>VMDR010000605.1:0-196270 GCA_007922815.1 Macrotus californicus
AGGGCCCCATACATGTGTGCGGAGTGAGTGTGCGTGTGAGGGCCCCATACATGTGTGCGGAGTGAGTGTGTGTGTGAGGGCCCCATACATGTGTGCGGAGTGAGTGTGCGTGTGAGGGCCCCATACATGTGTGCGAAGTGAGTGTGTGTGAGGGCCCCATACATGTGTGCGGAATGACCGTGTGTGTGAACAGCGCCCCCTCCGCACCTCCCGGCTGGTGCAGGATAACCCAGGCAGCCAAGCCGCTCAGCTACCAGGATCAGCTAATCCCAAGTGTGTGGACTGACAGATGGTGTGGGGTCCTGAGTTGAGGCATGGCTTTTATTAGTCTGAGTTGCTTTTGCTTGGAATAGGATTAGCGTAAATGCCATCCCAGGAAAGTGGATGAGGTAAAGCTCTGTTAGTTACATTAAGATTATGTTTTCCTGCTGCAATCCAGAGCCATTTCTTTTTTGCTGGGCCCAATTTGTGGCTAAGGGTGCTGCTGGGAGAGCTCAAGCGGGGTGGGAGCGGGCAGGGTCACATACAGAACCCTCAGGCCCTCTCCCTCCCCGCCTCATTCCCCCCCCCAAGTCCCTTCTCCAAATTGGCCTCCAGAATGACCTTTTTAACCCATAAAATCCCATCATACCACCCCAGCAGAAAGCCTTTCCCCAGCCCCCACTGTCCCAGGGTACAGTCCAAATACCATATGACAATGAAGATGAAGATGTGATGATGGCAGCTACCTCATAACTCCCCCAACTCCCCCAACAGCCCCGCAAGGCAGACAAGTGGCATTATCCTCACTTGTCAAATGGAAATCTGACGGCTCAGGGGTTCAGTGACTCGCCCAAGTTGCTCAGCCTGTGGGCTGCAAGACAGGCTGTGGACGGCTGCACCTCCAAGGCCCGACCGGGCCAGCCTCCCCTCCAGCGGAGCCGCCGCGCTCCTCCACGCGCCCAGGCGTCGGCCTCGCCTGACTCAGCATGGAGCCGAGTCAAGGGCAGGTGCTTGCCCTGTGAAACGCCTGTTTTCTGGCTAAGAAGCATTCCCTGCTTTAGCCTTTCCTCTTCAGCCTCCCTCAAGCAGCATTTAGTTTTTGGGGGACTCATTTTCCACAGACAGAGTTCTTAAAAACTGCTTTAGAATAACGTGTGTAACACTGAAAACTAGCTTTCACAGAGTGTTAAGTGTCGACACTGCTGAGCACTTCACGTGCATGTCTTAGTTTTGGAAACGCCATTAATTCTTTTGAATGAAGAACACCCTACACGTTTTTTATTTAATTACAGAAAGGTATATGGTGGAAAGTAAGTCTCCCTCCTCTGCATCTTTTCTCCCATCCCCCACGCCCTGAACCGCACTGTGACCCGCTCCTGGGATGTCCTGTAGAATCCGTGAATTACTGCTATTTCATTAATCTTCTCAACAAGCCTTTGAGACGGGTATTATTATCTTTGTATGTCATAGCAGGAAACAGGTTCAGAGACAGGAAGCCACTGACTCAAGGTCACACAGCTTCAAGTGCCAGCGCAGGGATCTTGCCCCGATGGGCTAACCCTAGAGCTCCCGTGTGGTCCCACCCCGGCCACCCCGCCGCCCATGGGGAGGGAAGAGATGGGAAGTTGAGCTGGGACGTGTGCACTGGGCGAAAGCTGCTCACTGATGGGGTTCTGCTTCACATGCCGGCTTTGCAGCAAAGAATTCAAACTTGGGCCTCGGTGGAATGACAAATTATGACCTGTCACAGACCTTCGAGACTATTGACAAGCCGTCAAGACCTGAATATTCCCTTCCAGAATCCCTGTAGTCATCAGTTCTTGCTGCTTCCTGCCTTCTAGCTCCTTCACACCCTTGGTGTGCCCTTTGGAGGGGTCAGCCCTGAAGCGTAAACAAGGGGACGTGAGATGGGAGAGAAAGAACACAGTCGGGCAGCTGCAGAACCCAGGTCACGCCAACTGTGACCCTCTGGCCTGCAGGCATGGGTGGGTCGCGTCCCCTCTCTGTGCCTCTGTGTCTTCCCTTCTAAGAGCAATAATCACATCTAACTCAGAAGTCTGGGGATCCTGCAGTGAAGTAACAATGTGGCCAAATGGCACATGGCAAAGCACCGTGCAAAAGCGTGGTTTCCAGTAACAAGAAAGGCTGGACTGAGGCCGATGGCATCTGGAAAAACACTGGCTACATTCACACCTACCGACTGTTCGGTCTTCCCGTCTGACCCACCAGCCTGCCTTGGTCAATCTCTCACTGTTCACCAGATCACCAAACCCTTTTGTCTACTGCCTTTACTAGTCCTTGGCAAGCCCCCGAGAGGAGGTTTGGCAGGAACCGTCGCCCCTGCTTCCTGCTTTACAGATGAGGAAACTGAGTTTCCAAGAGGGGGAGAGCCTTGTCCGAGGTCACAGCTCGTGAGAGGTGCCGTGGTCCTCAGATCTGGTCCTTGCACTGCCCTGCTCTTGTCCACGGGACAGAGCTGTGCCCCTTGGCCTGGCACTCGAGGCTCACCAGGGTCCGGCCTTGCCTCCCTCCCAGAGCCATCTCTCAGCACCCAGCCCTCCGTACGTCAGCCTCCGCCACTGCACCCTCAGTCCTTGAACGTGCAGTGACTCTTCTCAGCCCCTGGTGTTTGCACCCCACGTTCCCTCTGCCACGCTGCCTGGCGGACTCCTGTCCACCCTCTGTCAACTCCTCCCATGGTCCTTGTGACAGGTTTCTGACACATAAGTTTTTGTTGCTGTTCTCACTGCCGTATTGACCAATTTGCAGTGATTCAGGGCCCAAGCTCTGGAGTCAAGTGACCTGGGTTTAGATCCTGGCTCAGCCACTTACTGAGCGATCCTGAGCAAGTTACTTAACCTCTCTGTGCCATGGACGTGTGTTCTCAACTATGTCACGTGGCACCTACCCTGGGACTGTTGTGGGGGGTATGTGACAAACATAAGACAATAAGCACTTGTTTGTCTTCAGGGGCGCCTCCCCTCTCCCAGCCCTGGTGCCGGGCACGCCAAGCTGACTCAGACCCGGGGAGGAGAGAAGCATTCAGCACTCCATGACAATGCATTCGGTCTGACCGAGTCTGTTTTTGCTTAAATCATCCTGTGCCCAAATTCATGGGGTCCGAGGAGCTAACCCCATTCTGCACCCACTCCTTTCCGCCTCCCACAGGTGGCCTGGGTCCTCCTGCCCCCTGCCCTGCTGAGTGTCTCCTCTGGGGGAATGGCTTTGTCAGCTCCCCCTTCTCTCCATGTTCACCCCAGAGACAGGCTGCACCCCGAGAGCGAGGAAGAGCCAGCTGCAGCATGATTTATCTCCCCGAGCGCTTCCCAGCTGAGATTTACCGGCTGTGCCTGTCACAGTGACATTGCAGGCTCCATTACAGACCTGCTTCCAGGCTAGATGGGGGCAGGAACCTGCCTGGAATTGCCTAGCAGCCTGGGAGAGCCACGGGCCCTGTCAAACCTGAGACCTCAGCATAGAGCCCATTCAGCTGCCTTTCTTGTCACTTGTGAGGAAACTGAGGCCAGAGATGGAGAGATACCTTCAAAGTTCCCACCAGGAAAGGTGTGCCCGGTGTGAATTCTCCCCTCAAGGGAGCTTATTTTGCTGTACATGAGTGTATGAATTCATTATTGCCCAGGTGGCTTTCCTTTTATATAGCAAAACTACTTGCCGTGGAAACTTGCGTTGAAACCTAACCCTAAAGGGAAACGTTGTACTTCCATAAACGAAGAACATATTCTGTCCCCACAAACAATTAGGGGTGTACGAGGTGAAACACTGCCCAGCTCCCTTAGCCTGTGACTACAAAACGGAGTCCCGTTTTTGTCCGAAATACAGTGACCCTGAGTTCCCTTCTACACAAGCGGAAACAGATCCTTCTCGGAGTCCCTCAGTCATTCTTCCCAAAAGTAGCCACGAAGCAGCCTGTCAGCTGGAGTCACCGTAAAATCATTGCCTGTTCTTCCTCTCCGGCTCATCAATATCCTCGACTAGCGAGGCCCTTGGAAGGAATCCCACTGCTGCCACCGTCAATGGTGCCTCTGTGGGGACAGGAAAAGGGCTCAGAAGTGCCCCACACTGTCTCTTCTCTGTCTGTGGCCACCCAGTGGGGCTGGGCCCCCAGGGAGGGAATCCAGGGCCCTCGACACCTAGTCCTATGAGGTGCAGGGACTGGGCCCCCCTTGTGGATTGAAAGCTTATCAGTCCTTGGTCAGGCCACCTGCCTGCTGAATCTGAGCAACCTCAGTTGTGACACAGAGGTGACAATGCCCACTTGCAAGGGTTGTCATGAGGATCACATGAGGACATATGTACATGAGAGCTGGCACGTAACAGGTGTTCAGTGAGTGGCAGTTATTACCATTACTGTACGGTCTGAGGCTGGGTTCCCCTGGAACGGGCCCTGAATGAGGCCTTGAGACAAGTGGCTTATCTGAAAGGCGGTCAGAGGCAGCGCCAGGAAGGTGCTGGAAGGTGAGGCAAGGAAGGGAGAGACCTGTGTTATCAAGGAAGTTTCTGCTCTAACCAGGGGGGCTCAGTTCCACTAAGGAATTCTGGGTGACAGCATACAATGTGCCTCAAAGTTGTGCCCACCCGGAGCGAGGGGGCTGGTGTCCCCCCCAACACTGGCTAGGGTCTGCTGCGGGGCAGAGCATGTTATGTCTCTGGCAATTTCCCTGCATGCATGCCCCGGGCTGAGTGTGCTCTGAGGCCAGGAAAAGTCCTCAGGCAGAGTGGCAGGGGCTGGCTCTTGGAAGCTGTCAGGTCAGCACGGAAACGGTGAACGCCAAGGGACACAGGGAGGACACTCAGAACATCTGCGACCAAAGCCATGTAGCGTCATTTCATCTAAAAGACAAGAGGCTAAAAGCATCTCTTTCAGGCTAAAGGAGACTAGGAACAGGGTGGAGGGTACTTGGCTTTTAGTTCCAGCTCTGTCACCATCAAAATGGCTGTGACCTTCATCCGAGCAGTCTCTGGTCCTCAGTTTCCTCTCCTGTCATGTGGAGAATTCAAAGCAGATGAATCTTGAGGCCCCAACCAGCTCTCAGAAGTTCCATAATTCACTTGGCTTCTAAAATTTGAGCCTCACAGCACCTCTTGGGAGGGGGACACAGGGCTAGTATGAGTCTCCCTGCGGGGAGCTGAGGAAATTCAGACTCAGAGAAAGGAAGTGGCTAGGCCAGCGGCTCTCCCAGCACGGTCCCTCCACCTGTAACGTCGGCATCACTGGAGTGCTTGACAGAAATGCACATCTTGCGCCTCACCCCAGACCTACTAAATCAGAAACTTGGGTGGGGAGGCAGGGTGGGCAGCAATCGGTGTCACCTCCTGGTGATTCTGATCCTGTGCTTGCACAAGGTGGAGGCCAAGGTCATACAGTGAGTTAAAGGCAGAGCTGGACTAGAATCTAAGCTCCTGCTTCCCAGGCTGCACTTCTGCCGTCAGCAGAGTGCCTTGTGCTTAGTAGGCGCTCAATAAATAGTAGGGGAACCTTTTCTGATGGTTCATCTCTGGGGACGTTTTGTGCTGTGTTTGCAGCTGGTCTCAGTAGGACAGCTTGGAGCCCTAGAATGTCAGGGCACTAAGCAGTGAAGTGAACCCGTGGGAGAGACAGTACTGGAGAAGAGGACCCCCTGACCCTCGGCCACTCAATGAGGATGTGAGTTGGCCTGAGCCAAAGGATCCCTACTCTTCCCTCAGAGCTCCCATCACTGATGTGGGTGGGGGTACCTCCTGGCTAGGTGCCAGCCACCATGGCAGCTCTGGGAGACCAGACTAGGGCCAGCTAGCAGTGAGGTGGGCGTAGGGTCTTTTGAGCCATCCAGATGCAAGGCCAACCCTCCCTCTGACTTTAGGTGCTCCTGGGGTCTCTCAGCTTCCCCCAGATGCCTTCTGCCCTCCCCTCTGATGTGCCAGGGCTTATGAAAAATCTCAGCTTCAGAGGAGAGGAAGAAAACTATAAGCTTCTAGTTACGCCTTGTCACCTACCTACTTCCAGGGCCACTGAAAAACAGGGTGCTCATCAGTGCTCCCAAGGTAGGGCTTTCCCTCTGCAGAGCCAAGGGCCTGGCTCACAGCACCAGGCGAGGGCTGCTCCTACAGAGGCTCTCAGGGGCCACAGCCGGTGAGGGTGCAGGAGGGTCTCTGCAGATCCTCCAAGAGCGGTGCTCCACTGCCCAAGAGGGAGGGGACTTAGCCATGCTGACTCATTTGGGTCCCAGCTTCCTGAGCAGAGCCAAGGCCAAGTGACCACGAGGCTGACCTGAGGAGGCTTTGCAGCTCACTCTGCAGTCCATGTGCCTCTCCCGCAAGGGCTCTCGGGATTTCCCCGACTTTGCACCACTCTGCAAATCTGACCCCATGCTCACGGGGCACTGACCCCGGCTTCCCCCTGTACCTTGTCACTTGGCTGGTTCACCAGTGCTTTCCTCATTCCCAAATATAAACCAGGATTGTCGGCTCTCATCCAGACTGACGGCTGCTACATCGGCACCGTTGACCACTTGGTCCTCGAAACCTGTTCCTCTCAGTGTTTCTAGCATCCATACTCTTCGGGTTTCTCCCCCAGGCCTCAGGCTTCTGTGGACTCCTTCATTCACCCACCTGGGATTTACATGGCTATTTTTACTTGTCGGTCCTTGTGCTGGGTCTGGTGACTCAGTGGCGGGTGAGTGGTCAGGACCTGCCTTCCAGAGCACACAGCGTGAGTGGACTCCCATCTCCCTCCTCCCCACTCTCCTGAGAATCTCAGCTACATGCGGATGCCTGTCCAGCCCCAGTCTTCTGCCCAGACCTTGCTCCCGAGCTCCAGACCCATACCTCCAACTGCTTGGAGGACATTTCCATCTGGATGGTCTACAAGCAGCTCAGACTTGCAGGTCCAAACCAAGTTCATGATGTCCCTGTGTCTATCTGCCCCAGCAGGCTGTGTGCTGCCCAGGAACCCTGTGGAGGTTTTGTTCATGTCTGTGCAGGAGTCGGCAGAGGAGAAAGGGAGAGTGTAGGTGCGGAGACTCCTGAGGCGGGAGCCCTCAGTCTGGGTGGGTGAGTGAGACCGGAACACAAAGGCAGGAGAGACGAAGGGCAGCGGTGTATAGCCGAGGGAGCCATCCGGTCCCCGCAATGGGCCCCAGAAGCTTCTGGGAGGTGGGGACGTTTGAGAGGGCAACATTTCTACCGACGGAGATGGGGGCCATCAGGAGAGTGTGGGTAAAAGCACAGCAGTGAGAGCCCATGGGCATGGAGGGGGAGCAGAGAACAACTAGTCATCTTAGAGCAGAGATTCTTCATAAACCTTTGAGAGCCGCAGAAGTCTTCCCACAATGGGAGTCATCCAGGAAACCCAACCCATAACACAGACACAAGTGGAAGTGCTCTGGCTGAAGTAGATGTGAGGGGTCTGCAAGCCCTATTCTGTCCGTGCCAACACATTCACACCTCCTCCCAACCACCACACACACACACATCCCAACCACCACACACACACACATCCCAACCACCACACACACACACATCCCAACCACCACACACACACACACACATCCCAACCACCACACACACACACACACACATCCCAACCACCACACACACACATACCCCAACCACCACACACACACACACACACACACCCTCCCAACCACCACACAGACACACACACACACATCCCAACCACCACACACATACACACACACCCCAACCACCACACACACACACACACACCCCATCCCAACCACCACACACACACACACCCCAACCACCACACACACATCATTATCAGTCCCCACAGAACCGGCAGCACAGTGGTGCAGGTGCCACAATGGTTAGAAGCGTCACTCCAAGAGTGATAGGGCTGGTCACATAGGGCCTAGTGAGCAAGGCCGAGGAGCTCCTGCCTCATCCCGAGAACAGTGGGGGCCACGGAGTGGCCTGAGCACGAAGACCCCCAGCTGCATTGTGGGGTGGAGCAGAGGGGCCTGAGGCGGCCACATCAGCCTGCCCAGACAAAAGCCCTCAAGGACACAAGTGGAACCCTCTCAGTTCCTCCAGCTCAGGGCAGGTAAGAGGGAGTGTCGCCAGACTGGCATGACAAGAATTCTCAGGACCTGGAACCTGGAACCAAGTCCAAGCCAACATTCTCTCCCATCCTTAAGCAGGACCAGACTCCAAGGTCTGGCCATGGTCTAGAACAGGGGTGTCCAACCTTCTGGTGTCTGGGCCACACTGGGAGAAGAAGAGCTGTCCTGGGCCACACATTAAAAACACAAACACTAACGAAAGCTGATGAGCGTGAAAAAGGTCCGTGCATGATTTTCGTGGTATCTGCCACCACAGATGAGCAAAAACATCCTCACACAATAACCCTAATTCTGCAGCGGCCCTTTCGATAATCTTTTAAAATCAAGTAGGCCCCAAGTTTGTGATCACTAATACAGAAAATGTACATATCTAAGTAATAAAACTTAGTAACAGAACTAATAATGTTTTAAGTGAATTTACTATTTTGTGTTGGCCCACATTCATAGCCATCCTGGGCCTCATGCGGCTGGCGGGCCATGGGTCAGACACCCCTGGTCTAGATGAACTCAGGGCAATGGCTGGGGGCAGGGCGGCCAGGGGAGGCTAATGGTGTCACTGCAGGGGCAGCGGGGATGAGAGAGAAAGGGGTGGGCAGAAGAGGGGGTGGCAACACGTAGAGCTGACAGGACTGGGTGTGGGAGGTGCGGGGAGGGAGGATCCAAGAGGAGCCCAGGTGCCTGTCTGGGTGGCCAGTGGGTGGCAATGCTGCTCCCTGAGATAGGAGCACAGGCGGAGAAGGAGCTCCAGGGACCTAACAGCTCTGTTGGAGGCTGTGAGATGGCTGTGCCTGTGGGACAGCCTGCCGCTGTCATCCAGGCCAGCGGAGGAGGGGCCTGGACCCAGGAGAGAGGTCTGGGGGAAAGCAAGGTTAAGAGTCACCCAACACCACAAAATGGAACAAAACCCCCAGGCAAGCAGAGACTTAGGGGTCTGGAGCCAGCAAGACCCTCCGCTGGGGGAGGGCCCAGGGGTGTCTTCTGAACCTTCGGACTAAGCTAGGTTTCCAGGAAGGTGTCTACTGCACAGTTGCCTCTCCTCCGCCACACTGGCCCGTCTAGGGTGCCTGACTAGCCCAGTCTTCCCAGGACGGCCCTGGCTTTAAAACGGAACGTGCCATGTCCTGGGAACCCCCCAGTCCTGGGCAAACCGGGACAATCGATCACCTTTTGCTCGTCCCAGTTCCAAGGATTTCGTCGTTGTCTGTCCCCCTGGCCCACAGATGGGGGAAGGAGGGTGGCTGGAGGGCTTAGGGACTGGTTAGGGATGTTGGAGAAAATGCTCAGGGGAGCATTTTGGCTCTTTTTCCTGCCAGGAAAAACTGGCACAGCCCAGATGCAGTGGCTCAGTCAGGCTTGGCGGTGGTTTGGCTCTCTAGGTGTCCCAGGCCACCATTCCCCACCACCCTCGTGGTGCTTCTCTCTGAGGAGGCCATTGGCTTCCAGGTGATGCCACAGGTCCCTCCTCCTGACCCCATAAGGTGGCGCTATGCCCAACACCAGCCCAGGCCTCTGCCAGGTGGGCACAGGGACCTGGAGAGCTGTCAGCCAACCTTCTCTCCAAGGCCTGGGAGTTCAGGAACCATCTGTGGAAGCAGACACGCCAACCCGCCCACGGCACACACGCTGTCTCCTCACCAGGCGCATATAGACACTGACACACTTTCCTGCCCACACAGGCCCCGAAATACCATAGCACGGGCAGTGCTGCGGGATCAAGCTCTGCGGAGCTGGGAGGGACCTCCAGGATCCTCACTTCCAGTCCCCTCCAGAGAGAGGGAGAGCGTAAGCACACACGAACTCCTCTGTACAGGAACACACACCCACAGCTGCCCCTGTAGCCAGGCCCTTCCCCTCGCCCTGCGCGGAGGTCCCACTCCCTCTCAGCCTCACTTTCTCTACCACCCATCCCCACTATGCCTCCTCACAGCCCTGGGGTGAGGATCAAATGAGACCTGGAAGAGATGGCATTTCAGAGACCGAAGCAGGTCGGGCATACACGAAGGGACACTGGAGGGTAACATTAGACACACACGTATGTATGCAAACCACCCAAACACACCTGCACACGCAGCAGAACACGGCCCTCGCACCTGTGCGCCAGCGAAGTGTGTGAACGCCAGCATGGGGACACACAGCACAAAAAACGCACCTGCGGCTCAGAACCACGGCCTGGTCTGGACACCCGACACCCGCCCCCAGCCGGCCCCTCCCCTGGGGTCTCTTTCTGCTATGAGAGAGCTGGCAAAGAGGGCCAGTGCCCAGGCAGGGGTTCCCCAAACTTCCAGGCTGGCCCCCAGCCAACCTTGAGTTCAGCTCTGGCTGGAAATGTGCTCTGGTGACCCACCCCCACCCCCACCCTGGTTCCAGCTCCTTCTCCACTGACTGGGACCTCAGGCAAGGCCCTGCCTTCTCTGGTCCCTCCCCTGCTCCCTGCAGCTGGACCATCCTCTATCAGAGGGGCTTTTGGGGGGAGGGTACTGGTAAGAGACTTGAGCAGTGAGGGGCATACTGGGCTGGAGGGTCCAACACACCTAAATTGAAAAATGGGATCCACCCGTCCACCTCTGCCTCTGGGTGACTTGGGCACCTTGACGAGCCTCTCCAGGGGTGACACTGTTTGTAAGAAGCCAGCATAGGGCCTGTTACGCCAGAGAGATATAGGAAATCTTTGCTTCCTTTATGTCAGGGAGTCATAATTTTGTGGTGGAGATTGCATGGGGCAAGCAGACCGTGTGAAAGAAAGGGTTTCCACACCCTGGCAGAGGGGAGATGCCTAATGACAGGGTGCTGTGTCCTCAGGGAAGAAAGGGGTGGGCTGGTCTCAGAGCCCACCTGACTCCTCCCCCTCCCCCGCCCTGCCCTGGGCCTGCAACCAGCGCTTCAAGCCCCTTTGCTATACTAGGTGTAAGCAAATCCAGGAAGGAGTGGGCATCCAGAAGCACAGGGCTGTGGCCCAGACACAATGTGTGTGCATCTGTGTGTACCTGTATGTGCACACGTGTGCAGGAAGGCATATCCCCATGTAGCTGAGAGTGTGTGCCAAAATCTCTCACATGAGCCTGTGGCTTGAGTTTGAATCCCAAAGACAATTGCAGGCTTTATGACCTTATCCAAGTTCTTCACTTCTCCGTGCCTCAGTTTCCTGATTTATAAAATGGAGATTACGATAATGGTAAAAACCAAACAATAGCACAGGCCTCACAGGATAAAGAGATGTATGTAAAGAGCAGTTAGCCAAGCACCCCATGGCAAAAACTGTTAGCTGCTGTTTTACTTAATGTAGCTGGCCCTCTGTACTCATTCATTCATTCATTCATTCATTCATTTGTATTCATCCACTGACTCCATCTGTGTGCCAGGCCAGCCCTGTGTTGGAGGCTGAGGACACAGAAATGATCAAAACTGGGTCACTGACCTCCAGGAGCTTCCAGAATGATGGTGCGGCAGGAGGGGGAGGACTCTGAATGCCAAAGTGACAGCAGAAAAGACATTAGCAGAGATAGCTGGGAGACAGAGCAAGGGAGAAGAGGGCCCCTGGGAAAGGAGGGTGCCACCTCCATGTGTCCCCACACGCCCTGTGCACCTGCCCTACTGGAGTGCTCCCTGGTCCTGAACTGTCTGCCTGCTCTCCTACCTCCAGGCCTTTGCTCACGCTGTTTCCTCCGCCCTGAAAGCCCTTCTCCTCCGGCCCCCTCTGTTGTGCCTGGTGACTTGTGTCTTTGAAAGACTCAGCCTCAATGGCACTTCCTCTGTCCCATTCAGCCCCACCACATTCATCAGAGACGGGCCATTAGCTGATGCATGGTCAGCAGCTGCAGCCTCCTGGGGCTACTTGTTTTCATCCTAGATCCATCATCAACTCACTGTGTGACCCTGAGTACATCACTTCACCTCTCAGGCTTCAGTCTCCCCCTCTGTAAAGTGGGTGATGCCTTCTTCTCAGGACAGGTATGAGGATCAAAGGGCAGGATGTTTGGGGAAAGCACTTTGCAAACTGTAAAAGGCTGGGCACCTGTCCAGGGGAGTTTTTATGCAAACAGCTTCCCGGCCTATCCTGGGTATGAGCCAAAAGGTATGTACGCCCCACAGGCCGGGCTGCATTTACCTGAATCTCGGACACGGGGCAGTTTCTGTCTAGGGTCTGTTTGTGTTTGATTTCAAAGACAGGGAAACTGCCTGGCCTGGGGGGTGTGGGTGGACCTGGTAAACACTGTTGCCAGGGAAATCCCTGGGGGGTGGCCCTGAATTGCCCCCCAGTGTGGTCAGGTGGCAACTCACCCCCTAGAAAGGAGACAGAGCAGTAAGATTGTGCTGCAGGGACAGAGCGCTCCTTGGCATCAGGTGACTTGAGTGTGATTCTGGCTCTTCTGGGTGACCTTAGACCAATCACCTTCTCTGGGGCTTCAGCTGTGAAGCCAGTGCACAGGATTTATAACCTGGGGAGCCCCTTACACCCCAGAGGAGCCTTGGGGGCACCAAATGGGGACCAACAGCTGACATGGCCACTATATGGGAAGCCTCTGGACATCCAGGCCCTGTCCCCACCTGCTTTTCTGGCATTGTTACCTCCACTCTCTTGCCCCACTCTGTGCTGACCCATGTGGTGAACTAGGGGCTCCCTCGAGGCTCTCAAATCTCTAATCTCCAGCCATGCCCTGCCTAAAATGCCCTTCCTTCCCCTCCTCTCTCCTCTATAATAACCTGTTCAATGTCTACTCATCCACCAGGACCTGCCAACCATCACCACCTCCAGGGGACCCTCCCTGCTGCTCTTCCAGGCAGTGTTGGGGTTCCTCTTCTGGCCACAGTGCTTACCTGCTCTATGTCATTGTTGGCTTATGGACAGGACTACCCCCGCCACTTACATTGCCACTGTCTCTCCATTACCCATTGGTCGGTCGGTCAGGGCCAGGCACTCAAAGCCACAAACAAACATTCTGAGGGGTCCTCTTGGCACAAAGCAGGGGACCATTAGGGAGAATCTGTGTGGTTTGGGTTTTATAAAAAGAGCCCCAGACTCATGGACTTCCATTCAAGATGGAGGCATAGGTAGATACACTGTGCCTCCTCGCACAACCAAAAGAAGGACAACCACAAATTTAAAAACAAAAACAACCAGAACTGACAGAAAATCAAACTGTACGGAAGCCTGACAACCAAAGAGTTAAAGAAGAAACATTCATCCAGACCGGTAGGAGGGGCGGTAACAGGCATCCTGGGCGGAGAGGACTCGTGGCAAGGTGGCAGCGGGAGGACCAGGGCAGTCTCACATCAGCGTGCAGATAAACTGGGAGGAACAACTGGGGATCGAGACAGACCGAGCAACCCAGGCTTCCAGCACAGGGAAATAAAGCTTCAAACCTCTGATTGAAAACACCTGTGGGGGTTGAGGTGGTGGGAGAAACCCCAAGCCTCACAGAAGAGTTTGCTGGAAAAACCCACTGGGTCTTAGAACATAAACAAATCCACCGACCTGGGAATCAGCACCAGAAGGGCCCAATTTGCTTGTGGGTAGCAGAGGAAGTGACCGAAAGCCAGCTGAGAGCTGAACAAGCTACATTGTTCCTTCTCTGACCCCTCCCCCACATACAGCATCACAACGCAGTGACATGTTGCCCCACCCTGGCAAATACCTAAGGCTCTGCCCCTTAATGTAACAGGTGCACCAAGACAAAAAAGTATGGCCCAAGTGAAAGAACAGATCAAAGCTCCAGAAAAAATAAAACTAAGTGACAAGGACATAGCCAACCTATCAGATGGAAAGTTCAAAAACACTGGTAATCAGGATGCTCACAGAATTGGTTGAGTTTGGTAGCAAAACAGAGGAAAAAGTGAAGGCTATGAAGAGTGAAATAAAGGAAAATATACAGGGAACAAACAGTGATGGGAAGGAAACTGGGACTCAAATCAACTGTGTGGACCAGAAGGAAGAAATAAACACTCAACCAGAACAGAATGAAGAAACAAGAATTTTAAAAAATGAGGAGAGGCTTAGGAACCTCCAGGACAACTTTAAATGTTCCAAGATCTGAATCATAAGGGTACCAGAAGGAGAAAAGAAAGAGTAAGAAATTGAAAACTTATTTGAAAAAATAATGAAGGAGAATTTAATTTCCCCAATCTGCCAAAGGAAATAGACTTCTAGAAAGTCCAGGAAACTCAGAGAGTCCTAAAGAAGTTGGACCCAAGGAAGCACACACCAAGGCACATCAGAATTACATTACTGAAAATTAAAGATAAGGAGAGAATCTTAAAAGCAGCAAGAGAAAAGGAGACAGTTACCTACAAAGGAGTGCCCATCAGACTGTCAGCTGATTTCTCAACAGAAGCCTTGCAAGCAAGAAGGGGCTGGAAAGAAATATTCCAAGTCATGAAAGGCAAGGACCTACATCCAAGATTACTCTATCCAGCCAAGCTATCATTTAGAAAGGAAGGGCAGATAAAGTGCTTCCCAGATAAGGTCAAGTTAAAGGAGTTCATCATCACCCAGCCCTTATTATATGAAATGTTAAAGGGACTTATCTAAGAAAAAGAAGATCAAAACTATTAACAGTAAAATGACAACAAGCTCACAACTATCAACAATTGAACGTAGAAAAAAAAACCAAAACAAACTAAGCAAACAACTAGAACAAGAACAGAATCACAGAAATGGAGATCACATGGAGGGTTTTCATTGGGGAGGGAAGAGGGGGAGAATGGGGAAAAAAGTACAGGGAATAAGTAGCATAAATGGTAGGTAAAAATAGACAGGGGAGGTTAAGAATATACGTTCCCATACGATTGTGTAGAAGCCAAAGAACATATGTACGACCCATGGACATGAACTAAGAGGGGGAGAATGCAGGTGGGAGGGGGTGTCCAGGGTGGAGGGGAATAAAGGGGGGAAAATTGGACAACTGTAATAGCATAATCAATAAAATATATATATTTTTTAAAAAAAGAGCCCCCAGAAGGAGCTGGGCTGAAGTCACTGCTCCACCACTTACCAGGTGGGTGGTCTTCAGTAAGCTCCCTAGCCTGGCCGAGCCTCAGCTTTCTCATCTGTAAAGTCGGATGGCTGTGAGGAGGAGAGTGGGGTCAGATTCGCCCTTTCCTTCACGGGCTTGCTCATTCGTTCATGCACACTCCTGCGGCCTCATGCACCAGGCTCTGGAGGGGTGGACAGTGGGAAACTGCCTTCATGGGTCTGGCACCGTAGTGAGAGGATCAGCCGTGAAGGAGCAAAAGCAAAAACGCCCGTCACACCATGTCAGGTGGTAACACGTTCTATGGTGAAAACAAAGTAAGCCAAAGGGGGAGCCAAGTGACAGGTGTGGTGTGACGACACGTGGTCAGGGGGCCTGCCGTCAGAGAAGGTATGAAGGAGCCAGGTCAGGCAATGCTCTGGGGCAAGGATACTCCACACAGAGGGACCAGGAGGTAGAACGGCTGAGTGGGAACGACCTTGGTCTACAGCAGAACAGCAGCGGAGCAGGGAGGCTGGACAGACTGAGAGTGGGGAGGCTCACAGGAGATGCGGTGGGGACTTGCTTTCTTGTCAGGCCCCTTCCAGCTTCGGGACTTGAGGACTCCTCAGGGAAGCCCTTGCCAGGTCCGGCCTGCCAGCCAACCACTTCCTGAATCGCCCAGGTGAAGGCCCCATGTAGGTGCTCTCCCCATGTTCTCAGTCCTCACCATAACCTTGTGAAGAGGGTCTTTCTACCTCCATTCCACACATAAGAAACTGAGGCTCGGAGAGATTGAGCAACCTGTCCAAGGTCACGCAGAGTCAGGGGAAGAACTGGAAATGCACCCAGGTCTGCCTGACCTGCAGTCCAGAAGGTGTTTTCCCAGGGCAAGCGCATCCGATTGCCTAGGACTTCCTCATCAGTAACATTGGCCCTTCAGGGACAGGCTGGAGGGAGGACCCCAAGCTCCCAGGTGGGGGTAGTAGGCACGTCCCAAGGCCACACAGCCCACAGGGTTCTCCCCTGGCTCCTTGCACAGCCCCCACTGGCGGAACAGGGGAGCTGGGCAGGTGGGCAGGAAGGCGGTGCCGTACTCGCCAGGCCCTGACACTCTCCAGGGCCAGGGCGTGCTGGCTGACGGCTATGATTTCAGGCCTTTCATCTCCAACAGACACTCCTCTGTCAGAGAGACTGTCCCTTCCTATGGCGCGCGTGCAGGAGGGGCGCGTGCTGGCTGCCCGGAGGGCGGGGAGTGGCGGGACCTGGGCGTGTTTGTGAAGATAGAACCACCCTCTCCCTCTCGGTCCTTCCACGTCTCTCCCAACCAGACACAGCTGCGATGTTTGAGAGCATCAGCCTGGGGTCCCACGAGGACCCAGCTCTCGGCAGAGCATGCCAGCTTGGGGGAAACCGACTCTTTCCAGACGAACCTCCACACTTCGTAGCCCTGTAATCTCGGCCACAGCTTGTGCCCTCCCCAAACCTCAGCTTCCTCAGCTGTAAAATGGAGGCGATCTATGTTGGCCTCCTGAGGCGGTTTGAGTGAGGGAGACGGCACCCCTTACACGCCTGCCACGTAGTCAGTGCTGAGGAGGTGGGGGCTACAACAGTGACAGTGCTGGGGGTGACAGTGATGCTTTTCACATGTGGAAAACAGGGGAAATGAGGCCAGAGGAGGGAGCGGGCGCTCCTGAGGCCACACAGCAAGTCAGTGGCAAAGCTGGGCCGAGAACTTGGGTCTCTAGGCCAGAGCTTTTGCTGGGCAGTGGTAACAACTGCGTTTTGCCACCTCCTCCCTGTGTCCTGGGCACTGTCACCCATTATCTCACTCAGTCCTCACAGTGAACACAGCTAGCAAACAGTGGGGCCCTGGTGGCCTGGCTGCAGAGCCTGAGCTCTGCCTCTGCACTGGCCCTTGAAGACCAGCTGCTGAGAGTTCGGACGGAGGCCCCCAACTTTCCCACATGCATGTGTGCACAAACACAATCACACACTCAGCTTTGAGGGTTAGGCCTCGCACAGGCTGAGATGCTGTCTCCCCCACTGTGAGGAGCTGACAAGGATAAGGCCGCTTGGGCTCACCTGTCACAGGTCCCACCACCTGCACCCCAAGGCCCACCATGGGTTCTGGAGAGCAGAACCTGGGGGCACCCGCAGAGAGTATCTGGTGTGTGTCCAGTTCTTTCCGGACAGGGAGACAGAGGCCCAGATGGTTTGGGAGGTGTTCGCCATGCAGGCTGGCGCCGGTACCTTGGCTCAGTGGTGGAGGCACCTGACAGGGAGAAGGTGGGTGGGAGAGAAGGAGGAAGGGGCTGTACCCAGACCACAGGCACCACTCCCCCCTGCAGTCACATCCATATCCCCACAGACCCCCCACCCCAGCTCATCATGGTGCTGCACCCTCACAGCAAACTAAGACCTACGTCCCGCTTTGCAAGTGGAGATACCACGGTTCATAGAATCAAAATGACTTGTCCGGGCTCACAAAATTAATAAGAACTCAGACTTGAGCACAGTTCTTCTAGTGTCCAGGCAACTCTTTCCCCCTTACTTCATCCCTTACATTGCTGGCTCTCTTCCTCTGCTTCTTGACTCTGCGGGTTACCCAGGCACTGGCCCCCCGTCCCTGATTTTGCTGTGCCCAACCACAAGCACCTTGAAGGCAGGAACTTGCTTCATGGGCTGACTGTGGTTTTGCCTGCAACCTGTCACAACAACAGCCACCAGGCTGGAAACCACTGGATGCTTGTTGGGATGTTGAAGGAATTGTGTCATTGGGCTACAGCTTTTAAAATTGACACCAGTGGTCAGCACCGTCGGTTTGGAGATTTGTTATTGTGGAAGGATTTAATTGAATGATTTATTATGCAATAGAAAGGTGAACAAGGGAAAATGCTGTATTACAAATGCATTGTGTTTCTTTTTCATGAACAAGACTGCTCCACTTCTCGGTATGTAGAGCCCTGGGGAGGGGTCCGCCCATCCACACAAAAGACACCCGAGGTCTTCCCACAGGTCAGCATTCAGAACCCAGCCCTGCTCCCTGTGGCGGGAACTTAGAGAAATGTGGGTGGCCTGAAGTAGCTCTGAGTGAAGTCCAATGGCAGGGAAGGTCCAGATGGCTCCAAGAGAACCCATCTGGAGAGGGAGGGTGGGCTGGTAGCCTAAGGTCAACGTCGGGGTTGAGGAGGACAGACGTGTGGGATTTCCACCAGCTTTTCAGTCAAGGATCGCAGATGTTTCAGGGTAAACGCCCACATGATGGAGACACTGGTCCTCAGCCTCCAGCCTCACTGCCGAGCCTGGTGCAGGCCTGCCTGTGGCTGATACAGGGGTCTGGCCCAGCATGGCATCGCCACCTCCCTGCATTTGGCCAGTCTTCAACAGCGACACCATGTGGCAGGGCCCGAAACGACAGGGCTAGGTGGGGTTTCGGCCCCCTTTCTCTGTTCTGGAGTCTGAAGGCAGGACTGGGCTGCTTTAGGGGAAGTCCTCAAGGTTCTTGGGCCATTTTGGGGAGAGTGAAGGCTCCCGGTGGATCAGGGGCGTCCTGCTAACGAAGACTTGGGGTGCGTGACTCGTCGGAAAAGTTAAGAGATGCCCTTACTTGCACACCAAGTTGGTGAAACCCTCTCACAAGTTACAGGTGGAGTCAGCTTTACCCACTCTACCTCTGGTCAGAGTAACACACACAGCTCTTCTGTATCTTTTAAACTAACGACAACAATCCCACACACATGCCGCCAAACCATAGTTCACAAGGCTCTCGTCCATCCCTGCCCTCTCTGAGCCGCAGGTCAGCCTGCGAGATCAGCCTGGCAGAGTAGTGGTCCCTAGGAAACTGCAGCTCAGAGAGGAACAGTGATCTGCCCTGGTCACCAGCATGTCAACCAGGCCTGGCTCCACCCCTTTTGTAGGGCTCCCAGGCCGCCTCCCAGGGATGCCGGGGGCCAGGCCCCTACCCGGCCTGCTCACAGCAGCATCAGGACCACGATGGCAATGACCATGAGGACTCCAGCCAGGATGCAAAGGCCCAGGAAGACAATGTCACTGGTGTCCTGGGCCACCATGGCCACAGGGATCTCCACTGCTTCCACCTCGTCCCTGGGCGGTGCTTCCTGGAGGTGCTCAGCTGCGGCTGCGTAGGACCCGAGCCAGTGGGGGCCGGACAGCAGGCGCACAGAGGCCTCCTTGCGCCGGGGCTCACAGAGGACCTCGTACTCGTGGGTGTCGTCCCGCCCGCCAGCCGAGAAGGTGACGTACAGCATGCTGACGATCATTGAAGTGTTGTTCCTTCTCTGTGGGGGTCACAGGGCACTCACTCACACCCGAAGGGGCCCAAGGCTCACCCTGTCCCCCTAGATATCTGGGGACTCAGCACCAAGGTGTCAGAACCCCAGGAGTCTGGGCTCTAATCCCAGCTTGGTCACTGGTTCCTTTCCCATAGGGAGCCTCAGTGTCCCCACCTATAGAAGGGGTGCTAGAGAGTGTCTGGAAGGACAGTATCAGATTTGATGGGTCAGTTTTGCTCTGGCTTCCAAGAAGCAGGATCTATGACAGGCAGCAACAATAATCACAGGGACATTAGCCACATTCTAGGCTTTGTATCTTTGCAGCTCATTTAATTCGCACATCCCTGTCTTACTGGCACTGTTGACACCCCACTTCACAGATGAGGAAACTGAGGCCTAGAGGTTAAAGCCCCTGTCTGAGGTCACACAGCACACACGTGACAGGGAACGTTTCATCCAGATCTGCCTGATTCTTACTGCACTTTTAGCCACCACGCCTCACGCAAGTCAAAGAACATGGGACCAGATGGGACTCCAGGGCATCCAGTTCCATCTCCCTTCCTCAGCAACTTACAGACGAGGCCCCGGGGGCTACCAAAGGCGGCAACGCCCCAAGCCAAGTCCAGAAGTCCAGAAGCCAAGTCTCCTGCCTCCCACATAGAAGCCCTGTCCCTGGTGTTATGTGACTTTTCTTCTGGAATCTGTCCTCCAAGTTATGTCTGCAGCAATTAAGTGTCCCTGCTGTTGAGTCCCTGGTCACCAGAGTGGCACCACCGTAAGGCTGGGAAGAGCTCTTGGGGAGTGAGATGTGAGGGGTTCGGCACAATGTTGCCCTCCCCATCCCCACGGATGAGGGGGCAGGAGTCAAGTCACCTGAGGCACTGAGGCGTTAGGGCCGGGCCAAGGGGCAGTATTTGGATGGGCCGTCTGAAGGGGTCTGGAGCGGGGCTGCGGTGACACAGGGCTACTCCCCCACCCACCGCAAATCTGCAGCAGCTGTACGCTCCTCAGGTTGCCCGACTGCCCCTGCCCAGTGGTGGGGCTTCTAAAAATCAAAGCGGTCTACAGCAGCCCTGGCTGGTATGGCTCAGTGGGCTGGGGGTCATCCCACAAAGCCAAAGGTCACTGGTTTGATTCCCAGTCAGGGCACATGCCTGGGTTGCGGGCCAGGTCCCCAGTTGGGGGCGTGTGAGAGGCAACTGATCGATGTATCTCTCCCACATGGGTATTTCTCTCCCTCTCTTCCTCCCTCCCTTCCCCTCTCTCTAAAAATAATGTTTTTTTACAAAGCTGCCTCAAACAGAGAGAGCAGGCCTGGACACTTCGGAGAAGGGAGTTTGGACACCAGGCAACCTTGAGGGTCTCTCCCAACTCTGGGTTTCTGAAATGCAGGGAGCCTCCCTGCATTTGTGCCCTTGGCCCATCAGCCACCCCACCCTCTGAAGAGGACTGGCAGCCTGGATTTTTGTGACACAGAACCAGGACACTGGGCAAGAAAAGGGCCGCACCTGGGTGTGGTAGGGGACCCAGTCAAAGGGCCGAGTGACTCTCCGTTATGAAGAGCGGAGAAAAACCATGAAATGGGGTGCGGGCAAGTTTTCAATGAGTGTGGGGCTGGAGGAGGGAGGAGTGGCCACACAAGGCGCTACGGCTACGAAGTGAAACCTGCAGAGCTGTCCAAGTGGTGCACACAAAGGCTGTCACGGCTTCTAGCCGTTTGAGCTGTGCATCTTGGAAAGCAACCCAGTGCAGAGGCTGGTTCTCCTGGGTCGAAGACTTAAAAGCATTACACTAAGAACCCATGAGTCTAACGTTCTCAGCTCTGTGTTTCCAAGATGTGAACTCCAAGAGTCTGTGATTCCAAGGTTCTAGGAGCCCACAGTTCCCAGTTCTGGGGGTGGTTTCGTGACTCTGAGATGCTGAGTGTGTATGAGTTCCTCCTTCTAGACCATACGATTCCCTGTTTCTAGAATTCCCTGTCTGCATCATTTCATGACTCCGTGGATGTGGTTCTGCCCCAGAGAAAACCCTTGGGGGACTCAGGGCACGGAGAATAGTACAGGCAGATTATCTTAGCAGCCAAGACCAACCCCACTTCTCCTCTCAGGTCAAGAGGTCAGCAGCCACTGGGAGGCTGGGGAAGCAGAGGGGTGGGCTGGAGGGGCTAGAGGCATGTATTCGGCTAATATCAGGGGAGAGGGAATACGGTTTGCTGGAAAGCCTGTGGCTTCTGCCAGGCCAGCCTGGCAAATCCCCAGGTACCAAGGCTGGGGTTGGCCCTGATAGAGACCACGGCTCCTTCTCCCCTTTTCCCTAGCTGACTAGTCCCCTAAGAATGCAAACAGGGTGCTTGGGGCACTGCTCAGCAACTCCAAGAGCCCAAGCCTGGGTTTAAGGTTTCCAAAGCACAAGGAGAGTAGAAAAAATTTATTTGCAAGCCTCACTGCCTTTGAAGGGAGGTGGATCCTATTACTTGAAGGGCCCTTTTGTTTTGTGGAGCCCAGGGAAGGATTTGGATCACAAGATTAGTGAAGGGGCCCTGGCTGATGTGGCTCAGTGGACTGAGCGTTGGCCCAAGAACTGAAAGGTCACCAGCTCAATTCCTGGTCAGGTCCCCAGCTGGGGGCGTGCAAGAGGCAACTGGTTGATGTTTCTCTCACACACGGATATTTCTCTTTTTCCCTCCCTCCTCTCTCTCTAAAAATAAATAAATAAATAAAATCTTAAAAAAACACAGTATTAGGGAAGGGGCAGGCAGTGGGCAGGGGGCTCACACAGTTCTGCGTGTGAAAGGGGTGAGGACGGGGTGGGCCTGGGGAGCTCTAGGGAGGGGGGCAGCAAGAAGGCCTCCAGGGATGCTCAACCCATATGGCCTCATGGGAGGAGCCTCCAACAGGGGCTTTTGGTTGTGCCAGGCTGTGCAACGGGCCCCCGTATCTGTCTCCCTTATCTGCGTTCTTGGTTGTGTCTACATTGAGCAAGTCTGCCGTGAAGCCAAGAGAGGCTGAGTTCTGTACCCAGATTTGTGGTCACCAGAGCCTGCAGGAGAAGCTGAATTCTCAGGGACAGCAGGTGCCTTTCTCTCACCAGCCCCTACCTGAGACTCGGTGCCGCAGGTGTCGAAGCGGGCCTGGATCCGGAAGGTGCTGCCGACCTCCTGGGCAGCACAGCGCCGGCTGCCCAGGTAGACCTGGGTCTGCCCCAGCAGGGCCAGCGCCTGCGTGGAGATCAGGATCTGGAAGTCCGTGCGGGAGCAGCTCACGTTCATGGGCACGACTGGGGACAGGAGGGAGGAGCTGGAGGCCATGGGGCCAGGCAAGACCCCTAACCCCCCAAGCTCCCACTCAAGAGTGGTGAACGGGAAAACCGATCCCAGAGTGGGAATGGCTCTTTTGCAATCCCATGGGGGTGTTTTATATGTATCACTCCGTCTAACTCCATCAATGAGCTGCCCAAGACACGCACCGTGCCTGCTTCTCAGCGTCCTCTGAGCCTCACACAGAACTTGGCAGGTACAGCGGATGCTGAATGAACGACTGATTGATTGAATGAATGAATATTCTTAATCATAATAAAAGCTACTATTTGCTGATCACTTTGCCATGTGCCAATCAATTCATTCAATCAATTAACAAGTATTTATTGAGGGCCTACTATGTGCAGGACTACTCTAAGTACCACAGATACAGAAATGGGGGGGGGGGACAGAAAAAACTTCCTGCCCTCTCGAAGTCACGCTGCAGTTGGGCGAGGGGACAATACGTAAAATGCACCTAAGCTCTGGAGCGGTCTGAAGGCGAACCAGGCCAAGAGTAAAGAGAGAGCAGTGTGTGTGTGTTGGGAGAGGGGAGAGGGGGAGGTGGGGGGCTCCCAATGATGACCCCATGAGGTGAACGTGACTGAGGCCTCTCCACAGTTATGGGAACTGAAGCCCTGGGAGGAGAAGCAGTTTGCAGTGGTCCAGGCCGGGTGGTGACCATCGAGTCTGCAGGACTGCAGAGGTCCCCATCTCCTCTCCTTACCTGGGCCCCTGGGCCCCCCAGGCCACCACAGCGCAACTCAATTGTTGGGTCTGTGCGGGCGTGTGTGTGCACGTGTGTGTATGGGGCGGTGCTTGCTGGGGCAGGGGTGAGTGTGGGGGAAAGGAAGGGGGTGCCTGGCAGGAGGAAAAGGCAAGAGCTGGCAGCCAGGGGCCTGGGACTCTCAACGCCTCTTCGGGAAATGCCTCAGACATATTTCAGCCTCTGGTGTCTGGGCAGTCAGGGATTTATGGGTCTGCCGTCTCCCACGATGATCTTGGTGGCGCTGAACTGCGTGTCACCTCTGATTGATACTGAGGCTGTCTTCTAGCCAGGGGGCCGCCTGCAGCCTGGGCCACATCTGGCGCCTTGCCCAGCATGAGTGCCCTGTCTGACCCTGGGCTCCCACGGGGACCGGGGAGGGAGGTGCGGTGTGGTGGGAGCAGGGTTAGAGCTGCCTCACTCTCAGTCCCTGGAGGCACCAAAAGGAGAAGGGGTTTGTCTGAGATCACACAGAGCTGGGAGGGGACCCAGGCCCGGAACTAAGACTATGGGGGCCAAAAGGGACTTGAAGGATCTGTCAGCCAATGTCCTCGTTTTACAGGTGGGAAAGCTGAGGCCCACAAAGAGCCAGCGACTTGCCAGCCAGCTGTGGCAGAGCCCCGTGGCCCCTGGCTGTGCAGAGAGCAACCTGAGGAGGGCGCCCTCTGACCGAGGGACTGCTCTCCCCTCCCAGCATGGGGAAGGAGCTGACTGAGGCCCAGAGGGTAGGGCTGCCCAGGCCACCCCTCTCCGCTAGCTCGCTGCAGTTCCCTTCCCACCACTGGCCCCCAACCCCTCCTGTATGTGAGGTAAGGAGAGAGGAAGGATCTTTCGACTGCAGGACAGGCCTGAGGCGCTTGAGAGAAAGAAATCCATCCTGAGCAAGGACGGCCTCAGAGCCAGGCACTGTGACCTGTGTCACCTCATTTCGTCTTGGTGACAGCCTGTCCAGGGCATCCATCAACGCTTTTTACAGATGGATGGTCAGTAAAGGGCAGCACTTGGGCGTGGCCTTGGTCTGTCTGAGCTTAGCAGGGCCTCCTCCGGGCTCCACTCAGCCACACACGAAGCAGGGGAGTGAGTTCCGGCCTTGGCTGTGCCATCCTCTCCCTGAACCTTTGCTTCTGTACCTGCACAACAGAGAGCTTCGGCCTGGTCAGGCAGAGGGCGAAATGGGCCCAGGACACAGGCATTTCTGGACCCACGGCCCAGGGAAGGGCGGGGAGAAGAAGGGAGAGATGCTGGCTGGCAAATCTAACTGGCACTGTGGAGGCTGGAAAAGCCGAGTACCAACATCCCCAGCCTCCTCTGCAGTTAGGCATGGCCATCTGATCAAGTTCAAACCAATGAGACCAAGAAGTCTTTGGACAGCTGCTGAGAATGGCTTTGCTTTCCTGATAAAAGGAAATTTGTGGCTGGCACCTCTCCTACCCTCTTCCAGCTCTTGAACGTGGACATGATGCCTGATGTTGTGGCAGCCGTTTGGCAGTAATGAGGCCAAGAGAATCCCAGAGATACCAGCTGGGACCGGGTCGAGCCCCTGAACCAACACAGAAGCTGCCTAGGTCCAGACTTCTTGTTAAGTGAGGAAAACAAAAGCCATGTGTTCAAGCCACTGTCAGTCAGGATCTCTGACTCAGACAAGCAAGGCTGGTCGGCATCTACGTGGTTATACCAACTGCTCACCATAAACAACACTACCACAGTTTGTATATCACCCCTGGATATAGGACCAAGATCAACCACAGTGTAAGAGAGGCCAGGGGCCGATGGGGAAGTAGCCAGATGGGGAGGGCTGAGAGATTGCGGAGTTGGAAGCTGGAAAAGTGGGTCCCTGCAACAGTGCAAATAAGTAAGGGCCACACTGCCACAGTCGCAAAGGTCCCAGAGGAGGAGTCGGTGGCAGTAGAGCCACCCGCGAAGAGGTTGGGGAGACCAGTTCGTGGGATAGAGGAAGGGAGCTGCAAAGACCTGGGGCTCGCACCTGGCCTCCCCCACTCCAGCGCACCCACCCCCACAAGCCCGGCTGACCTCCCATGTAGGCCACAGAGAAGCCCCTGCGGGTGGTGCTGCGGTCTGTGTGTAGCCGAAGCAGGAGCTGGTTGCGGCTTGAGGTGACCGGTGGTGGCAGGTGATGGCCGCACCAGTTCCCCAGGAGGGGCGCCTCCTCGCTGGCCCCATCGAAGGCTGCCAGATGGTCAAAGTCACAGGTCTTGGTCAGGCTGTTGGGCCCTTCCAGTTCCAGGTCCAGAAAGAACATCTTAACCCGGTAGCCAGGAGGCAGGTGGATGGTCCAGTGGCATCGGATGTTGTTGGGGTAGGAGTTGGGGTAGTGTGGGCTGGAGAAGTTGCCCTGCACGACCGTGTACACCTCCTGGCATTCTCCTGGGGAGGGGTGGGAGGAAGAAGCAATGGTGAGAAGGGTGGGGATGTTATTTTCTGCAAATAGGCGCTGCAGTGATTCTAATGCCACCCTGGCAGGTATGGGCACCACGGCCAGAAAACTAGACAATTGATCCCAAAGCCTGTTTCAACCTGAAATTGGCTAAAAGCTGGGAATCTCATTCCAACTGGCACTTCCCTTCATGCATGTTGGCTCTGTTCGGCATTTAAAAACAGTACCTCATACTGGTCCTCAGAGCTGAGTCTCAACTTGGACTTGACAGTGTGGTTCATGACCTGACCCTGCCCTTTTCCTCACTGCCCCTCATTCACCCCTACCTTCCAGCCTCTCCAAACATCTCCTAGTACTACAGGCAAAGCACAGCAAACCTTCTCTGCCCTCCATGCGTTTGCACATGCAGATCCCTCTGCTTAGAGCACCCTTCCCTTCCTTCTGCCTAATTAAAGCACTGCCTAATTCTCTCCTCTTCCAGGATGTCATCCATGATTCTTACTGTTACATAGCATAGGTCACAGTGAGTTGTCATTATCTGTTTCCCTTTCCACCTTCTCCTATAGAGGGTGAATACCCCAAGGGGTCATTCATTTACTTGTACAAACATGAATTAAATAGCTCCACACGGCAGGTACAAAGATAAGCCCACGGGAACTCACACAGGCAGAGATCCACAGGCAACAGATCATTGCTATGAGAAAAACTTTTGTAACGAATTGAAGGAAGGGATTAATTCTGAATGAATCAGGAAGTCTTCACAGAGGAGGTGACATGCTTATGCCTTGGCATTGGCCAGGCAGGGAAGACTGTGCTAGAGCATTCCAGGCAGAGAGAGAGTGGAAAGTGCAAAGCCCAGAGGCAGGAAAGGGTGACCCTCTCTCTGCACAAGCACATTGGGGAGGCAGGTGCCCAGCATGCACAGGGCACTGGCATGCACCTGCAGTCCTTCCTACCTGAGAAGTAGTAGGCCCTGAAGCCCCGGCCTCCAATGTTGAAGTCGGACTTAAAGATCACCTGCAGCTCGTGGCCCAGCGACACCAGGGTGGGGGGCCTGGAGCTGCCACAGTAGTGGTGCCCGCGGGCAGGGCCAGGCACCCCAAGCACAGCCACGTAGTCATAGGTGCACTCCTTGTTGCCCTCCACCTGGAAGTCCGCGAACACCAGCTTGATGGTGGCAGGGCCGGCGGCCCGGATCACCCAGTGGCACTCCACGTTGTTGGGGTAATTGTTCGGGTACTCGGGGCTGGCGAGGACCCCCGACAGGCCCGTCAGGACGCCACCACATACATCTGTAAGGGAACCCCGTTGAACCAACCTTTTTCCTTCCCGTGGCTCCACGACCCCCTCCCATGGAGACCAGACACCCCCCAATGAGCCACTCCCACAGGCGTTTCATGGGAACCTTGTCACCAGCCACCGAGCGCTTGCTGCGTGGCAGGCGCAGGCCAGGCACTCCTCACCTGCGCCATCTTTTTAAACCATTACATAACCCTATGAGGGCTTCTTCCCATTTACAGCTGAGAAAATGGCAGCACAGAGAAGTTACTTACCTGTGCTAGGTGGGTTCACCTGCACTCTGAGACGAGGATTTGAGCACAATGAGTTTATTTGGGAGATACAGGGGTCCCCGTGTGGGGAGTGAGGGAGCGAGGGCCACTAAAGGGGAGGGATGGGGAGACAGCCACTGAAGGGTGTTGTCAAGCCAGCTGCTGAGCCCTGTTGGGGAACCTGGAGACTGGTGTGAAGCTGGGGTAGGGGTGACCCACGGAGACTTCAGAGAAAGCCCTCAAGCAAAGAGTTGAGGAGGTTGGCAGGAGCCATTAAAGTGGCAAGGCCCAAGGGACAGGGACAGGACCCTGACAGCAGGTCGCCGGGCTGGTAACACGGAAAATGGGGTTTGACTAACTGCAATTCCTGTGCACTTGATCTTGCGAGACCCACTGTCGCTCCGACCAGGCCAGTGGGGTACAGAGGCTGAGGTACCTGAGTTCAGAATTGCTATTAAACCTCCCTAACAGGCGAGGAAACTGAGGCTTAGAGAGAGAATCTAATGAAGTCGAGATGGGCTTGAAGTTGGAAGACAGGGGTCCTCCTAACTCTGCTTTATGCCAGCTGTGTGACCCTGGGCAAGTCACCCAGCACTCTCTGAGCCTCATGGGAATATTAAAAATCATCACACTTGCCCAGCCTGACCCACGGGGCTCAGACTCATGCAGAGCCCGAGAAGGTGCCTGTGAAATCCCTTCGGAGCCCTGTGTGATAATACAACCAGGAGGTGGTAGATGACAAATGCTGTGACTGGCTGGGGACCACCAGCTGGCAGGAGCACACTCGGATGTATTTCCTGAGACCAGAATCTCGCCCCACGGCATGGTGGCGTGGACTGAGCGCTGTGCTGGGCGGCGGAGGACCTGACTTCCTGTCCCAGTGATTTCCCCTCTGAGCTGTGTGACCCTGGGGAGGCACCTTCTCTCTCTGGCCTCAGAGCTATTGTTTGTGGAATGAGAGGGCAGGCCCTGACAGTGCGCGATCCCTTCCCAGGCTAACACCCTTAGCAGGGCCTTTCCAGCTGCGCTCTGGCGCTGCTCAGGGGCCTTCCGGAGCCTCTAAGCACAGCATCTGGTGCAAATTTCATTCCTATGCTGTGTTCAAACTATTTTTTAATGCAACGAAAGGCAGCATCCACAGTTACATGCCTTACATGTAAAAATTTAACTCATTGGTGGCCATAAATACTGACTTAGGTATGTTTTCCGTGATTGGCTTATAATAAATGTTGAAAATATGAACTTATAAAACAAATGCATACACCAGAATACTGGCCACCTTTGTCTCTCATATCTCAGGGATTCACATAAGGTCCCATTTGATACAAGGGTACTACTGTTTTAAAAAAGTGCCAGGCCCTGTGCTCACTTCAGCAGCACACACAGTAAAAGTGAAATGATACAGACAAGATTAGTATGGTCCCTACACAAGGATGACATGCAAATTCGTGAAGTGTTCCATATTTTTATAGGTAGTTACAGAACAGCCACGGGGATGTAAAGTACAGTGTAAGAAATGGAGAAGCCCAAGAACTTACACGTACAACCCATGGACAGGAACAATGGTGGGGGGAATTCCTGAGGATGCTGGGTGGAGGGGGGCAAAAAGGGAAAAATCAGGACAACTATAATCGCATAATCAATAAAATATAATTTTCAAAAATGTTGGGCCCCGACTGGCATGGCTCAGTTGGCCGAGCATCATCCCACAAACCTAAAGGTGGCGGGTTCGATTCCTGGTCAGGGCACACGCTTGGGTTGCAGGCCTGGTCCCTGGTTGGGACACATGTAAGAGGCAACTGATTGATGTTTCTCTCCCTTTCTTTCTCCCTCCCTTCCCTCTCTCTAAAAATAAATAAATAAAATCTTTTATAAAAATAAATTTTTCAAAATGTTGAAACACGTTGCCCATGGTATTATATTATGACTTTGATATCCGAACATTCTAAAAATCTAAGGGTCTAAGACTCAAAACTGCTATTAAATCAGTCTGTGATTCTCATGGTTTAGCATTCTACAATTCTATGCCTCTAAAGTCAGAGAGAACTGGGGTTCCACATGAGCCCCCTGATTGCTGTGGATGGACCCCGCATGCCAGGAGCCTCGGGGGTTGTTTGCTACTTGAGCTGCCATGAATAAGTTTGTGCAGAGAAGACTAGGACAGAAGGAATGAGTCAAGGAGAAAGGCAAGGAGAGCAAGGCCTGTTTCCCTCACTAGACTGGGGGCGGGTTGCCAGCCTGCTTGAAGGAGGGAGGGGTTAAGGACCCCAGATATAAGAGACGAGTTCAGGAAAGGCTTTGGGAGGAAGAGCATCACCAGCTCCACATGGACTCTTGTGGCCCTTCCATCAGATGACCCTGAAGGGGAGCGGGGGTCATGTGCCCATGAAGTGATGAGATGCCACAGAGGGACCAGCAGCAGTGACAGGACAGTGTTCCTGCCGGTGTCCTGACACTGGGGCAGGGGTCAGGAAGATAAGAACAGAAGAGTATGAGAGGCCTCGTTCCTGAGCTCAGTGGGGACTGAGACACAGTGAGACACTTGGGGGCTCCCAGGAACAACAGAGGGAGATGTGGGGGTTGTTGCCATGAAGAGGGGACCCTGCAACTACCAGGAGGACAGATGGAGGCTGCCTTTGCCCCGTGAGCTCTGAGAGCAAGTCATCCAGGTTACGGAGCAGCCCACATGCTGAGATGCTGGGACCCTGCAAGTCTCAGCCTAGCCCTGCTACTCTTCCAACCTCTACCCAGGGACCACCCTCCACCTCTCCACCGCCAAGTCCCCCTTGCCTTTTTGATAGCCTGCAGAAAAGCCACGGCTGGCCACGTGCTTATCAGAGTGGAAGATGACAGACATGACATGCCAGGAGGAGGTGAAGGGTGGCGGGGGCACCTGGCCGCAGAACCTCCCCAGCAGGTTGCCCTGGTCTGTGGCTGCCCCATTGTAGATCTCCAGGAAGTCAAAGCCACAGGTGTCATGGTACTCCAGGTCGAAGGCATGGAAGGTGAGCAGCACGGAGGAGCCCTCAGCCACCACGATCAGCCAGCTGCATTCCGTGTTGTAGGGGTAGGGTCTGGGGAAGTTGGGGCTCGAGAAGTTTCCAGAAGGTGCTGAGAGCACACCCCCACATTTGACACCTGAGGCAAGAGGGAAGACTGGCTCAGAGTCAACACCCAGCAGTGGGTGGTGGGCCCAGCTACCCGGCCAGGTCTTTGGGATGGGAGGAGGGAACCCGAGGCCATGATCCTAAATTAATTCATTTATTCATGTACTTGTTCACTTATTTACTTGTTCTTCATGTATTTATCAAACATTATTTTATCCATTCGACAAATGTCACTTGAATGCTAGGCACTGCTCTAGGTGCTGGGGTTATAGCAGGAATAACACAGACAAAAATTCCTGCCCGCATGGAATTTACATTTTGGTGGGGGAGACAGACAATAAACATCATAAGTAAAATATAGAGTAAATTAAATAGTTGTAAATGCTATGGACAGAAAGGAGGGAAAGGAGATGGGTGTCAGGTGAGCCCATAATTTTAGACAAATTAGTGCTGTATGTCAGGCCCTAGATATGTGCAGGAAGGAATCTAAAAATTTTTTAAAATAATAACTCCTCATCACCTTGAGCAAAAATGTGCACAGCCTATTATAATGTTAAAAGCATATTCTTAGCCCTGGCTGGTGTGGCTCAGTGGATTGAGCACCGGCCTGCAGACCAAAATGTTGCTGGTTCAATTCCCAATCAGGGCACATGCCTGGGTTGCAGGCCAGGTCCCCAGTAGGGAGCGCTAAAGAGGCAACCACACATTGATGTTTCTCTCCCTTTCTTCCTCCCTCCCTTCCCCTCTCTCTAAAAATAAATAAATAAAATCTTTTTAAAAAAGGTATATTCTTATACGTACATATTTGCTTATAGTTTAAAAAAGAAAACAATGGAAGGAAATGAATAAAAATGATTCTCCGTCAGGGGAAGGAACAAAGGAGAGGAAACAGGCATGACTGCTGGACCTCTTTAAATACAACTTGCTTTATAATTTTGACTTTATAATTATGAATGATTTTAATGTAATTTTTAAATTATCAAAAAAATTTAAGTAACCCTTAAATATCCCAAACTGAAACAAATAAACTTATAACTATATTATCAAGTTAGAGGCACATTCACATGGAGAAAAATGATCTCAAATGACTTTGAAAGACACTATTTGACTGAACATTCCCAGTGGAATGTATCCCAAGGACAAAATAAACCACAAAGAAATCTTAAAGTATATTTAGTAGACTATTAGTAATAATAGTAAACACCGTTACTGTATTTTATCTATTGAAACAAAGCAATATGTTAATGTCAACAGAAACTAAATTTTTCAGTATAACAGAAGAATGGTACAGATATAAAACTTAAAAATTAAATAAAACCCTTGTTATCCTTCAGTTAAATTGAGAACATCAGCATGAATTTAAGATTTTGTTCATTTCTGAAAAATAATTTCCTAGTTCTGTTTACTAAAAAGGCTTAAAAGTAACAACATTACAGTAGTATTTTGCACCCTAGGCCTCAGATCAGGATTATTATGTCCAATGAGAAACGGCAGGTCTAGGGCAGGAAACACACAAAACACAGGTGGGACACCTCGTCACCCCAGAAAGCAAAGAAGCTGGCAAAGACTGCAGGAACTGTGTCCACAGTCACGGGAACCTACTTGAAGGGGCCCCTACTGGCTGAAGTACAAGTTGAGCACCAAAGGAGAGTAATGTTTGCAGTGGATTAAAACACATTAAATATATAAAAATTCATGAATTCATAATGCAACTCTTAAATAAAAAAGAAACTCATTGGCTTCTTTGAGAGGTTTCCGGGGCACAAACCCATTTTTTTAAAATCAATATGGAGAGAGAGAAAGGATTAAGCATCTAGTTTGCCCCTCCTGCTGTGCACTGTGCTCCAGGGCGACCAGCGGCTGGCGAAGGAAAACTGTCGTTTGAGGTTGGCTGCAGAAAGAGCAGACATGTCGGGAAAACAGAGTTTTGCAAACCCTACAGAAATAATTGTCTTCAGTGTCTGTTCTAGAAACTGAGTAGAAAAGTAAATGAGGTAAAACTTAGATGGTTGGGTGGATGGGTACTCCCTATAAAAGTCAATTTTGCTAAAGATTTGAACATTTTTATAATTAAAAGATACCAAAAAATTACTTTTATAGGTAATAAGATGAAGAGGCAACCTATAGAACTGGGGAAAATACTGAATTTGCGAATCATACATCTGATAAGGGTTTAGTATCCAAAATATAAATTCATACAACCCCGTAGCAAAAACAAAAACAAAAAAACCAGTCATTAAAAATGGGCAGAGAAACTGAACAGACATTTTTCCAAAGAAGGCATACCAATGGCCAACCGGTACATGGAAAGGTGCCCAACCTCGCTAATCACCATGGAAATGCAAATCGAAACCGCACGAGGCGGACTTGTCACCTCCACTGTTAGAATTGCTGTTAGCAAAGGCATGAGGCAACCAGGGTCGGTGAGGACGTGGGAGAGAGCAAAACTTTGTGCCCCGTTGGCGGGAAGGTAGGAATGGGCAGCCACTACACAAACAGCACGGAGTGTCCTTGAAACATCAACATCAGAACTACCACACGGTCCAGCGACCCCACGTCAGGGCGCACATTGACAGAAAAGGAAAAAAGAATGTTCAAGAGCTTTTCGCTCCCCTCTGTTCACTGCAACGTTATTCGTAATAACTAAGATATGGAAAGACTCGAAGTGTTCATCAACAGAAAAATGGATAAAGAAGAGGTGATATGCACATTGTGTGTGTGTGTGTGTGTGTGTCCGGCAGAAGTAACGCCACTGAGTGTGGTAGGTAGGGTATGTGACTGTCTCGCACGAGATGGACAGCAACTTGAACGTTTCACCTAAAATGTCACATGGTGTGCCTGAGTGTGGTATTATTATGTTACAGAATTGCATGCTTATGATTTTGTAGTAAAAGACTCTGTAATAAAAAAGGGGTGTGCCCGACCCTGTGCACACACACAACGGAATTTGAAAAAGGCCACCCTTTTATTTGCGACCATGTGAATGGACCTTGAGGACACTCTGCTAAAGGAAATAAGCCAGACAGAGAAAGAGAAATACTACCTATCACTTACATGTGGAATCTAAAAAAGAAAAGTCAGACTCAGAAACAGAGCAGAAGAGTGGTTACTGGGGAGAGGACAGTATATACATCTGTTAGAGACATATTCTGAAGTATTTACGGTGAAATAACATACCCGAGATTGGCCTTAAAGTGGCCCGGACCCCAGAAACGGAGGGGGCGGAGCAGAAGAAACAGGACAGGAGGAACGTGGGAGGCTGTTTCAGATGGTTGTTGAAGGTTGGAGAGTCATTATGCTGTTTTCTCTACTGTGTGTGTTTGAATTTTTTTATAACTAGAAGTCTCAGAAAAAATAACCAACACATTCGCGGCCACCTTCTCCGTGGGGCTTTCCCCAGCCGCTCCATTTACAGTGCGCCCCCCCCCCCACTCTTCCTCTGCCTCTTCTGCTCCGTCCTTCTCCACGGCCCTCACCACCCTCCAACACACTGTATGTGTTGCTTGTTTGGTTCATTGTTGGGCTCGCTGAGAGCAGGAGCTGTTGTGTGCTGTCCTCTGCTGTGCCCCCAGCACCTAGAAATGGAGCTGGCATACAGCTGGTGCTCGATGCTCGCCTGCCGAACAAATGAGTGTCTCCTTTTACGTCCTCCTCACAACAGCTCCATAAAAAGACAAAGCAGGTGTCACGGACTCCACTTTACAGATGAGAAAATCGAGGCCCGGAAAGGGAAGTTACTTGCTATAACTCTCACCTATTGTCTGGTCTTCCCAGCACCCACTTCTCCATCTCTTGCAGCAACTCGCCCCCTTTCTGACACAGGCTCCCCTGCCTCCGTGCAGTAACACCCCACCACAGGGCCCAGCCAGACAATCCTGGGGCTCCCACTGCCACCACAGTGACTGGCCTGCAAGGTGGGCATGTGCTAGGTCAGGCCCGAATCCCGCAGCAGGACAGCTAGAGGAGAGCCCCGGCCTCTCTGATCCCCAGGCTGGAGTGAGAACCCTGGGCGTGCTCCACCGAGCCCGCTGGGAAAGCCGGTCAGCAGATGGCGAGAACCATGTGGAAAGCGAAAAGGACCCAGAAGCCAGGATGCCCTGGCCGCAGGCCTCCCCGAGCCTCGCTCACCGCAACCCTGCCTCCCTGGTTGCAGAGCTAGGTCATTCCTCTCCCTGCTTAAACTCCCCAGGCTGGGCTTGTCGCTTGCAACCAAAACCATCTTGAAGAACGCCATGAACCAGTGTTCCTGTAAGAGAAGACACCTCACCAAGCGTGTGCCCTGTCCCAGGGCTGTGCTGATTCAGATGGGCCCTCCCTCCCTGGGAGCTCACAGTCAGCGGTGGGGTGGGAGGAGGAGGGGCTGTCAGGCAAGGAGACAAAGCAGGCAGTATGATGGTGTTGTGGCCACACAGGGGCTCCGGGGTCCAGAGGGAGGGGGGCCAGTCTTGCTGGGGCCAGCATTGTTGGGGACAGACAAAATTCAGAGAGTAGTGATATTTGAGTTTGTGAGGAACGAGGTGCATTAGTCAGGAAGAACTGGAGAGAGAAGATGACATGAACGAAGGCTCAGACTCGTTGTCACTTATCCTCCTGAGCCTTAGTCATGCATCTGTGAAATGGGGACAATGACACCTCCCTGGCTGGGGAGCTGTGAGCAGGGATGATATAAAGCCACGCAAGGGCTGCAAGGTGTGCACCCGGTTCACATTCTCAGCTCCCTGCCAGCCTGGGGCAGGCCAGGCAGGGACGGTGTCTGACTCATGCCTTTATGTCAGGAGGACAGAGGGACAGTCTGTCCCGTAGCTGTCCTGCCCTTCCCCCAGCCCTGCCACAGCACAGGACATGCCATGACAGAGTCAGAGCTGAACTCTCATGGCCCAGGACTTAGCTAGGCACTGACCCCCAAGGTCACCCCAAGGTCACTGAGGCCCACTTGGCTGGAAAATGGGAATAGCTGGCTCCTCCCACCACCTAGACATGGAATGAGACACCTGGGTGTCCAGCCCATCTGTGCCACCAGCTAGGTGACTGGCCAGTTATGTTTCCTTCCTGAGCCCCCCTTGAGCCTGTAGGAAAATGAGGCTGTTTGCTGAGCACCGACTGTGTGCACACCCCTTGCCAGAGAATGAGACTGCCTTCCCTTCACGGGCACACACACTTGGCTCAGAGGGCCAGAGCAGTATGAAGGGCCTGGGACCAGTGCCGGCAGAGGGTTCTGGGAGCATCTGTGGATGAAGAAGGGATGCGGAGAGCTTCCTGGAGGAGGTGGTGTTTGACCTTAGTTTGATGGATGGGCCGGATGTTCTCAGGTGGAAAAAGACAAAAGGGACGCTCCAGGCACAGGAGCCCCTGGGTGAAAGGGGTGTGACCCTCCGTCAGACCACAGGATGCCCTGGGGACATAGCACACTGAGGCTGGATATTGCACAGAAATTGGAGCCCAGGCTGGGAGTGTGCAGACTGCCACCACAGGAAACTCTGATTTCACCCGGCCGGCAGCGGGAAGGACAGCGGGCTCTCAGGAGCGGATCAAAGGCTCCTTCCAGCAGCAAACCTGTTCTGGTTCTCTGAGCCATTCCCTTTGCCCTTGGTGACCAGGCAGGCTCGGGTAGGCTACTTAGCCTCTCTCACTCTCAGTTTCCTCACCTGTAAAATGGGGTCTAACACCCACCTTGAAGTGTGTGGTGAAGATTGAATGCAATCATAAATGTAAAGCACCCGGCACACAGCAAGCACTCAGTGAATACTGTCTTCCCCCATCTCACAAGCAAATACATCCTCAATCAGCCAGCCTCCCCCAAAAGGCCTCCTGCTTTCTGACCTCCCACACAGAAACCTCCCGAGCTGCCCACTCCTCCCCACCCTCCTCCCCACCCCTGCCTGTCACCAGGAGCTCCTACCTTTCATGGCTTGGGCCCTGGGTCCTGGGCCCAGCAGTGCCGCTGCCAGCAGCAGGCAGGACCCCAGCGCTGTCAGCATCTCCTCTCAGAGGGCCCCACAAGTCTGCAGGCCAGGGTCTGAGGGTCTGAAGCAGGGGAAAGAGAGGTGAGGCCGAAAGGACCTCCAAGTTAATGGTGGCGTGAATAATTCATTGGCCCCTTGAATTAGTAAGCTGATCCCCAGGTGCTTCCCTCACTCCACCCTAAGGTGACGGATCCAGTGTCACCAGGTTTACACGTCCTGAGATCTGCTCTGGCCACGCTGCACTGGGGAGGGAAGCAAGCTGGGGCTGGGAGGGAGTTCGGCGGTGGAGGAAGGGCCTGGGCCTGGGCTAGACAGAGCTGGGATCCCCAGGCCCGCCTCTAACTTGCCAGGAGACCTGGACCCTCTGGGTCCCAGCCTTACTCATCTGCGCAGTGGGACCATTCAGCCCCGCCCACCGGGCTGCTGCGGGAATGAAACTGGTAACATGTGAAAGCACACAGAGGGCGCCTGCTGCCGGGCTTTCCCATCCCCCACTCCTGGGAAACTGAAGGGAACCTCTAAATAGTGGGACACGTGGGACAAGCACCCTTCAGACACACGTAGATGAGCTCTGAGGGAGAGCGAGGGAGGAGGTGGCGGGCAGCTGACAAGGGAAACGCCTGTTGTGGGAGAATACGGCTGGAGTAACAGAATGGGGTAATCACACTGTGCAATCCCTAACACAGTCATGGATCGGGGCCCCAGTTTAAGTTCTGGCCGAGAATATCCATGTTCACGCCTTTATTGATCCACACACCTCGCTCAAACATCCCTAAGTGCCAGACCCTGTGTTCAGGGCACGGCTGCAGAAGTGCCCTCCAGGGCTTGGGGTCCAACAGGAAACAGGATCCTTCTAATTCCTCCAGGAGCCTGTTTGTTTCGGCTCAGCCCAACGCTCACTTCCACAGCTCCTCTGCCCAGAGCCTGCACCAGGCACGGGGCACATGGAGGGGACCTGGTGCGTTCCTGCCTCCCAGTGAGGCGGCTGGGCTCTGCTCGGACAGATGAGGTCTGAACCCCGGCTCTCCCACCTGCCGCCAGGCTGCAGGAGCCTGGGAAAGTCGCCCAGCCTCTCTGGGGCGCAACCTCCACCACTGAGAGGCAGGGCGGTGCGGCGGCTGCAGGCTGGTGAATAAGAAGTATGGGAGGTCCCCGTCAGCTCCTGGATCCGTGCTTGGGAGCGAGTACGATTTTTACTTACCTCAGAGGAACTCAGATGTCCATCTGCCAGACCTCATGTTGCCTCTGGCCCATCCTTTTGTCGGGAGGTCCCCAGGGAACCCTTTGTAGCCAGCGTGGGAGGCCACCTGGAAGGTGTTCAGCAAAGAGCCTCAGGAATAGGCAGGCCTGAGGGATCTGCTTACCTGCAGGGCTTGACTGGCAGGAACAAAGTCTCAGCTCTCCTGGGCAGTCTGAGGGGACAGGCGCTTGTATGAAACGACCACTATGTGTGAGAAAGAGCCCACTAAGTGCTGGGCCTGGTGCTAGGAGCCTCACATAGAACATATGAGACTTTTCCCCGCGTAGAGAGGACAGCCCTGAGTCTCAGAGGGCTCAAGCCACTGACTTGGGCTGGGTTGTTCCACAAGAAGACCTTCGTCAAGAACTAAGGGGCAAGTAGTTTGTATCAGGAAAGACCCCAGTAGACCCAGGCGTGCAAGTGGGGAACAGAGACGGGGATGAAAAACAGCCAGTTCAGGGAGTGTTCATGAGCAGCGTGCTGTTGTGGGCAATCGAGGCTTGACCCCCATGGCACCCCCGGAGACGGTGCGGACTACAACCCCAAGTTCTTCCACCAAGGGGCGAGGAAGTGGAGTGTTGGTCTACTAATGCCGGCGGTCCCCACGTGGGCTGCCGAGGCCTCACCCCGGGCACCCCCAGCCTGCCTGTGAATGGGGAGCAGTCCAGGGGCTGCAGGCACAGCGCGTGCTTGCCTGGGAGTGGTGAGTGTCGCAGGATGCGGGCAGGACCGTGACAGCCATCAACTGAGCCATCCATAAAACTGTTGCTTTTGTGACAAAACTCTTTCTAGAATGTTCATCTGACCATGTTTCCCCTCTGCTCAGGATAAAATCCAAAGTCCTCTGCTTGGTGTTCAGGCCTCTTCAGGACACTCCCCCTGCCCAGACTTTGTCCCTGTGTTGAGCTCCACAACCCAGCCAGGTAGGTCTCCTGCGCCTCCTCACATGCTGTGCCCCAAGCCGGGGTGGCCCTTCTTTCTGCTCTACCTTCCCCTGACAGACACAACTCATCCTTCAGAACATTGTCACCTCCTCCAGGAAGCTGTCCTGACCCTACCCCAAGCTGGGAGAGTGCCCCTCCCCGGCATACCCCCAGCACCGAGAGGTCCGCCTGCACTCTGGCCGGTTTTTCTGTGAACACCCTCTGTCTTCCGGGGCTTCCACCCCAGTGCCCGGCCCTGGGCTCAGCCCAGAGCACGAACTCTCACTCATCTCTGTCCCCACTGCACACCCCCCACCCCCCAGCACATCCTAAGTGCTCAGCTGCCATTTATGGACTGAACCGTTCAAGGACACCCAGCTGGGAAGCGTCCTATCCATCGCAGCCAATGTTCATTTTTGAGCAAATCAGGAGTGGCAGGCATGAAGCTCCTAGAACCAAGACCATGTGGGTTCAAATCGAGTCTCTGGCAGTTACTGGCCGTGTGAGGTTGGACCAGCCACTGGGCCCCTCCGAGCCTCCGCTTCCTCACCTGTGAAATGAGGATGGCGTCTCCCTGCGGGGCGCTGTGAGGGCTAAAGGGGCTGAGGCGTGCTGGGTGTGCAGCAGAGTGGTGAGCTCTCGCAAGCTCAGCTGCGTGTTTTCCCTTACCCTGCATCCCACCTGTGTGAGCTCCAATGCTACACTGGCCTCAGATCTTCATGCACTTTCCTTCCTAACCCACCTGCCCTTGAAGTCACCTCTGTGTGAGGCCTCCCCTACCTGGCGGCCCCTCCCTCCAATCAGCAGCCTTCTTTCCTGGTCCCCGGTGGAGGTGGTGGAGACACAACAAAGGCATTGTCACCTGCCTGCCAGGGTCACTAGGATGTGTCTGAGCTGCTCACAAGACAGTTAGCCCAGGGCACCTGGGGTCTGCCGGGGAGCGCGCTCCCAGTGCTGGGGGCCCATCCTCAGACTCCCGGGGGTGCCTCGGCAGAGAGATGAATCTCCTCTCCGTGGCTGGCTGTGCTGCGTCCCAGAGCCAGCCGACACAGGGCTGTACCTCATGGGGTGCTGCATGTCCGGGGAGGGGGGGGCTTTGTTCACCACTGTGTGCCTGCTCTGTCACTGTGCAGACTTGTCCATCTCAGGGGGCATCTGGCCATGAGCCACCACCCTCAGGTACATGAGCCCATCTTCGTGTCTTTGCATCAGGTACCACGCATGCCAGTCCCTGCACGTGACTGTCCATTTCTGAGTGTGGATATGCCCTTTGACGGCTGCACCCATCACTGTGCACTCGTGTCTGCTCTTTGCACACATGCCCATCTTCGTGTGTAGACATGGGTCACACACGTCACACACACTCTGCTTCTGCATACACACGTCTCTGTGTCCGTGCTGAGACATCTGGGTACTGCACATACCCAGCTCTCTCTCTGGATCTACACAAAGACCTCTGTGGGACTCCTGTCCCCTAGTAGGTGTGGATCCATGTCTCTGCAAATGGCACGTGCATGACAGTCTCAGGGGATATGTGCCTCTCCGCACGGGTACACAGCTATCTGCTGGTGTACCAGTCTGTGTCTCCATGTACAACCACCACCTCCAGTGGCGCATATCTGCACCCGTGTCCCTAATTCTGATTACGCATGCGCACAGAGTCCTGGGGTGCTTGTCTGAACCTGCTCCGCACGAAGCCAATTCTATCTTTGTATCTGCTTTCTGTCCCTGTGCCTGAGCATAGGAGTGGTGCCCAGGGGATAGCAAGGGTGCTGCCTAATGCCTCCCTTTTCCACAAAGGTCTGGGTGGTGAAAAGGGGAGGCAGAGGACAGGTAACAGGGAGGTGGCCACCCTGGGGGTTTCTGGTTGGGCCCCAGGGAGCCACGTCTCTCCATTAACAGAGCTCTGGGGACTTGGGGGGCATTGTACCCTGTCTCTATTCCCAAAGGCTGGGGTGTGAAGGCCACATCTTCTGGGAATGATTTCCCAGAAGACCAGAAGGGCCAAGGATGAGGTGTCCCGAGAGTCCCCGGACAAGGGTGTGACCTGCACAGCCTCTATCACTAGGAGTATAAATGTAACTACTCCCTAACCGTTAAAGAGTTGAAATTACATTTGTTTACATAGTTTAAAAAGGGGCCAATGTTAACAGGAAGAAAGTGAAGAGGGGCCGGCATCGCCCCACCTGGCTCTAGGCCCTTCCACTCAACCTCCCATCCCTCCAGGGAAGAGGGTGCTGTCCCCACAGTATGAACGAGAAAACCAAGAGCCAGCATGGCAAAGGGCCTGCCTTGGAGCAGCAACAGCCGGAGCTGGGGGTCAGGCAGAGAACAGGTCCCTCACGGGAGCTTCTGGGCCACTGCTATCACCCACAGTTCAAGCGGAGTGATCAGGGGTTTGGTTAGAAACTCCCTGGGTTTGGAACCACGTTCCACGTCTGACGGGTTGCGTGACTTCAGGCAAGTGGCTCACATACCCCTCGGAGCCCCAGTCCCACACGTGTGAAGCGAGGTCACCACTCCTGCTCTTCCTCGCTGAGGCCTGAATGCAGGGTCTGAGAGGCAGAAGGGCTTTGTAGCGGCAAAGAGCCGCGTGCCACAGGGTCTGTATTTACAGGTGGATGAGAGCTGCATGACACCTGGGGCGGTGACCGCAGTGGCCGTGCATTGAGCTGGCTGTTTGGCTAAGCCCTTCCTGTGGGTCGCGTCATCTAGCCCTCATGTCATCCCCTGAGCAGGCACCATTGCCGCTGACCTCACAAATGGAAAAGCTGGCATGAAGTGACGGTTGGGGTCACACGCCCTGCAGGTGGCAGACCCAGGACTGGAGCTGAGAGGCTGGTGCTCTGAGCCACCCAGCGGGGTTACCCCCTGGTGGAGCCTGACAGAGGGTCCTGGAGGAGGATGTGCTGGGCCAGGGGGCAGAGGGGGTGAGGGGGGCTCACAAAGGAAGCCTCTTGCTGGCCTAACTGCTCTTCCCCCTCCTCTTTGAGGGCCAATTAGTCCTGCTCCTTTGGCCCAGCCTGGATCTTCAACAAGCCAAGACACGTTCTGCCAGAGGGGGAACAAAGGCAGAGCCCTCACCACCGCAATCTAATAAAGAACGTAATGCAGGAGGCTAAAAGCAAAGGTACCTGTTGACCCCATCATCCTGAGCCTGGTTCAATTAGGTTGCCAGGCACTCTGAACAACAGCAAGACAGTGTAGGAGGGGCAGCCCTTGAGAGTCTGTGTACCAGCTCCACAAGCTGGGAAAGGAAAACTCTGAGACTGTGTCCATCCCAAGGCCTGGAGGGGAGAGAAAGTGGGGGGCCTACAGTGCTCAAAGAAAAGCCCCTAAAACAACTTTGGTTAACTGCCTGTCTTCTGTCACATATGCAAAATAAACAAATAGTGCCCTGGTAGGTGTGGCTCAATGGATTGAGTGCTGGCCTGAGAACCAAAGAGTCGCTGGTTCAATTCCCAGTCAGGGCACATGCCTGGGTTGCAGGCCAGGACCCCAGTTGGGGGTGCTCAAGTGGCAAACACACATTGATGTTTCTCTTCCTCCCTCCCTCCCTTCCCCTTTGTCTAAAAATAAATAAATAAAATCTTTAAAGAAATGAACAAATAGAGTCTGAAGCAAGATAAGGATTGGGGCTAACAGACCCCACACATACGTACATTTGGGCAGTCCATTCTCCCTGCGGGGGGAAGCTGGCACCACCTTTACCTGTCAATGAAAATGTTACTCTCTCACCCCATCCCATCAACTATGTAAGTGCTCAGAACAAAGAACTCACTCTCTTGGCCTCTTGGTTCTCTGGCTACACAGGTCAGGGGTGGCCTGGCCAGCTGGCCTCTGGCCACCCTTGCTGTTGCCCTCCCATTAGAACTTGGCTTTGCTTGCACCAACACGCTTTGACCTGTAATTCTTTACTGTGCCGGCAAGAAGAACCAGGGTTTCTCCAGTAACAGAGGAAGTTCAGTCACATAAGAGGAAATTGCCTTGGAGTCCTTCCCTGTCTCAGGAGAGGCTGCTGCAATGGCTGTCTCAGGAGTAGGGTCCCCATATTGTTGCCTGGGGGGTATTACTTCCTCCTCTTGCTCTCTTGAGCCCTCCTGTCCTCAGCCCCTCCAGCCCCTCCCACCACACTCACACCTGAGCTACACACACCAGATCTCAGGCACTAAGAACAGCTCTGCATGGGGGCCTTCCAGAGCTCCCTGCCTGGCAGGATACCAAGCCTAAGACTTCCCTGCCCCACAAAATAAAGCAACTATTGAACTCCTCCAGTTTGCCGGGTACAGTCATATCCAGCCACATCCAAGCTACGTGACCTTGAGCAAGTTCCTTAACCTCCCTCTCTGTGCCAGTTTCCTCATCTGTAAAATAAGAATAGTGAGTTCACATTTGCGAGGAGTTTAGAAGAAGAGTATATGGCATATAGTAAGCTCTACTTATTAATTTAAATTCATTCATTTAAACAAAGTTGGAAATCTTCAAAACAACTTTGCAAGGTAAAGATTATCAGCTCTATTTCACTGATTGGTAATCAGGGCTCAGAGAGAATTGCTTTTATTAGTTCATTTACCAACAGGCATTGATTGAACACCTACTATGTGCCAGGGCAACACTCACTACTTGTACACATTATCCCACTGAATCCTCACAGCTCTGTGAGGAGGTGTTAGTGCCCCCAACATTCCCAAGGCCCCCCAGGGGGCAGTGCTACCCTGATTGAAACTCCTGGCTGTTTACTGTCTGTCTCCCCACCAGCACGAGATCACTGAAGAGTAAAGATCTATAGTTTATCACTCCTGTGATTCGGCCCATGGTGCAGATTAAGTGCTGAATAAAGATCTGCTGAGAGATGGAGTAAAAGTGTCCCTAGTTTATAAGCAAGGAAACTGAAGTTCAGAGATATGAATGATTTACCCAAGATCACACAGCTGCTTGGTGGCAGAGTGGTCACAACCTGACCCCTCAGAAGTCTGTGCTCTTCCCATGGTGCTGACTCTCCCCACGAGGAGGCCCTTCGTGGGGGGCGAGGGGGGAGGAGGGGGCTAAGCTGGGTGCAGATTTGGGGTAATGGGTGGTAGGTGCCTAGAGTGGCCCCTGCAGACTTCTTCACTGACAGCCCTGGTCCCTCCAACTTATCCCTCAGGCCACTGACCATTGTGGTCAGGGAAGCAGCACTTCTGGTCCCCCATCAAGAAAGGGGACCAGGCGTACTTCAGAAAGTACAGGCACAGAAACTGCCAGGCTCAGCCACTGGGGCCTCGGGGCTGCACTCGGGCTCAGGTGGGAGCTCAGAGTGAGAAAGACTGGCTCACTGTGAAGGAGGGACTGAGAAACCCGAGAAGGGTGGACCAGGACCTTGGACCATCAAGTTAGTTGGGACTTCAGAGAGCGAGTCCACCCCTTCTTCCTGCCCATTCTCTGAGACCCAGAGAAGGCCAAAAGGAGACAGGGCCTCACATTCACTGAGCGTCCACCAGGGGTCAGGCGGAGTGCCAGGCTGTCTCACGTTTTCTATAACCGCGTCTGTGCCCCCGGAGACTGTGGACACCTCTGACGTCAGGTCCTCTGAGCCAGCAGAAAGCCTGCACGCAGCAGTGTTCAGAAATGTTTGCTGAATACTTGAACGGAGGAGTTATTTCGTCCTCAGAAAAATCGGGTGAGGTAGGAATTGTTACGCCGTTGAGGAAACCGAGGCCCAGAAAGGAGGGGACTGACAGCAGCACTGAATGCTGCGGAGAAATCACCTCTGGGTGCCAGGGACTGTGCTGCGAGCACATGGAAGATGGTGTCCGAGGGCAGCGGGGTGAGGACTGAAGGGAGGTGAGAGAGGAGTCACTGCAAGGTGTGCACAGCTCTTGAAGGAGAGGCTGAAAACATGGGACAGGCAGAGCCGCTAGGAGTGCGTCTGTCTCTGCAATAACACAGGAGTAGGGCACGCTATCACTGCTTTGTTGAGTCAATGAGAGGGACACCTAGCTGGGTGGAGCCAGCAGAGACATTCTGGGGATTCCCTGGGCCTCATCTGGAAGTTCAGGGGCAGCTCCCTGAAGGGGGTCACTGAGCTGGGCACGAAGGTTCATGTCTGACAGGGACCCCCTGCAGCACTTAGAGAGGTCGGAGGAAGGGAATAAACACACGGAGACCCCACTGTGGGTTAGGCACAATGTCAGGCACTCCACTTACATAATCGCCTGTATTCCTCAAAGCAGCTTGGGAGGAAAGGAAATCCCGTCTGCATTTTACAGGAGAGTGGTAGCTAACCCATGGTCCTGTGCCTTCCACCAGGTCGGCCATTCATTCATTCATTCATTCAGCAGATGGTCAGATGCCCTACCCGATGGTGGGTGGGGCAGGAGTGGACACGCGATGGAGGTGCCCTCCTGCGGGGGCACCGCTTTCCCACCAGCTGCTTTACCTCTTCAGCCTTCGTTTCTCTGCCTACAGAGTAGGGAGGCTCCTGCTCCCTAGGTGACGAGAAGTGAGATAACTTAGCAGACACTGTCAATGTGCCCAGGTCACCGGGAGGAACCTGCAGAGATTTCCTACATGCACCAGGCTTCCTGCGTCTCTCTGCCTGAGGACGTCTCTGGCTGCCAGGCCAAAATGCACGAGCTGGTGCACAGGGAGCAAGGCTCAGCCCCTGAGGGATGATGGATGTTGATGGATAAATAAATATACCCTTTGGCTGGAGAGTTTAAGAGGCGTTCAGCAGTCTTATGCCCGGACCCCGCAGATGAGCTCCAGCTGCCCCCCGGGGTAACCCTCAGCGCACTCTTAGTTGCCTTTCCCCCCTCACCCCCTTCCCATGCTTCCCTGAATCACCTCCCAGCTGCGGGGCAAACCTAGCCTGGCACAGAAGACGAAAACCTGGCACTCAGTAGACGCTCAGTAAATGTTGTTTGCCTCCACGCTCACTTTCACCTTTACAGAACCGACTTCTTCGGGAGCTCAGTTGCAGCCCCGCAGCTCCTGCTGAGCCGTCAGTGGCCCATCAGCACCACCCAGAAGCAGGTGTGGGCTAGCGGGAGAGGGAGGGGAGTCAGGGCCACAAGCCCGAGGGCACTCAGGGCTGAGCCGCTAGGAAGCCAGGTTAGTCTCTGCAGTCGTCTTCCCATGTCCCAGGTTCTGCCTTCCGTTTTCCGTCCCAAAGTCCCAGCCGTATGCTCCAGCCCGGGACTCTATGTTCAGCACACTAGGCCCAAAATCTATGTTCCTTGTCGCAAACACCCCCCACCATCACCTCTCTTCTTTCCTCCTTCCAGGTTCCCTTGTGGCTGGCCAGGCCGGAGGTGAAGTTCCCCTGCATCCAGGCGGAGGGAGTGATGCAGGCTCACCTGCCCTCCAAGCTGGCCAGTGCGGCCTGTCATCCAGCCCAGTGTGCCCACCTGCTGCAGTGCTGAGTGCCCGGACCCAAGACCTGGCTGAGACTGTCACCCTGCCCCACACGAGCTCTACCAGCCCTGGAGCAAGGGGCAGGGCGATGTGGTAGTCTCCGGCCAGAGCCTGTGGGGCCCACACACAGACGGCTTTGCCATGTCCCGCTGTGAACCCCACACTCTTCTGCGTGGTGCTGGTGCACACTATCTCTTGGGAGTGAGCTCTGTGGGGGGTGGGGTGAGGGGTCTGGGCCCCATGAGGGGCCCTGTGTCAGAGCCTGGCCCTGAAAACTCAGCCCCAGCGTGTCTGCCAGAGACCTGTCAAAGCAGTGCCCACTGGGGCAAGGCCAGCAGCCTCCACAACTCCCCGTCGGCTAGAAGAGAACAAGGGTGACGCACCTGCATTTCCCCTCCTCGGCTGCCCGGACCACACACACTGTTGAGTGGCTTTGCCTCTGGCTGGAATTATGTTACCCATGTGCTCTCCTAGCTGCCTGTACAGATCAGAAGCTCGGAGGGGCAGCTATCTATGTCTTTGATTAATAAGAAATGGGAGATAAATTAATAATGACTTAATACATGCAATTTAGGATCAAAATCTTCCAAAGCATGGGGAAAATAAGAAAGGGAAGCTCCTGACAGTGAAAAATTTGAGAACAAGTGCTATCCTGAGAGGCCAGCCATGAGCTGGGCACCGCTGAGAGGGGCCTCCAGGGCAAGGACAGGAGGGGACCAGGTCCTCACCCACTCCGTGCCAGGTGTGCTTGTGCGTCACGCACATTCTCGTCACCCTCATACACCCCTGGGAGATGTGCTACTGCCTCCATTTTGTGTACAGAAAACCGAGGCTCCCGAGAGGCCAAGTGACTTGCTTTGACAATCCCAGGCCTGCCTCACACGAAAAGGGACATTTTTAAAAAGGAGGGAAAAGGAATCCTACCCGCGGTGCCCAGAAAGTCACTCTGGTTTGAGAAGAGGGGCGTGCAGGAGCGGCAGGTGCACTACAAGCGCTGGACGCTGGTCACACTGTCACTGCTGTGTTTAGACCAGGCCGGCACACAGTAGGTGCTCACACGTTTCCAATGAGAGATGCTAAACCTTGGAGGCACAAAGGGACATAGCAAACCTGAGGTGGGGGAGGGGGAACGAATGCTTTTAAGCCTCCAGTTTCTTTAATTATGGAGTATTTCCAACACAAAAAAGGTGGAACCCATCATCCAGATTCACCAGGTGTCCTACTTGATCAAACTCATTTCAAATATTCTTTTCTTAAAGACTTTATTTATTCCTCTTCAGAGAGAGAGGATGAGAGGGAGAAAGAGAGAGAGAAACATCAATCGGCCGCCTCTCACATGCACCAATTGGAGACAGCACCCACAGCCCAGGCACGTGCCCTGAACAGGAACCCAACGGGCAGCCATTTGTCCTGTGGTACGACGCCCAAGCAAGTCACACCAGGCAGAGCTCAATATTCTTACAGCAACGTGACAAAGATAAAAGCCCTCCCCCTACCCCATCCTATCTCTTTCCCTCCATCCGCTGAGGTCACCACTCTCCCTGGATCTCCTTCTGGAGCATTTGGCACCCTTCTGTGTTTTTGAACTTTCCACATATGGTTACCTCACTATAGCTTTCCTTTTACAACTGCTCTTCACTGGCTTGTTGCGTTCTCAGGGTGCGGTCTACGCTGCTACCTGCAGACCTGTCCGTTCACTTGAACTGCTGCATGGTATTCCACTGACAAATCTCTACAGAACAGTTCACTTCCCCACTCTCCTTCTGCTGGAGAGTAGGTACTTTCTCACTCTTTGCTATTTCGAACGGTGTGGCAGTGAAAGTCTTTACACACATCTCTTGGAGCACCCACAGGTCACACACGGCCATTACAGTAGTTGCGGCATGTGTACCTCTACATGACCTGGGAAGACCGCTGAACGTCTCAGAAGGTGAGTTTCCTCATCAGTCACTGGGGCACTACAACAGCATGCACTTGGGTGACAATTACATGCTTCAGTGTAGATGAAAAAGCACTTTGCAATCTGCAAAGTACTCCATGAATATTAGCTGTTCATTTTTCAGACAGTCGACACTCGGGATGTGCTGAGCACACTCCCACCCTGGGGACACAATGACCAGGCCGTGGCACGCAGCCCTTGCGTGCTCACGTGCAAACGAGACACTCTGAGAGGCACAGCAACAGGAGAGCGCACAGGACTGCTCACTCACCTAGCCTGGAGTGGCAGAGGCGGGCAAGGCCTCCGAGAGGAGGTGGCGCTGAGCTGAGCCCTTGAAAGACGAGGAGGCCAAGGCGAGTGGCGACAGGAGAGTGGCAGGATGGCCCAGGCAGGGGAGCAACAGATGAATGCAAAGGGAGTGACTGATGCCAGAGAACTGGCTGGGAACACGAGAGGCGGGGGTGGGGACAAGGAGTCAGTAACGTAAAGTACGTCTGGAAAGACACACAGAGCTGAGAGGCCATGTCCTGAGGGGAGAGGGGGCCCCTGGAGAGTGTTGAGCAAGGGGCTGCCAGGCTCTGTTCATGGGTGGGAGAAAACGTGGTCCAAATGAGCTCTGGAGGCCTGTGCCTGCAGTCAACGCCAATGCACTGTGCACTTAAAAATGTGTTAAGAGGGTAGACCTCATGTGAAGTGTTTCCACCACAATAGAGAGTCGGTCTGGCTGCAGTGTGAGGGGTGTGGGGAGAGGCTGGGGGAGCGAGGAGGGGTGGCCAAGTGGTGCAGGCAAACACAGGGAGGCAGCATTTGCTGCCAGCCCTGACAGCTCAGCTCCCACGATGAGCAGCAGGGCATCATCAGGAGATGGGGCAGGAACGGGCCAGCCGATGGGGCCCTCGCCCCCTACTCAGAGAGGCCCATCCTCACACATCCCAACCAGTCCTCTCCCTGGACTCACTCAGCATCTGACGAGGCACGGCACCCATGAGCTCTCAGGTTTCCAAATGATATGAGTGCGCCCTTTGGCCTCCTGGCACCAAGGGCATGGCTGGGGCCCTCCCAACAGCTCATGGGAAGAGACCCCACCAATACCCAGGCTGCACAGAGCAGAGTGGAGAGGGGGTGGAGAGGCTGCTGGTTATCACTGGGTGGCCTTGTCTAACAGCCACACATCAAATATCTACAGGGGACAAAGGCACACACATGAACTGCCCAGACTCCTCCCCCCTTAAGTGGAGACCCCCTACCTATCACCCTTACAAGTGAGGAATTACCTCTGAAGCCTCCACCCTCTGTGTGGAGGCATGTCCTGGCCCTCTCCCGGGTGGGGCCACAAACCCTTGCCCCCACTCTCCTAGCGTCCCCTACCTCCCTGTCTAGAACACTCTCCCCTTGCAGAACCACTGGCTTAGTTTCTGCTCTCCGAGCAGGCAGTAGGCTCCCTGGTAGAGCTTGCTAGAACTGCGCCTGCCCTTTCACTGCTCTTTCCTTGGTGCCTGGAACAGAGTCTGGCTCACAGTAGGCCCTCCAGAGGTATCTGTGAGGAGACTTAGTCAGATGTGCTGACTGAAGGAGAGGAAGCCCGAAGCAAGACGCCCAGGCTCCAGCGGCCCCGAGGGAGGACACGCATCCTGCCCGAGTCACAGGCGGGGACCTCTGGCTCAGGGCAGGGCCCTCCCACACATCTCCGCGCTGAAAGGAGGATCTGCTACAGACCAGCCTTGCCCAAAGCAGATTCCATGGGTCACGGGTCTCAAAAGATTCTAGGGGATAAAAATGTTCTACAGTTGAATAATCTTGGGACTCTCTGGGTTAAACAAAAGGAAAATGAAGTTTCTTTACCACCGAACCGTTCCGAGCCTTTAGAGTGCACGTGTGCATGGGGTTCTGGGTGAGGGTCACATTCCGTATCCCCACGTGTATTGGACCATGGACCTCTGCCTGTGAGACAGTCTGACACCTTTGGCACCGTCCCCAACTGCTTGTCATGATGATTTACTGAACATGTCACAGTACAGAGATCTGTTGCAACTTTTTGGGCGGTGCAAGGAAACCCTTTTTGCACAAATGAAAATGAATCCAAGCTCCAAGACATAAATGGGATAAAAATGAGACCGCTCTGGTTGAAGGGGGACCTGGAGACCCCGCCCGGCCGTCCCTTCCCTCTGCCAGGCCAGGAGGCCTCGTGTCCTGTGGAGCCCAGTGCGGAAACCACCGGCTCTAAGCTCTGAGCATGGGGCTGCCTCTGGGACACCTGGCTTCTGGGGCTGGCCCTGCTGGGAACTGTTCACTGTTGTCAGGTCACTTAGCCTCCCCGGGCCTTGGTTTCCCTGTGGACACAGTGAGTCTGGCAGACTGGATGCTCTCTGGAGTCCTGAACTTGAATCTCCGATGAGGGCTGTGATTCTATGACTAAAATTCTAACTCCACGATTCTGTGGTTCTCTCATTCTGAGAGTCCATGACTTAATATTCTGATTCTGGGAATGCCTGTAGCCAGCCTGAGCAGGCACAGTGCTCTGGGGCTCAGGCTGTGGAAAGCAGAATTCATTAACTGCAGTGCACTGCCCAGGGGCGCTGGCTTCCCTGGGGAGGGTATGCCCCATGCAGGATGGAGGGGGCGGGTGTGGAGCGAAGGGGTGGGTAGATGGGAATCAGCCTCCACTCAGTGGGCAGAGCAGGGAGAAGGACCCAGGTCTCCTGACTCCTGCTCTATCTTTAGATCTCCATAGCAACCGTCGCCAGGGCACCAGAGCTGAAGGGAGGGCTGAGCTGGCTGCCTGCAGGAGGGAGGGGCGGGTTGGGGCTGTGCCTCTTTTGCTGGAAAAAGGACTCTGGGCTGGGCTCTCGAGCCAGGAAAGGGCAACTGGGAGTGAAGTCATCCGCAGCAGAGCGGCCTAGGGCCGATACTAAAAGGGTAATTCGGGCCCCACCTTGCCCTGAGAAGGCAGTCAGGTCACAGGGCCCAAGACCTTCCCTGTGTCAGGCTCGTGGCCCTGGAGTATGTAAGGCAAGTTCCTCCCCGAGAGCCCTCAGCCGTCCCTGTGGTCACCCCTGAACACTTCACCAGCACCTCATCTGAGCCAGCCCTGTGGTCCCCAGGGACACCCAGTCTCCAGGGAAGCAGGCTCTGGAGTAGACATGCAGGACATGGTCTGATAGGAGCCCCCCACGAGCCCCTAAACTGAGGAACAGGGGACCTCTTCTAGCCCCTCCTCCTACCAACTCCTACCACCCTGGGTCAGGAGCCCTCCCTGACTCTCAGGCTGGTTACTGCCCCTGCAGCCCACCCCCCTACCCCCACACACACAGCAGGACGGGCCTGAGGGAGTCGGTAACTGTGGAGTGGACGAGACGCAGATTGGGCAGAAGGAAAGACGGCCGCCAAGGCCACCTGGCGAGTCAGCGGTGGCCTTCCATTCACATTTCCTGATTCCTGTCTGCTCCTCCCTGAGTCCGGCTGGCAGGCCCCTGGCCTGGGCTCTGGAAGGGAGGCCAGGCCTAGAAGAGGAAGTAGGAGTCCTCGGCCAGGCCTGCACGCAGCAAGCACCTGGACATATCCTTGGTGAACTCGGCCGAGCCACAGACCAGTGCAAAGGGCTTTCTCCGACAGGAGCCGACCAGCTCTTCAACCAGGTCCTGGGCCAGCCGGCCGAAGCGGGTCTTCTCCCGGTAACTCCAGGGAAGCTGCTCCGGGGAGCTCTCCTGGGACGATGAGAAACAGGGGTGACTGCTGGGGGGTCTTTGGAGTTCACACAGCCAGCTCTCTGCCAAATGAGGAAACTGAGGCAGAGGGGGTGGGAAGGCAACCTCCACCCAGCCCTACCACAGGCCAGGGGCCTGCTCACACTGGCACTCAGCACCTCGCCACCAGTCTGTGGGTAGGTACTTACCCTCCTACAACAGGGGAGGCACAGAGAAGGGGGGTCCCCAGGGCACACAATGAGGCAGGGGCAGGACCAGAACTCAGGCCCCACCGTTTCTCATGGCCTCCTGGGGGCCACTGTACCTGTCATCCTGGGAGAAAGGTTTTCTCCCCATAACTGTGGGTGCCCTAGCATCTTTCCAAAGTTGTCTGTATCCATCATCTTTGGAGCATAACTTTTGTTCATTTGTTTTAAGGTTTCAATTAGCTTGTTGATTTAACGGCATTTACAGAGTGGTCACTCTGTGCCTGGCACTGTGCTAGGCACTGAGGACAGGGCAGCTACTCTGAACAGGCAAGGTTGCTGGCTTCACCCTGCCCGTGTGTATCCAGGTCCCGGGCAGCAGTGCCTTCACCAGGAGAGGGGTCTATTTCTCCCACGGAAAAAGGCTGGCGGCAGGCACCCAGGGACCCAGGCCCAGCTCTCTCTGCCAGGCTGGCCTCAGCGTGCAGCTTTCAGCCTCAGGGTCACAAAAGAAAAGCTGGTCCACCGCCAGCTGACTTGGGGGAATTCCTTTTGAGTAAACGTTTTATTGAAGTACAACATATGTACACAAAATCACAGAAATCACTGCGTCTATGCAGCTTGAAGAATGCTGACAAAGAGAACTGTAACCAGCACCGAAAACAAACCAACCCCCCGCAGAACGAGACTGCTCAGACCTCTGCAGACCCTATGAAGGCAAGTCCCAGTTCCTGGGGCTCAGTAGAGGCAGGAAGGAAGGGGAGATTGGGGTTGGAATCTGGGCTTTGCTGCCACTTCTGGCTAAGTGACAGTGACCTCTCTGAGTGACTGTGGTTGAGTATGAGGTGACAGAGACACCTGGCAGAGGCTCTGTGAGCACAGGCCTCTCACCTCCCTGAGCTCGTGGGACCCTGAGGGTCATCTGTGGATAGTGCCGCGGTGCAGGCGGGGACCCTCTCTGATGACCTAGGTTTCCTAGGTCCCTCCATACTCTGATATACCCTGTGGGTCCGAGGACAGGGACCATGGGTATCACCTCTGCTTCCCACTGCCCCATTCCCTCGGGTCAGTTAGGTCCAGCTCAGCCCACCTCGACTGTGCACCCAGAGATGAGGTGGGTCTGGCGATGGCTCAGGTAGGGTGGGGACTGATGAGCATTGATGGTGCACTAGGGTGGGCGCTGTGGAGGAGGAGGGCCCAGGCTGTGACCACAGACTTCCCGGCACCAGCCCAGGGGCTCAGGGGAAGCTTCCAGAATGGAGTTACACCTCAGCAGAGGGATGTGGCGATGAGTTGCTATTGGGTAAAGAAGTGGGGGAGAGTGCTCCTGGCAAGGGGGCACTGCTGGGCTGTGCCCAACAACCAGGAAAGCACTGAGCACTGCAACCACAAGCAGACCAGCGACACCAGAACACAGCATGCAGGGAGGGCGGGCTTGGAGACAGGCCGCACAGGACTGGCACAGTCCTGCTGGCTTGGACTCCATCCTGACAGCAGCAGGGAGCCAGGGAAGGGCTGCAATCAGGGCAGGGCGGTAGTGTGGTCCTTACAGCAGTAGGATGAAGGACAAATCAATATAGGGTGGCTGGAGCAGGGGGATGCGTAAAGTTCAAGCTGTCACTGGCACCAGGCAGGAGGGGGAGTATGGACAGGTAGGAGTGTCTCTCACTCCATTGCCCCTGCCAGTGATGGCCAAGCCCACTTGCCTACCACATCCCAGGCCACAGGCATCATGCAAGCCACAGCCCTGTTGCTGGTGAACTTTCACTCTTCCCACAAGCCTAGGCTTGGAGGCCACCCCCTCTGTGAAGCCCTCCCTGCTTGCTGCAGCATCCTGAACACCCTCAGCAGCACCCATCCCTGTGCTGTCTTATACTGATGGGCGGTAACAGCAGGGCCTCTGGAGTAGGACCACCAGGGTTCACACCCAGCTCTCCAACTCACTGTGTCACTTTGGGCAAGGTTCTTAAATCTCCCTGTGCCTCCGTTTCCACATCTGTACAGCAGGTGTGATGGCAGTACAAACCTCCTAGGACTATGGTGTGGGTTACATGAGTCAACACACAAAAATGCTTAGCACAGCAATAGGCACAAAGTGCTCTGAAGGGGGGACACTACCAGCAACCCCTGTGGCTGTCTCCCTACATACAGGTGAGTACCTGGAGGGCAAGAAGCAGGAGGACCTTGAGTGACAGAGAATGGAGGGGGGTGCCAGCAGGGCACCCCAACCCAGGGGATGCAAGAAAGGAAAATAAAGCTACCAGTCAGGGGAAGGCAGGTGAACAAAGAGAGCTTAGGGCCAAGCTGGCGATAAGGGGCATGACGGGCCCCATGCTGCGGCCTGGAGGGGAGACGCCGGGAGTGAATAAGCAGGTGGGGACTCAGAGATAAGGGGGTTGGGGGCAGAGTCACCTAGAGCACAGGTGGCAAACACAAGGCCCACAGGCCAAATCCAGCCCAGCACCTTGTTTCTACCCAGTGGCAGTGCCCAGCTCTTGCTTAACGGTTAAAGAACAGTTACATTTATACAGTCCTAAAATTACATTCGGCCCTTTGCAGGCAACTGCGAGGCTGATGTGGCCCCCGGTGAAAAGGAGTCTGGCGCCCCTGGTCTAGAGCATCTGCAGCCTGGAGAGCAGGAAGCAGCTTTTCTCCAAGCAGGGCAAAGTGACGTGGCAGGAACTCGAATGAGCGCAGTGAACTCGGACCCCCTTTCCTGCGCCAGCTGTGGACAGAGGTGTGCCTACTCAGTTCCTGCCACTGTGCTGAGCGCTGAGGAGAGTGTGGTGATCCAGACAGGTGGTCCTGCCTCAAGGAGGACTCCGTGGCCTGGCCCACTGACTCCACAACCAGGCCCCCCGCTGATGATGCCAGTGGGCGGATGGTGGGCAGCAAAGCATGATGGGTGAGAGTGGAGCTCTGGAGTCAGACAGCCACAGGCTCAAATCTGGCTCTGCCTCATCTAGCCGCACGGCCCCGGCTGGCACCGCCACCACCCTGAGCATGTCTCCTCACCTACATAATGAACATGGCAATACCTGCCTTCCCTGCCAGGGGAATCCCACCAGCGGCAGGATGACTTTTACAGCATGGGGCACAGAGGCCACAGCAGGTCCTCAGGCAGGGGCAGGGGACCGCAGTCTCCATCAGAGACTCCCTGGGCTTACCTGGCTCAGTACAAAGAAGGTGCGGATGTTCCAAAAACGGGCCTGCTCCTCCAGAAAGGTTTTCAGGTAGATGCTCTCAAAGGTCTTGAAGCAGCCAACCAGGGTGACAAAGGTCTCGTCATCTGCATTGTCCGTGATGCTGTGCAGGATGGGCACCATGGGGGCCAGGCCAGTGCCTGCAGCCAGCATGAGCAGCTCACCGTGCTGGGGAACAGGATGGGTACGTGATAGCATGGGCTGGGGGAGGTCTCACCCACATACCCCCTATGGGGCCTCTTCTTGGGCTTGCCAGAACCAGATGGCACTGCTCTTCCCGGTGTTTGTCCGTCTGAGTTCCCCTCCCTGCCTCCTCTAGGAGACCATTTGCTTGTTCAAGTCTATAGCTTGTGAGGTCTGTGTAACAGACATCATGGAATCTGGGGGCTGAAAGGGAGCATAAGGGTGTGGCCCATCCTACACGTGGTTTATTTTCCTTCTAAAGCACCCCCACAGGGCTCGTACACACTTCTGCTGGCAGGCAGGCCACTACCTCTCAAGACAGTTTGTTCTATTATGGACGGACTCCCTTGCCAGGGAGGTCTTCCTACCTCATGCTGAGCTCAAACCTGCTCTCACCCCACTGCCTCCCCCCCAGCCCTGCCCTCTGGGCTGCTTCCTCTGCCTCAGGGCAGCCCTGCAGAGATCTGAGGGTGCTAGCTTGGAACCCTGAGACTGCTCCACTCTAGACCAAATAAATACTTAAGTGCCTAGCACAGAAGAGCCATGTAATAATTGAGTTTCTACCCTAAGAGGTCCCAGTTCCATCAGCCTCTCCTCACTAAACCCATTTCCTGGCTCTAGGCCTCTTAAAGAAAGGCAGTCCTCTTTACGGTCAGTACCTTAAAGGTTAGTGCCTGACCTGTGCGGTGAGGTATTCACCTCCCTCACTCTAGAGACCAGGCCTCTGTGAGTGCAGTCCAGTTTCACAAGCTTCACTGACAGCCCCGACACCCATACACACTACTGCGTGAACTACCTCCTGGGATGCCAGGAGTCACACGGATCTGGGTGTAAATCCCCAGCCATGTGCTCTGGGCAAATGCTTTCTCCTATCTGAGCCTTGGTTTCTTCCCTGGTAAAGTAATAATAATAATAATAATAATAATAATAATAATAATAACAACAACAACAACAGCAGCAGCAGCAGCAGCAGCAGCACCTCCCCATGGCACCTATCTCAGAACTGTCATGAGGACGAAAAGAGGTGACATAAAGTGCCTGGTGAAGCCTGGGGCTTAACAATTAGATTCCATCCCCTTTCTGAGCCCCTACTGCCAGCCGCCCAGCCCTGTGTCCCTGCTCACCCACCGTCCTGTCTCTAGCCTGCTCCTCCTCCCCCTAGGCTGCCCAGGTACGCCCCTGGGAAGCCCTCCCTGAGCCAGGGACAAGTGAGGGGTCCTTCCTTGTTTCCCCGCAGGCCTCAGCGTACCCTGCCTCACTACGCTGGCCATGCTGTGTCGTTGACATCTGTCTGTGTGTCTGTCTGCCCGTCAGATCGTGAGCTTCTGGAGGACAGGGGCCTTGTCTGACCTGTCTTGGGCCCCCAGACGGGCCTGGGCCTGGATGGCAGAGCGCACAGACAGACGCTAATGTGCCAGTGTCTGGGCTGACTTGATGCCCATCTGCAGTGAAGACGAGTACAGAGCAGCAAGACAGGGCTGGGGACAGGGCCGGGCACCCCAGCCTCCTCAGAAGAGCAGAGCCAAGTTTAGCTGCCAGTTCAGGGCCCAAGTGTCAGTACGCGAGACCCCCCGTCTTTCCTCACTGCTGGGCCCTGATGCCCCTCCAGGCAGACATGCAGGGGCTCCCCAGCAGTGTCCTGCAGGTGCACAGGAGCAGCCACAAGGCGTGGAGAGGCCCCACCCGGAAAGGGTGGTCAAGACGGCCTTCACCAGGTGCACCTCAAGGTTGGGAGGAAGCGGAAAATCCCTAGTCCCTCGAGGGCCCAGGGACACAGGGACATGCTCAGCTAACATGCAAGGCTGGGCGTGGTGAGTACTAGAATACTGTAGAAGAGTATTAATGTACGTGCACCCCCATATCTGGAAAATCAAGGCAGCAGCACTAGGAGCTGTGGTGAGGATTAAATAAGTTACCACACAGAAAGTACTAAAATCGGAGCCTGGCTCAGAGGAGGTGCCGCACACATGTCTGATGTTACTGTACACACACGTGTGCACACTGGTATACGCACCCCTGTGTGGGAGGGGGCTGGGAAGGGTACATGCCAAGGTAGTAAGACCGATATGTCTGGGTAGATAGCCTGGGTAGATTTCCTTATTTTCTCCTCATTGTCTCTCTATATCTGCTGATTTGGGGGTAATGCACAGGTACTGCATTTGTAATTAGGAAAGAAAACAATAAAAGCTATTTTTAAATTAAACAAAAAGAATGGAGAGGGATGATCCATTCTTTTCCATTTGTTTTTGTTTTCCTTTGTTCTCCTAATTACAGAGGTAACAGGCGTTCATCGTGGACAATTCTGAAAGTGTAATGAAGAAAATAAAAGTCGCCCGTCACTCCACCGCCCAGAGTGGGTCATTTCACCACACCCCCTCTTCCCACCTTTTCTGTGCGTTTTAACTCAGTTTCTCAGCCTGTGCTATACTCAGGTTTGTACCTAGCGTTTGTCCCTTCATCTTGGAATATAAACGCATGTTATCGTGTATTCATTTTAAAACCCAAAATAACATTCTTTTAAGTGCTTGTGCCCCAGGGCACTTCACGGCGCGCTGCTGTGGGACAATCGGCTATCCCCAGTCCCCTGCCATTACAAACAAGGCTGCAGTGCACGTGTGCAAGAGCCAGCACTTTGGATTGCTGCCACAGGACAGCCTTCCAAAGGTGGAGTTGCTGGGTTGAGAATCTTTAAGCCTCTTCACACTGCCAAACTGCTTTCCAGAAATGCGCCGACTGATGAGAAATTGCTAATTCTTCCTGGGAACATCTGGAAGGCTCTGAACACAGCGTGAAGATAAGGAGAAGAGCATTCCAGGCTGGGAGGCAGCGGCCTCCCAAGCAGTGAGCCATGGGATGTATTTAGGGGCAGTCTCTACACTCTTGGAACTGGAAAGATATTTGAGGGTAGGATGGGATAGGGGCCTCAAATACCAAGTACACGGGTCTGAGTTTTCTAAGCAATGGCAGTCATGGATATTTCTGGGGCATGGGCAAACAATTTTGTTTCTTAGTGCCTATTCCAACTCCTCCCACGTCCCACCCCAGAGGCACTCCGGGCTTGGGTTTGGGTTCAGGAAGAATGGTACAGTGAGACTCTACACCCTGAAACCTGAAGCTGCAGTCCTGGAGGCTCAGCTGGGAGGGGTCCCGAGGACTCAGGGTGCTGGCACTGACCTGGTTGGGTTTGTAGAAGAAGCCTCCGAAAGGTCCTCGCCAGAAAGCCGTGACTCCTACTGTCCAGGACTCAACGTATCGGGACATTAGCCCAGTCTGGTAGCACTGGGAGCAAACACAGTGAGACCTCAATGGCACAGGCATATGCTGCCAGTGCAAACCACAGTAGCCCCTTCTGCAATGCTAAGTGCTTCACACCTGTTTTCTCATTTCATCCTCCTCTTCATTCCACAAAATTGGTGCTGCTGTTCCCAACTTTCAGATGAGGCTCAGAAGCTCACCCGCAAGGGAAATACGAGACTCCTCCACGGGGGGAGGGAAGTCGACGTTTCCTGGGGACCACCCACCGCATGCCAGGTGCCGTGCGGAGGCTGCAGGGCGGCTGGCTGGGCCCGAAGCTCCAAGAAGACAGCCAGCGCCTGAGCCACGGAAAGGACCTGATAAATATTTGAATGAATCAATCAATCAATCAACTGATGGGATTCAGGCCCTGCCTCAAGGAGCTCACAATCTAGGAGGAACCTAAGTCTCAGACACACACAAGACGGAGATGCCCTACTACCCCACAAGAAGGATAAAGTGCTGGGAGAACACTAAGGACGTGCAGTCACTTCCAATGGAGCGGGATCAAGGATAGCTTCCTGGAGGAGGAAGCATTTGAGCTGGACTTTGAAGACTGGGTAAGATCAAATTCACTGGGAATGAATAGGAGCAGGAGGGCAGAGAGGATTCTGGGCCATCAGGTGTGGTATGGTCAAGGGTAGAACAGGCCGGGTCATGTGTGGGAACAGCAAGTGGACACAGCAGGATGGGTGACAGGGCAGCACTGGATAACAGGACTGGAAGGGTGTCTGGGATGATTATAACCACACTGGGCTTTGGTAATCGGACATGCTTTTAGGCACCCACAGCCACCTCCAGTGCCACCCCAACTTCCTTGGATACCATATTCATAAAGCAAGGGAAGTCCTCAGGTCACTGGGAAGAGGTCTGGGAGGGAGGCTACCGTTCCCCTAACTTGCTGGAGGCCGTGTCTCAGACCACACCCAGTGTTTTCTGGCCTAGTCTCAGGGGGGCACAGCCCCCACAGAGCCTGGTCAATGCACACTTATTAAACAGGACTGACACTGACCCTCTGTTCTTCTCCTGTGCATTATGGTACTCAAGGGCCTTGGGACAACGACATCACCTCGAGCATCAGCTTCTTCATTTGTAAAATGGGGATAACACGGTCTACTCCGTAGGGTGGTTAGGGAAATAAAAAGCCAGAAGCCATGCCTGGTGCCCAGACAGTGCCTGAGAAACGGGAGTTCCTCCTTCCCGTGTAACAGAAAGGATAAATCTAAAAAACCCTGTCTACCTTCCCAATCTGCGATCTTTTCCAGCTCTTCCTAGCCAGTGGTTTAGGGATAATTGCGCATCCCTCTAAGAGAGGCTTTCCGGTGAGCAATGGAGAAAATCAGCCTTGCAGCTGGGAGAAAACTGTCTCCAGGCTTATCCTTTCAACAGAAACACACCCAGACAAGCAGCCTGGGGAAGCAGGCCATTTGGAGAGGGTTTGTGGAGTCTCCCAGACAAACAGTTGTGTGGAGAGGGGTCCCATCCAAGCTTATGTGAGGGAGTAAACACTCGGGCTCTGAGGGCGGGCAGGGAAGGCAGGAGCCAGAGCCGGTGCTGGGGTCTCGCCATCAGAAGGCCAGCCATCCTTCCTACTAGCTGTGGGGCTTTGGGCTCTCCTGGGGCTCAGTCTGCCTATCAATGAAATAGGGATAACAACTCCTGTCCTGCCAGGGAGATGAAAGGATGTGAAAGCCACTCTCAAACACTGGTGCTCCCCAGGATTCCATTTGGGAAATGATGACCTAGAGCCATACATTAGGCTAACCCATATGAAACTGCTCTTTCTGTAAGTCCGTGCTGCTCCACCTATTTACCTTTTCCACATAATTGGACCCTCCTGACTTCTTATACATTCGGTGCCTATTCTTTGGTTCTCTGGGGTACTTTGTATCCAACCCACTTTGTTTATCCCATTCCTTGCCACTGCCAATTTCTGCCCTGCCTTTAAGGCCCAGCTCAAATGCCCTGGCCCCTGCCCACATTCCCGAGAGGTGACTCAGGTTAGTTTGGTCCACAAGGTCCTCCACGTCCCCTGCTGATCCAGGACAAATGACAGATAGTTCCCCAGTCAGGCCTCCTTTACCACCCTACATGCTGTTCTCAGCACACAGAGCTTCCTTCCCACATCTCCCCTCTGGTTCCCCACTCCTTCGCTCCAACATACAACTCCAACACACGTTTCTGCTAGGGGGCCCAGCCTGCTGTCCCACAGCTGCAGCACCCTGAGCTAGGAGCTCCTGTCCTGGTGTCTGTCACACTGGACTGTTCCGGGCTGCTCCTCTAAGGACAGGCACGTGTCAGTTGCCTCTGGACCCCATGCCTACCACACAATAGGTACTGGGCAGCTCGGGCCTCCCATCCCCCTTGCTCAGTGCTCAGTCTGCATTGATTGGCAAGAAAATGGGAAGGAGCAGCTTTAACTTTCTCATTCTGAGCCTCATTTCCATAAAACGTGTCAGGAATAAGCCCTGTTAGTGGTCAAGCAGCCCTCTCACCAGGAAAGCAGTCGGGAGAAGGCGTTCTTCACTGTCCCCACTGTTCCCAGGTTCTGTGGGAGCCCATGGAGCCTGCAAAGCATCGTGCGCTTCAGCTCACCTTGATCAAAACTTCAAAGTATCCTTCTGCGCTGGCAGGGCTGATGGGCGTGTAGGCTCTCTGAATTTCTAAGCCATCTACTATCCCTCTGGGAAAGAGAAGCACTCGGTCAGTCATTCAACAAACCCATATAAGTATCTACACTGCCCTGCTGGTAAAGGAGGAGGTAGGGTAGGGTCATTCCCAGTGGTCCTCACTGAGGGGCAAGCAAGATGGCGCAGGAAAAAAGCCCTGAGGTCCCCCCTGCCACGTGCTGGCTGTGAGCCCCTGGGCAGGTCATCAGTCCCTTAGCTCCACCTTCTGTGAGATTTGTCCCTCCTGTGTAGTTCCACAGGGATTACAGAGGGAAAGTGCTTCAAGAAGTACACTGATGGCCCTGGCTGGTGTGGCTCAGTGGATTGAGCACCAGCCTGCGAACCAGAGGGTCACTGGTTGGATTCCCAGACAGTGCACATACCTAGGTCGCGGGCCAGGTCCCCAGTAGGGGGCGCATGAGAAACAACCACACATTGATTTTTTTCTTCCTCTCTTTCTCCCTCCCTTCCCCTCTCTAAAAATAAATAAAATCTTAAAAAAAGTACACCTATGAAGGAGCTGTCATTAGGCCATCACAGCGGTTTTTTCCTGACCTCTTCTTGGCCACAGAATGATGAAGACGAAAACAACTGTTTTTAACAAGTTGCTTATTAAATGCTTACGACCATGTGCCAGGATCACCAGACTTGGAAGGGTCCTCGAAGGCGCCCTAGTCCGAGCCCGGCCCCATGCACAAATCCTCGCCAAAATGCTGTCACAGGGGATGACCATCATGGCCGAGAGCAGCCTTGTCATCTTAACTGCCTACTACACCCCAAGCATATCGTGTGCGTTATCGTATTGAATTCAAATAATGACCCAAATGAGAAAACAAGGCTTAGAGAAGGAAAGCCACTTGCCCAAGGTCCCACAGCTAGAAGTCACACACAGCTTTGTCTGACTGCAGAGCCGAGGTACCACTACTCCTCGGGGCTTTCCGGAGCACCTAAGCACTCCTCTCTCCAGTCCTATAATGTGTGCAAAGATTTTTAAAAAGGCCTTGTCCTAATGCATCAAAAGCAGGGAAGCTGAACAGAAATATTCAATAAATGCTTGTGGAACAAATGGGAAAATAAACAGAACACATGACATGACTTGGATGCAAAGAGCACGCTGACATTTGCTACGACAGAGGCAAAACTGACATGCTACAGAGGCAGCAACCATTCTCTCTCTCTGGGGGCCCCGGGAACCTGGGAGGCCTCCTGGAGCTGGGGTTTAAAGGATGAGCAGGTGGCTGCAGGTGAGAATGGGGACAGGAAGGGAAGTAATTCCAGGCAAGGGAATGGCTGGGGCAGAAGCTAAGGTAGGATAATGTAGGTCGGGAATTGCTGGGTGGATCCATGAGGCTAGAACAAAGGGCAAATGTGCAGCAGGGGGAGGGAGAACTTGGTGGGAAAGGAAGCTGGGAGGCTGGGCTAGGATGTCTTTGGGGAGGCATCAGGGAGCACCAGAAGGTGTTAGAATAGGGAGTGACACGGTCAGCTGCATGTGTTAGGAATGTCACTTGAGAGGCAGAGAGGGTGGAGAAGAGGGAGGGAGGTCCTGATTTATGGATGGTTGGTTGCAGGGGATGTGACCTGCCCTGTGGTCCCTCCAATCCATTGGAACAATGAACTTTAAGGACTGCCAGCCAGGCCACAGGCCAGAAGGAGCTGGACACAAACACCAGGGGTCAGTGCAAGGCAAGGGGCCAGAGTGTGACCAGGAATATGCTCTCTCCTGGTTTTCCCCATCCTCTGGCTGCACCTTCTGTCCCCTCTGCTGGCTCCTCCTCCTCTTGCCAATACCGTAAATGCTAGAGTAGACAGGGTTGGGTTCCGTGCCCTTCCCTCTCTCCACGCCACAAGCTCTCAAATGCTGTCCAGGTATATGCTAATGATTCCCACATCCATGTCTGCAGCTCAGATCTCCCTGCTGAGCCTCAAACCAGAGTCAATTGCCTGGCAGAGGCCTCCATCGGGAGGTCCCACAGGGGACTGTCCCTGGGCAGGTAAAGGTGGAGACTGAGGCAGGATGGAGAGTACACAAGCAGGCTGGGAGGAAGAAGGAACTTCTGAGGAGTGGCTAAGAGTGTAACTCAGGAGCTGGGCTGTCTGAGTTTGAACCCTGGCTCCGTGATTACTAGCTCTGTGCTTGGGGCAAGTCCCTTGTTCTCAATGACAGTGTTCTTTCTATCCACTGGTGCTGCTCAGACTAGGTCTATAACACAGGCTCGAGAGCCACACTGCCTGCCTTCAAATCCTGGCTCCAGCATTTCCTAACTGTGTGACCTTAGGCAAGTTACTGAGCCTCTACGACTTTAGTTTCTTCTCGGGTCACAGGGTTCTGTGAGAACGAGATGAGTCCACATGTACAAGCAAACAGAACTGTGCCTGGGATAGCATGTGCCATAAAAGTGTTCGCTCACCCTGGCTGGGGTGGCTCAGTGGGTTAAGCAAAGGTCTGCAAACCAAAGGGTCACTGGTTTGATTCCCAGTCAGGGCACATGCCTGGGCTGGGGGCCAGGTCCCCCGGGGGGGGGGGTGCACAGGAGAGAGCCTCACGTTGATGTTATTCTCCCTCTTTCTCTCACTCCTCCTCTCTCTAGAGATAAATAAATAAAATCATTAAAAAAAAAAAAGTGTTTGCTCTGATTATTTATTATGAAAAATGCATTCCCTGGTTCAGTCCCAAGAATCCTTGGAGTCCTGCATTACTATGTCTATTTTGAAGATGACTAGTGGGGGGGTTGAGCAGTTGCCCAGAACACACAGCTGGCAAATGGCAAAGCAGGGCTGCAAAGCACTGGTCCTCCCACTACCTGAGTGTACCGTAGGATGAGGTGCTGGCCAGGCCACAGGCCGAGCTGGCTGTTCCTGGGTAGCGCGAACTGGACACGGTAGGTGTCTTTAGTGAGCTTTTCCATGGCACTGATGCGGAAGGCCAGGAACGTCTCTGGGCTCAGTTTGGAGGGGCAGCTCTGCAACAGGAAAGTATCCAACAGCTAGAAGCTGGGGCTCAAGAGACATGCAAGCATCCACAAGCACCTCCCCACTTTCCCCAAGGAGACGCTACTCCAGCTGGTCAGTTTTCTGTTACAGTGGAGACTAGTCCCACCTTTTTTTCTTTCCACACTCTGATCGAACAATGCCAAAGCAGTTTACACCGCGCTCACCCTGCTCTCAAGCCTTCCATGGCTCCCCTCAGCCCCAGGACAAGGTGCGGGCTTCTTAGCCGGACACTCATGGGGCCTGTGGAGGACCCTCAGACCTCATCTTACCTGCCATGCTCAGATGCCAGACTCCTCTCCATTTTCCCAAGAACACCCTGCTGCCTCCTACCTGTGAGCCTTTATTTGCTTAAGCTGGGTCCTCTGTCTAGAACACTCATCCCTAATGTATGGATGACCCACCCATCTTTCAAACCTGCTAACATTCATATTTGCAAAATTTAGAAATTGATGAGACCTTAAAGATGATGTAATCTAATACCCTTATTTTACATGTGAGGCCTTGACAGTAGTGACCTACTTGTCCAAGGTCACATCAGGAGCAGGGACTCAAATTCATGTCTTCTAGGTCTCAGCTCACTGCAATTAATATTCCACCCCAACTGCACCTCCTCCAGGAAGTCTTCTCTGAATGCCATAACTCATGGATTTCTTCCTTCTGTAAGATGCCCACACCCAATTACTCCCCCATACCCAACTCAGGGCCAGGCTTTTCTGTCTGCTTCCACTAAGCACACTCTATTTTCTCTGCTGTGCAGAGTCAGGGAAAGCTTCCCCAAGCAGGTACCCTGCGGAGGGTCAGGCCAGGTAGATGCTGCCACCCTGGCCCTCTTGTCTGAGGAGCAGCTCTCCCTTACCTGAGACTCCTTCCCTCTTAGCAGGCTTCTGTCCTTGCCGGCTCGGGCTGCCTCCCACCTTGCCAGGTCTCGGTTATAGAGGTCAAACACACAGGGTGAGCAGCCACCACCACAGCACTGGGAGGGCAAGGGCTCCACAGGCCGAAGCTGCAGCCAGGCTTCCTCGTCATCATCCCCCCGACTCTCATCCATCATCAGAGGGCTCAGGCAGCCCAGGAGGGACAACTGGTGCTCTTCTCAGAGCTGGCCTGGCTCTGTGAGGTCACAGGCCCAGGCGCTGTCCCTTGCCAGTCTGGGAGAGGGAAAACATGTGTTACACCCTGGTCACCTCTACGGCTCCCACCCTCCTGAGACTTGCAGGAGCCGTGCTCTGTGTGAACATGGAAGACAGGGATGAATCGCCCTGGAATCTGGTGCCTGGCGGGGGAGGCAGGCAAACAGGACATAACAATTAGAACTGGCAACCAAGGTTTCCTGGCCTTTTCCTGTGCTCTGAGTAATGGATTAAGCACTTTACACAGGAAATCTAGTTGAATTTTTAAAATATTTTAAATGATGAAATAAAACATTTATGTATAATTTAATATCATGAAAAAATTTAAATGTTATCAAAGAACACCTTGGTAACCAGCACTCAGTCAAGTAAAAAGAACCTTGTCAGCATCCCAGAAATCACCTGTGTGTGTCCCTTCCTGATCACAGCCCCCCACCCCTCTAATCAGCATCTTGACTTTTGATGTAATCACTCCCCCGCTTTCCCTCATTTTGTCTCCTTTGTTGTCGGCCCCAACCACTGTGGCTCAGCTCTGCTCAGTTTTCACCTTTACAAGTCGTATGAATGATGTTCTTACCTAAACAGAGTCATGTAGCTGCTTTCCCTCGGCACTGTTGGCGAATCACCCACCAAATTGCTGCATCTCATTTAACCTTTACAACACATCCAGCTAGGGCTGGGGATGTTTCTGTGAGAGTAGTTTGGGATTAATCAAGGTCATCCACATTTATATGAAGAACTCTAGTTTACATAGAAATAGACTTGATCATCACACCTATTAGCAAACTATGCATTTAAAATTCCATAGGCATCCTGGCTGGTGTGACTCAGTGGGTTGAGCACCGGCCTGCGACCTGAAAGGTCACCAGTTGGACTCCAACAGGCACAAGCCTGGGTTGTGGACCCGGACCTCCGTTTGGGGAGTGTGAGGGGCAACCAATCGCACATCAATGTCTCCTTCCCTCTCTTACTCCTTCCCTTCTCCTCTAAAAGTAAATAAATAAAAAAATAAAATAAAAAGTTTAAAAAATAAAAGTTTTTAAAAAGTTCCACAGGCAAATCAAAGTGTTCTCTCCCTCTTGCCTGAGAATCAAACTGAGGGGAAGTCTCATGCCACAGAACGTTATTTGATATAAACATCATTCTAAAATGCAGTTCCTCTAAGAGCTCCAGCCTTTGATCTCCTCCCACTCGTTCCTGCCGTAGACACTTACTAATCGGGGCTGCTGGGTGAGGTGCTGGGATGCAGAGGTGAGTGACATTCGTCTCTGCTCCGGAGGAGCTCCTGGCCTCGTGGGAGAGTCATCGGCTAAACAGACAGTAACCATCATAAGAACGGTTGCCACTGGCTGAGCCAGAGTCTAAGCCAAGCACTTTGCCCTGCCTCACTCAGCCCATGTTCTTCCTCATTCCACACAGAGCTGGGGCCCAGCTCAGGAAGCCAGAAGTGGTGAGGCTAGTGATGCACACCTGGGTCTCTTATGTCTCCAGGCTGGTGCTTTCTCACTAGATTTCTTGTTCCTGGGGGGCAGGGAAGAGGGTGTCTTCATCTCTGATTCCCAGTGCCTGGCCACTGGGCTGGCCCAGAACAGGGGTCCAATTTGCCAAACTGTCTCTGAATTTTATGGGCACCCTGGCGTCTCCCAATGGCACTAATGTCATTTGTGCATAAAGTACCAGGATCAAGGTATGGGCCAAGACTGTGGGAGGGCAGAGGTGGAACCACCATGTTGGCCAGAGGACCAGAAGTCCCATTCTTGGTTGTCGATCACTTCCCAGGAATCCTAATTGTTAAGACTTTTTCCACTTTTACTGCTTCCCACATCCATTTACACTGCAGCTTCCCATGGGCCCGAAGGATGTGCTTCTAGTCTCTCTACACCATCCATCAGTGTGCCTGCCACCAGCTCTTACCACACCAGTGCCCTGTTTAGCAACTTCTAACAGCCGCGCATTGCCTACTGGGCTGAATTCAATCTTCTTGCCTGATGCCCAGGACTGTTCCTAAACAGAACCTGTCCACATTTTCTTACCACTATCATCAGTTGTAGAAGGGCTGTCCCTCTGTATGCAATCAATCTCTTATGAAAGGGCTGGGATTCAGAAAACCTGGTTCTACTGCTGGTTCTATGATTTCACGAAGGCTTAGCAGGCTGGGACCCGCCTTGAGGGTAGTATTCCACCACCAAGCACATGCCTGGCATTTGGAAGGCTCCAGTGAGCAATAACTGCCCATTCAGTTTACAAATAAGGTCTGGGGGCACAGACCTAGGTGCTGGGACACAGGAGAGGTAAATAGGACACGGGCCCCACCTTCACAGAGCTTGCAGCCCAGCACGGTGTTACATTGACCTGGCCCACTCTCATTGCATATTTCATGCCAGGTATGTACATGAGGGAATGAGGTCTGGTCCCCTCTTTATGCTTATTTCTCACTTGGATTTTAGTAAGATAAAGAGAGGTAAGTGAAAGAACCCCATCATCTGTAAGCAGCTATACATTGTGAGGGCTATTCTTATCAGTCTTTGCCTTACACTTATCTTTTGCACGTTTTTAACAATCCCACTTTCTCTGGTATTTTGGAAACTGGTGGGGAAGCTGGCTGTGTCAGTCATGAACTTTAAAGAACTGGTTCATGCCTCTCTCCTACTCTACCTTTTGGTCTAGGAGGCACGGCCTTTACGCCACGCCTCAACACATGTCATTGCTCTACCTGGATGACTCTCCTCACTTTTCAGGCCTTGTTAAGGTCACCTCCCCTCACAGGTCCTCAGTGAGCCTCCCCTTTCTCAGTCTCTATCACGAACACTATTTGCTTCTATTAGTATTCATTCAGTAAACATGTATTTACTATGTGTCTGGCACTGTTCTAGGGGTGGGGGGATATATCAGTGAAGAAATAGAAACCCCTGCACTCATGGAGCTCACATTCTAGTGGGAGATGGTCATTAAAGGAGACCAAAATGGAAAACATAGTATATCTGTGTTAAATGCTAAAGAGGAAAAAAAAAACTGGGGAAAGGGATAGGAAATGTATGCGTGCATGTATGTTGCCACTGCTCATCTGTTTACCTGCTGTCTGTTTCTCCCATTAAACTGTGAGTGCTACACCGCACACCTATTTTGTTCACGGACACAAACACAATGCTCAGCACAGTGCCCCACACACAGCGGGCATCTGATAAACAGGTGCTGCTCCAGGAGCAAAGCTCTGCCTCCCGTCTCCGCCGTTCTGGCCTTGCTTCCAAGGCGGAAAGGGAAATCCCGAAGGAAAGGGAGGTAAGTAACTCACTCTCAGGCCAGGGAAGAGGCGTGCAGTACCAACCGTGACGCCGGTGTAGAGGACAGGGCCACTCTCGGCTGAGGGGAGGGGCAGGGTAAAAGTGTCCACAGCAGGCAGAAGTGGCTGGAAAGGAAAGGGAACTTACAGTGCACCCACTACACGCCGGGCACCGTACAGGTGTGCTAACTCAGGCGTTTCTATCCCTACATTTACAGAAAGGGACGCTGGGTCTCAGAGGAAAGTGCCTTGCTCAAGCTCCAACTGCTCGTTACCGGTCCAGGTAGCCCAGAGTTCAAGTGTGAAATCTAGGTGTTGTCCTATTCCCATCCCAGTCACAACCAAGACCACTCACCTACACTCCTTCACTCCCTCGCACATGAGGACCCTTCAGGCTCCTTCCGCCCCCCTCCCGCCCCGGAGTCCCACCTATGAGAAAATAAGAACGGCCTGTGGGGTGGGGCAAGACTAGGATGCCCTGATTTGATTGGTTGGAGTGGCTGCCATTCTAAAAACTAACTTTGGCTCCCGGCCCCTTTCGTTCCCAGCAGGCCTTGCGCACGGGAAGATGGCAGCGTCCAGGTAGAGGTCTTGACGAGACCAGATCGGTATGGCGTTGGCGTCGGGGCCCGCAAGGCGGGCGCTGGCTCGCCCCGAACGGCTCGGCCTTGGGGGCTATGGGGCCCCGAGACGCGGGGCGTACGAGTGGGGCGTCCGCTCCACGCGGAAGCCCGAGCCTCCTCCCCTGGACAGGGTGTACGAAATCCCTGGATTGGAGCCCATCACCTACGTGGAGAAGATGCACTTCGTGCCCTGGCTGGCACGGCCGGTCTTCCCGCCCTGGGATCCCGGCTGGACGCATCCAAAGTTCCGCCGCTTTCCTCCGATTCACGAACATCCTCTGTACAAGGACCAGGTCTGCTACACCTTCCACCAGCGCTGCAGCCTCCTCGAGGGTGAGGCCCCACGATGGGGAGGAGGGGACCGTGTTCCTCTACCCTGTACTGACCCCAGCCTTCTGTGGCTTTGGACAAGACATTGAAACTCCGAGGGTCTCGGTTTCTTCGTCCTCGAAGTAGGGCCAATAGTAATTCCTGTTTTCTGACAGTTGGCTGGATTCAGCGGGTTGTAAAGAGCTGTCAACCCTAAAGCTCATGATCTCTGCGCCCCAGTCTGCTACTCTAGCTCTGTATCTTGCAGAGTTTTGCTGTAGACTTTACAAAACACTTCCAAGTTTAAGGAACAGTGACAGTGGACTAAAACTTAGGTTACCCAACTTCCACCCCAGGGTTTCTTCTGCTCCAGCACAAAATCCAAAAGTTCGATTTCTAGGTGTTTGTATTCCTGATGTCTTATGAGCCTTAAAGTGAAAAGTCTCATTGCCTTTCATTTATTAATACAAAAGAAACTGCCTGAGGGTGTCTCCCTGAAAGTGTCTAGGTTCCCTTTAATCCCAGACAGCTTTTCAAATGAAGATAGGTGCCTGAGTCAGAGTGGTGTTTTTCCAGCTGGGATGAATAGCCTGTCAACCACAGCAGTAACCAGCCCTCTGCTGAATTGTGGGGACAGTCCTTGAAAAGAACAGTGTTAACTTTGATCTGAGGGTAGAGGACTGGTATGTAGGTTTAATGCAGAGCTTAGGTCTCTAGTCTGTGCCTGCTTCTCCCTTAGGGAAGCCAGATCTGGGGAAAGTGAATTAGGGGACTTTGGCCTGGCACCACAGCCGGTCCAGCTGAGATAGCTGATGCTCCCTAATGTTTAAAGACTGAGCAGTCTGAGTCAACTCTATTTCAGTTTATGTATACTCCCATCTTTTTCTGAAAAGTAGTTTGAGTATCTTAGAGAAATTTTACAACACAGCCAGATTAACTTAAAAATAGATAGATGAGGGAATCAGCACAAAGGAAAGATAGAACAGGGAGCTGAATATAAAAAATTCATTCTGTGAGGTTCTGCTTCCTAACGGGGAGCCCCAAACATGGCTCCCAGCCCACGAGCAACAACAAATGGCACAGAGACCGGAGCAGCTAACCAGGCCAGTAGCCTGTTTGTGTAAATAGTTTCATTAGAACACGGCCGAGCCCACGTGTTTGCTTTTTGCCTGTGGCTGCTGGTGTGCCACAGTGGCAGAGGTGATTATGTGACGGCCACACGGCCCAGAAGCTGAGAATACTTGCTTTCTGGCCTTTTAAGAAATTAAAGTTTGTTTACCCTTGGGACAGGGAAAACCCTTTTCAGTTGTGCGGTGTGCCCTGTCTGTAAGAATAGACAACGCTGTGCCCAGGAGAAGCCCGGCCTTCGTACAGTAAGGCCGGGGAGAGGGGCAGAAGGTCTCAGGGAGACATACAGTATGTTTCAGAGGGCTTCTTCATACCAAAATCTGTTTATAAAGTAGATCATTCTAGAATCTCAGGGTTAGATAAGATGTGAAATATTATCTAAGGGCTCCCAAACTCAGGGCTCTTCAAGTTATTCACAACTTAAAAGTTATTTCCATTATTTCCAAAAGCTCCTTCCCCTTGATAAAGCAACATGGGCTTGATCCTAATAAATGAGGTCCATTTGGTAGATATGGGTTTCTCCGGTCAGGGCCTGGGTCTGGGTTAATAGAAGAGATCTAGATTCTGAAAAGTTGGCATCCGTTGATCTAATCCCATAGTCTAGGGTATGTCTGAATAGATGGATGCTTATGATCTCAACCATCTCAGCCACTGTTTTAATTCCTGCTGTGCCAGACACTCGCTATCTCAATTGTTAATCCTCTTTCAATAGAGTCATTCCTGAAACAGTTGAAGTCTGGCTATTCTAGCTTCTGCTCCTTATTTGTAGTGCTGACCCCTCAAACATCTATCTGGCTCTCTCTGTCTCTCTGTTGCTCCAGCCTTTTCCCCAAGATGCTACCAGGCAGGCTTAGGTATCTCATTCTGAATTGTCTTTTTTTTGTGTGTGTGTGACTAATTACCCCAAAGGTGTAAAGCAGGCCCTCTGGCTTACCAAAGCCAAGTTAATAGAAGGCCTTCCCAAGAAAGTGCTTAGCCTCCTTGACGACCCGAGGAACCACATAGAGAACCAAGATGAACGCGTTCTGAATGCAATCTATCACGCCCGTCTCTGGCACTGCACTGGAAGCATCCCCAAGAGAGAGACCTACTGGTAAGTCACCCCCAAGTCAGTAAGATTTCTACTTGATTGATTTTGGAGTCACCTTGTTGTTTTATGTCTCCAAACATTTCTTCTTTTTTTTCAAGCCCAGTCATTGTGGACAGTCTGATACAGCTGTGTAAGTCCCAGATTTCAAAGCATCCTTCTCTGGCCAGGCGGATCTGTGCCCAAAACTACAGGCTATCCACCACCTGGAACCGAGGTTGGTCCTCTTGTATACCAGCGAGCCGTGGTCTGGTTTTTATCTTTCTATCTTAGCCGTACCACCAGCTCACGTTCCCAGCCCCCCACACCCCCACATGTGCCCTCACTTCCATCATTCATGATCCAATTTGGTGGGCTTAGGCACATCCTCAGTATCATTAGCCCAGTTCTTTTTGTTTTTAATCACTTTTTCCCAAGACTATTAATTCAAACGTATCTGTTGAGTGCCTACAAGTGCCTGCGTGTTGACTGTAAGGAAGTAACAGACCTCACACAGTCTCTGCTCCCACAAAGCCCATACTCTACTGCAAGAGCCTTTGAACCCTGTGCGTGCCTTTCTCCTTTTCCCAGTCCAGTTTCCACATAGCTGCTCGAGTGATCTTTCTAAAGTGCACGTCTTAGGACCCTCTTTTTTCAAATCCTTCACTGTCTCCCAGTGGCTTAAACCATTTATCACGGTCCTCAAGGCCCTCCGTGATTTGGCCGTCACCTAGTCTTTCTAGTCTTGTGTTCTGCTCACCTGCCTCTCCCCCTGCCCCCTCGCCCCATGCCCAAATTTACACTTTAGACTCCTGCAGCTTTCTGGCATCAGGCTTTTACACCTTTGCACATACTGTGCATTCCGTCTGAAAGGCTCTTTTCTACTTTCCTCATTTGAGTAAATTATTACCTGCATGACTCAACTCAGCCCCTTCCTGCGTGATCCTCAGTGGTCCTTACGCCCATTGTGCATGTTTGTATCACAGCTCACACTGTGCTGTGTTGTAATTACCTGGAGCCTTTCTGCCCGCCTCACTGAACGCTGGACTTCTGTCCATGGTAGCTGGTAGTTCAGGGAATGTGATAGGTGCTGGCCGAAGGGTCAGAGAGTGAGCGCTGAGTTTCAGGTGTGGCAGGCAGGGGTGTTCAGAGTGCACGGGTGTCCTGATGCGTAGAAACCTGAAGCAGGGAGACCAGCTATGAAATAATGTGGGATTTTCAGGGCATCTGCTTGGTCAGGTTTCCCCAGCTTGCCCCTTTGAGTATGGACTTCCTGGCAAGGAGTCAGCTTTGCAGAGCTAATGGCCCCACGACGGAAATTAGTGCACCTCATTAACAGAGGAGCGCTTGTTGGCCCGTCATCAAGGACTGCCTCTAATGAAACTGCCCCATTTGGAGCTGTCACTGGAGGACGGGTGTGGGGGGGTGGAACTGGAAACCACACTAGAGTGGGCTGTGGGGAGAGTCTCAGCCCAGGGTTAGGGCCGGTCCAAGCACATTTATCTTCCTTGCAGATTGTATGTGAGGAAACAGGTATGATTTATTTTAACAAATGGATCAGCTTTCCATCCACAGATGTAGCATCCCTTTTTTACATACTCCCTTTTTTACAGTAAGAGAGGCCACACGCGAATTAAATGATAGTTTTTGATGGTCACACCATATATAAGCCCATCATGCTGGGTCCATTGCCATCACATAGCTATTTGACTATTTCAAAAAAAACCCCAAACATGCCCTGGCTGGTATAGCTCAGTGGAATGGGCATAGGCCTCTGAACTAAAGGGTCACTGGCTCTATTCCAGTCCGGGCATGTGCCTGGGTTGTGGGCCAGGTCCCCAAGTAGTGGGCACATGAGAAGGAACCACACATTGATGCTTCTCTCCCTCTCTTTCTCCCTCCCTGCCCCTCTCCCTAAAACTAAATAAAAAAATATTTAAAAAAAACACACACACACAAAAAAAACCTAAACAAAACCAAATATGCACCTTCAGAGGAAGACCTGCCTCCATGGAGAATTCCCAGGAGGCCATTCTCAAGGAGTTTTTCCATTTTTCCTGGTGGTGGCATGTGGCCTTCTGTGGGGACCTCCATGAAGGGCATTCACAGTCAGAGTAGCCGGCTTGCCGATGAGTCAGATGTGAGGCGCTTTTCCTCCTACGCCTGTGCCTCCTTAGCAGACATGCTGGTCCGCCCTAAGGGAGGTGTTCTGCCTGGCTTGGCTGTTTTCACTCTCACTTGTGGAGGGCAGCCTTTCTCCCGAGGCTCTAGTCGCAGTGTTCTCTCTCTCCGTCGCTCCCTCCCGCCATGCCGTACCCTAGTCACCTGCCTTTATTTCCTCAACTCTGCCGTGGGCAGCACACTTCTGTGCCTCTGCACATGTTACGCCTTCTTCACCAGAGTGCTTTTTCTCCCCTTTCTTTGCCTGGCAAACTCTAACCAGCAGTTTTCAACTAAGGGCCGTTTGGCTGTCTAGGGGAGATCTTCCAACGTCTGGAGACATTTTTGGTTGTGACATGACTTGAACCCGGTTGGAGGAGGGGTGTGGGGGGAGTTCTCCTGGCATCCAGAGGTAGAGGTCAGGGGTGCTCTCAAATATCTACAGGAGAGCCTCCCTCACCAGAGAGTTACCTGGTCCAAAATGTGAATAGTGCCAAAGTTGAGAAATTCTGCTCTTAACTGTCCTTTAGAAGCTAGTTTGAAGGCAATGCTTCTTTCAGGGAGCTTCCCAGGCCTGGAGGGGGTCAGTTCTCCCACCTCTCCTGTCTCGGAGTGTAGTTCATACTTTTGTTGTAGCACCCACTACCTGGTGAGCTTCTTCAGAGCAGAGCATAACTCATTTTGTGGTCCCCAGCGTAGAGCCGGGCTTAGGACGATCTGTGCGGTGCAGCCCTGAACGCTCAGAAACCGCCAGGTCTCAGGGGTCTCGGGAAAGAGAGCACAGGACGAATGCATCGCTCAGTTTCCCTCTCAAGAATCCTGGGGTTAATGCCTTAACCAAAGGTCTGTTCTCTGGGATCAGGGTGGTGAGCCCGAAAGCTGTAAGAGACGTGAGCGTGGCAGGACGGAGCTGAGGGGGTGCTTTAGACCAGGTGAGACTAACTCTCTCTCTCCCCTTCAGAGGCTCTTCTCCTGCAGGTCCATGGTTCCGGCGGTGCCCGGCTGAATGCCAGGGACCCTCTACCCCCCATCGCCTCCAGAGAGGAAGTCGAAGCCACTCAGAATCATGTTCTTGAGACCTTCTCCCCCATATCTCCCACTATTGGTCTTCAGGAGTGCAGTGTTTATGATGAAAAAGATGACACGGGTAGGTATCAAAGCCTTTGACTTCCGGGCAGTGTGGAGATGAGAGATGTGCTTTTTCCCAAGGGGAAGGATATATTGAGTACTTTTTATGTGCTCGGCACCTCACGTGCATTTTTTTCTAAGATACGTGGAGCAGCCCTGTGCAACAGGTACTGCCATCCCCATTTTATAGGCAAGGCAGCCGAGGCTCAGAGAGCTCAAATGATTTGCTCAAACGCCGACTTTGCTTTTGACACCTAAGAAGCAACGCTGTTACATCGGAGTTTTAATGGGTGGCGTGTGGGGCTTTTGATGGGGACCAAATGTTCCCGGTATTCATAGGTCCCTTGGAAGACGCCCTCTTTCTCTGTACCACGTAAACGCTGGCCAGCCTCCTGGTAGGACTGAGGAGGCCCCACAGGCCTTGAATGGGGCTCTTCATCCAAACGCCATCAAAAAAGCCACCACCCAGTCAGCCCAGAGAGAAACTGGGGAGTCAGGCTAGGCAGGCCCGCAGCTCCTGCTGTCCCCTCCGTCACCGTGAGCTGTAGCGTTTTTCCTTAGCCTCCCCTTATTTCCGCAGCCGCAGCCTAGGTCGGAACCCACGGCCTCTCCCTGGCCCATTGCAGTGGTCTCCCAGCCAGTCAGTGTGACCCAGGCTGCGTCCCTCCAGTCCCCCAGTGCACAGTCTGACCTTTCTAATGCAAATTAATTCCATCTCTCTCCGTGCCTCCCTCCCTCTGTCTGTTGGGTAAAGTCTGAACTCCTTAGCTTATCACACGAGGGCCTTCAGCTCTGGCCTCTGCCCCCCTCTCCAGCCTCATCTTCTCCCCCTCGTACGCCCCTGTATCCCCACTGTACTAAACACATCATGCCCCTTTTCACTGTCGGCACATTCTCTTCCCTCTACCTGGAACTTTTGACCATTCACCTCGTTTTGTCTTCAGCTTGATAACTGCTCACCTTGCACAATTCATCTTAGGGCCACTTCCCCGGAATGCCCTGGGACTTTCCAGTCTCCTCAAGGACTTTTATCTTTCCTCCCACAGCCCCGACTCACCTTGTATCTGGACATGTCCCTCTGTGGATACGATCAGTTTTCCTGTCTGTCTTCCCCTCTGAACTTCGAGTTCTTTAAAGGCAGTGGCCGGCTCTGTTGGCTCTGTTCTGGTACCTCTTGTAGGGCCTGGCACAGAGCGAGTGCCAGTGTTGGGTGTTTCCATGCGCTGAGGGGCCGAAGCCAGGCCTGAGGCAGACGGGAAAGCCATGTCTCCCGAGTAGTGCTCTTTTCTGGGGTTTTCAGAGCCATGTAGTCCCAGCCTCTCTCTCCCTCCTTTTCACCCACTTTCACTGGTCCAGGTTACTCATTCTAGAAGCCCCCAGCCTGCCAAGGGTGTACCCAGAGCCGTGCAGGGGAGGAGAACAATGACCAGCAGGGTTATGGCCGAGATGAGCGAGTGCCAAACGTGGGTTCTCAGCACCAGTGCTGTGCCGATAGTTGTGAGATATGAGGCGAGTCATTCATTACCAATGATAAAGTACTGGATTTTGCAAATGATTTGCTTTTTTAAAAAAATTGCTACCGTGGGTTTCAGGTTGTCCTTCTGCTCATAGTGCTGTCATCCCTATGCTTGGATGAGAGAGAAGAGGGTAGAGGCAGATCCATGCAAGAGCCGCCTGTAACAGGGCGGCACACGCTTTCTGTAAAGAGTCATGTGGCAAACATTTTAGGTTTTGCAGGCTGCACACGGCCTCTGCCACAGCCACTTAATGGACAGTATGTCAGTGAGTGAGTGGACAGAGCTGTGCTCTGGTGAAAGACTTTATTTTCAAAAACTGGTGGGGGCCAGGTTTGGCCAGCAGGCTGAAGTTTGCCAGCCCCTGAGTTGGAGTGACAGTGTCTGCCACTGAGCTAAGGTGAAGTGACTCTCCTGAGGCTTTGGGGCAGGCTCATTAATCTTTTCTGCCCTCTACACGGTTATGTATCTTGCAGGATTCCAGGAGGGTTATCCTTACCCCTATGCGCACACCCTGTATTTGCTAGAGGCGGCCAATATACGACCTTACCGCTTTCCACCAGAGCAGCTGAGGGCCAAGATGATCCTGTTTGCCTTCGGCAGTGCCCTGGCTCAGGCCCGACTCCTCTATGGGGTACGTATGTGGAGGAGACCCCCATGTTGCTGTCCACATGGTGGTCTCCTGCCTTACACTGCTCAGAGAAAGAAGGGGGCAGGGAGGATCCCTTGCTCTACTGAGGAATTTCAGGAAGAGGCACTGTACTCACCCCACAGAGGTCAGCTGCTATCCCCTGGGGCCTCCTTTGTTGACCACGGTCGCCCATGCAGTTTCACTGTGAACCCCAGTGTTAGCATCATGTCACTGAGTCACAAGGAGGCCGAGCCGCTCCTGCAGTGATACACAGCAGTAAGGAGTGGAGAGTTTGGGAAGCAGGCACACCCAGCTGCCCAGGCTTTGGTAGTTTGTCTGCGGCATACCGCTCTGTGCTGTAGTGTCCGAACTGGAGCGCCAGGCTCCGCTGGGCTGGCAGGCAGGAGACCTGGAGCAGGAGAAGGCCGGACCTGTCTGCTTAGTCAGGACAGGTTCTGGGGACCCAAGAAACCCCTTGGTGGGAGCCCCTTGATTCTGAGAGGAGGCCTCAGGGGCCTTGGATGGTGTAGGATGCAGGCTGAGTGGTGTCATACAGAGCTGTCACAAGGTTGGGAGAAGCCCCTCTGGGAGCAAGGGGTAGGGGAGTGTTTTTAGGAACTGCTGCCAAGTTAGAGCCTAAGGCCCTTCCCGGGGAGGGAGGGAATTCAACATAACATGTCCCGTTGCCTGTCCCACTCCGCCTGGAACTAGGCAGGGTTGGGGAGGTGGTTAGCCAAATGAGACGGGGAGAGGCATGGACTTTGCCTGTATTGAACATGTGCTACCTGCCAGACATTGAATTAGGGTGGTCCTCAAAATACAGTCCTGGATTGGTAGCATCAGCATCAACTGAGAGCTTGTCAGAAGCACAGGTTCCCGGGCCCACCCTGGGCCTACGACGTCAGAAACAGGGGCCAGCAGTCGGTGTTGGACAGCCCCCCCGGGGATGCTGGTGCCAGCTCAGGGTCGGAACCGCTGCACCATTGAATTCTCGTAGCAACCCCTGTGGCAGGTACCGGTAGCTGCATTTCACAGATGAGGACACTGAGGCTCAGGGGGGCTAAGTAACTGCCCGAGGTGACACAGCTAAGGGATTTGCAGCTACCACATCTTTACGTGACCTTCTTGTGTCTTTCCAGTCCTTGGAAGGTTCTCTCTGTTTCCATTCTCTATATACGTCCTGAAGGCTCTGGAAGGTTCAGTAAACTGCCCAAGAGCCCACAGCTAATGAGTGGGTCGGCCAGCTTGGAGCTCTGATCCGTCCAACTTCGAAGGACGTGCTGCCTCCTGTCTCTGGGGCAGGGGAAGGCAACAGAGATTGTCACGTGCCAGGTTCTAGGCCTGTAGGCTCATTGTCACTTCTGTGCCAGCGGAGCACGGGTAGCAACGCTGCCACTAATTGCTACCCGGTTGGGTAGAAATGAGGCTTCCCCACCCCCTCCAGGTACAGATTATTCCTGGGGCTGTGAAGTTGAGCAATTATGGGAAGAGCCTCTGTGTAAAAGGTAAAATTGCTGAGAAATTTATGTACTACCTGCAGCTTTATTGATCTGTAGAGGGAGATAAGAGTCAATACAAAATTCTCAGCTAACACTTAGAGGTACTTTTCTTTTTATTTATTTCTCATGCAGCTAAGAACAGGTATTTCTAAGGCCAGCAGTCCCAGTGTGGCCCGCACCGAGGTCTGACATTAGCTATTCCTAACGTAGATGCGGCCCTGGAGCGGTGAATGGAGGCAGCATTTTTGAATCAAGGATGCTGTGCCTCATGCAGCCTGCCTGCTGGGTCTCTGTCCAGTGGGTAGCAGTCATGGAACTGGATTGCTGCAAGGTCTCAGTAGGGTGGACATCTGATTTGTCACCCAGATGGGGACACCGCTGAGCAGGAAAAGAGATGCTGTTATTGGATACCATGGAACACCGGGTGTAGACCAGAACAGTAGTATTTTCAGTGATGCAAGAGCATGAGATCTGGCTCACACCTCATGGCTAACCTGGAGCAAATTCCACCACCTCTCTGAGCCTGTTTTCTCATCTCTTAAGTGGGAATATACCACTAGATTTTTGAGATTAGGAGCGATTTTATGTAAAACCGGCACAATGCCTGGCACATAAAAGGCCCTCAATAAATGGTTGCTAGTGTGGTTATTATTACCAAGTGGCACTGAGAGAGAATTAGCCCGTGGGCTGCCTGGTGAAATCCTGAGGCTGGTGGGGCGGACTGGGCCCCCAGGAGCCCTGTCTGTTCCCAGAGCTGCATTGAGAGCACGAAGCCCCGACGAGACCGCTGCCCGCCTCTGGGCTGCCCGGCCCCCGGGCGCAGGCAGACGTGGAAAGTGAGCGTGGCCGACGCTGGGCCAGTCTGGGTTCTGATGCCGCACGTCTCTGTGACTCCAGACAGGCCACTGGCCTCACTGGATCTCAGTTTGCTCCTCTGTCCGGTGGATTGAGAACTGAGGGGATTATGTATGTCCACTGGCCCTCCAGGCCCACAATGGAGAGAGCTGATGTCACTGTTGTTGCCAGTAGGTGCCACCAAGAGTTTGAGGAACTTCCTTTTGTCAACCTCCCAGCTCACCTTCCTGTCCTGTGCCGCTTGCCCAGCAGCCACCTCTCCGTGGCAGGAATTACTACTTTAATGTGCTCAACTGGGAGAGCAGGCACCCTGGGGCCATGAGGCATCAGGTGGGCTCTGATCAGTGCCCAGAACTGTTTTCATCGTCTTGTGGTGAAACGAGTAGATGGGAGCGGGCATTGTTTGAAAGGGCAGAAGTAGGAGCCGCCTGGTCTGTGCTGTTCCTCACACTCAGTCTCGCGTGTGATTCACTTGTCCCCCTTCCTCTCAGAACGACACCAAGGTGCTGGAGCAGCCAGTAGTTGTGCAGTGTGTGGGCACCGACGGGCGTGTCTTCCAGTTCCTGGTGTTACAGTTGAACACCACGGACCTGGCCTCTGACGAGGGCGTCAAGAATCTGGTGTGGGTGGACTCAGACCAGCTCCTCTACCAGCATTTTTGGTGTCTCCCGGTGATCAAAAAGAAGGTGGTTGTGGTAAGTCCAGCCATCTCCAGCCTGTGACAGGAGCAGGGCCATGACTCCCCCTACCCAGGGAAAACAGGGGTGGGGTTAAAGGGATGCCTTTGAGTGGGGCCCTGGATTTAGGAGCTGCATGCCCAGGACCTCTGACTGCAGGATTCCTTCAGCCCTGCCCGTCTCCTAAAGTACGCCCTCTACCCTGGGCCCTGCCCAGCTCTGCACCTCCCTTCCTGCTTCCTTCTGCACCCACTATGCCCAGCTCCTCATAGCTCCCCAGTGTGCCCAGAGCTTAGGTATCTCAGGATCTTAGTGGGCGCTGCATAGGAGGCTTCTCTCCCCGGCAGCCCCCCACCCCCATTTTCCTGCCGTCTGACCATCCTCCACTTGTCCTTCCGGGTTTAGCATCAGGACCACCAGCCCACTCCCATAGCCCCTGTGTTCCCGCGTCCCACATGATCACATTGCTGTTCTGCAGTCATCTGTTTACATGTTTTTTCCCTCCATCAAATGGAGCTCCACGCTCCTGGAAGGCAGGGCCCGTGAATGATGCATCATTCATTTCATTCCACAGACAGGGAGCCCCTCCCATGGCATGTCACTGCTGCACCCCAGTGCCCACCCGACAAGTGCAGGCCTGCTTCCTGTGCAAGGGCAGCGGCAGGATCTAAATCCATCCATAGAATAATGTCACGGCACTCTGAGGAGACAGAACGCAGGGTTGGGGGATGGCAGAGATGGGGATGCTGCATGTCCTACCTACACAGAGCCTTGGTGGATTATCAGCATGTCAGTTGTGGAATTAGTTCTCCAGCATCTACCAATGTTGTTTTTACCCTTGAAATGCCGCCTGGGCCTGGGCCCGGGCCCTTCTCTCTGCCCCACATGCCACTATGTCTCCCTGCACAGCCATGCTGGCCACCTCCATGGGTCTCTGCCCTGAGTCATGCTCTCCCTTCTCCCTGCATGTCCCTCCGCTTCCTTCAACCTCTTCCCTCCAGAACACTTAGTGCCAGGCCGTCCTGTTTTGGTCAGTGGCTCCTCCTTTCCTTTCCAGTTCAGCTCCTGACCACCCCCCTCCCCTGACTGGCATCAGCCTCCTTACCCTTCCTGCCTTCATATGTGCCTCTGTACCAGGGCCCGCTGGTCTCTCTGAGGTCTCCTTCCTTTTCTTTCCCTTTCTGCCCCATTCTACTTGCCCTTTAAGACTCATTAAAAAAAAAAAAGATTCATACATGGTCGTTTCCATGTATCGAAGTCAGTGAGTTAGTCATTTTCTCCCGTTTTTCTTAGCATCTTTTTCTTAGTTCTGTTACGAGGACTATCACCTTTTACTATTGCCATTTGAACACCTGGCTGTACGCTCCATGAGGGCAGGAGCCAGATTCACGTCACTGGGATTCCCAGCACTGGGCGCAGGCCCAGTACAGGAAGGAGTGAGGACCTGTGGTCCCTTGGGATGAAAAGGAGCAACAGACCATTTGTGGTGGTTGAAGTCAGAGGGATTAGGGATCATGTCATTGTCAACAGATTTGGCTGAAAGGATCTAGGAGTGCTTCCTGTCCTTTCCCACCCAGCCCCCTCAGGCGTCTCTTTGGTGCCAGCTCTCCAGGGCCCCTCCTTGGTCCATGAGAGAAAGAAAGAATTATTATCCAGGTACCTGGGATTACATAAAACCGACCTTTGTTTTAATTGCCGCCATTAAACCTGGTAGCAGGATCCTAATGGGTTGTATTCTTTCCAGGAACCTGTAGGGCCAACTGGTTTCCAGCCAGAGACGTTCAAGAAGTTTTTAGCTCTGTATTTGCACGGCGCTGTGTGAGCCAAAGAGCCTCTGAGACCTGAAGCCCCCGGCCCCGCCTCACTGAAGATCCTGCATCTTGGGCGGTTCCCAGGCCATATCTGGGCCTTCCTGGAGCCGTAGTGCTCCTTTGGCCTGGTGGTCTGGGTGACAATAAAGCATTCTTCCGGTGCCCTGGAGCCTGCGCTTGGTGAGAGGGTGCTGTCCGAGGGGCCCGCAGTCACACGTGGGCCCACACTGTGCACCTGCCTCTGCACAAGTGCGGCCCTGCCGCCTGCCCTGTCCCAGCTCTGCCCACAACCAGTTTTGTGACTTTAGGTAAGAATCTTCCTCTCTCTGAGTTTCAGTTTCTTCATCTGAAACTTAAGGCACGATAATATGGCCGACCTTGTCTGGAAGGCTGCAGCTTAAGTATATGTAGTGTCTGAATAGAGTGTGTGTTGTGTTGGGCTGGCCAAAAAGTCCGTTTGGTTTCTTCCGTGAGGTGGCTCTAGTAGCACTTGGTTGTCTTTGACTTCATTTGAAACAATTTTGTTAGAGTGTATTGTGACAGCTGTCATGTCAGTGTGCATTTAAATACAACTGACCAAAATTGGTGAGTTTTTGTGTAGCCATTTTAATATTGAAGACGAAAGAAATTACGTAACATTTTTGGCATATAATGCTCTATTATTTCAAGACAGGAAAAAACGCAACTGAAGTGCAAAAAGGTTTGTGCAGTGTGTGGAGAAGGTGCTGTGACTGGTCGAACGTGTCAGAAGTGGTTTGTGAGGTTTTGTGCTGGCTGGAGATTTCTCGCTGGACGATGCTCAATGGTCAGGCAGACGAGTTGAAGTTGGTAGTGATCAAATCGACACATTAACTGAGAGCAGTCAGCATTCTACCACGCAGAGACAGCCGACATACTCAGAACATCCAAATCAGTAGTTACTGGTGAAAATGAAAAGTGTGTCTTACTATATGAAAGAAAACTGAATGGACTTTTTGGCCAACCCAATAGATTTCTCACTAGTGTCCTGGTGAATGGATCAGTACATCCATGGTCCAGCTGGTCTCTGTTTGTTCTGATAATATCAAGCCCTGCTCCGGGCCAGGCACCTATACGCAGCCTCTTGTTGAATCCTCACACTGCCTTGCAAGGTGAATGTCATTTCCATATTCAAGAGAAAGGGTGAGTGCCTCATTATGTGTCAGGCACTTTCTGGGCCTACAGAGGAGGACTCAGAGAGCATAAGGGAGATGTCCAAGGTCACAGAGCTGGTGCTTTAGGTCAGCTCCCCAGGAAACACTGAGATGGAGATTGGCGAATGAACGTTTTGGGGGCACCTTGACCAGCACCTGTGGAGAGAGACAGCGGCCCTGGGCGGCGGAGAGACTCAGTCCAGTGGGTTTGACCCTGAGGCCGCCACCATTTCCAGTTCTGTGGGGGCTCTGGAAGACAGTGGGCCCCCCAGAGGCAAGGTACTGAGCATTTCTAAAGACACCATTGGCCTGTCACTAGTCACTGGATGTACACTGCTCCCCAGAGCCGGAGAGACCTTGGGCTAGGTGGCTTTGTTGGGCTGAGTGCAACTCCCACAGGGACCAGGCTGAGGGCGGTTTGCCATGGGCATTCCTGCTGCTGGGGCTCCTCTCTGAAGATGGGGAGCACATGCCATACCCCCCACAGGAGTAATGGCAGGAAAGTGTGTCAGCCTGTGTCTCTGGCCCCCAGGCTCCTGTTCTTTCTACTTTTTGGCTTGGCAGGGACAGGTGGGGTGGCAGGAGGGATTACCAGCAAAAAGATCACACTGGTAGGGGGAGTGTGAAGGTGTTCCTAGGGATAGACAACATGGTGTGCGAAAGCAGGGCATCACAAAGCATTCTGGGGAGGCAGGGAGGCTGGGGGTGAGGCTGGAGTGGCCCATTCCCAAGGAACCTTGAATGCCAAGCACCCAGGCTTCCCATGGCAGGTGGCCTGAGCCAGGGGGGGTTCACTGTGCCCTGTTGCCCATTTTACTTTCTATTTCAGAGATAATTACTATATAAAAGTGGTAAAAATTTAAAGAACTCAGAAGTATACTGTAGAAGTGAAGGACCAAGGCAGTCCTTAGTGCTTTTCCCTAAGGGGAACCAGGCAGGAACTGTTCAAGTGTGCGTGTATAGCAACATAACATGTACATAGCGTCATCTATTTATAGACTTCTACACCCTTTTTATTTATTTTTAGAGGAGAGAAACACCAATGTGTGGTTGCCTCTCACACACCTCTGCTGGGGACCTGGCCCACAACTCAGGCATGTGCCCTGACTGGGAATCGAACCAGCGACCCTTTGGTTCTTAGGCTGGCGCTCAGTCCACTGAGCCACGCCAGCCAGGGCTACACACCCCTTTTAAATTATGTATTGATTTTAGAGAGAGGAAGGGAGAGAGAATACCGATCTTGGTGCAGTTATTGATGCATTCGTTGGTTGATTCTTGCATGTGCCCTGACCGGGAACCTGCAACCTTTGCGGGAGGGGATGACACTAACCAACTGAGCTACCTGGACAGGGCCTGCGCCTTCCTTTTTCACCTAACACCTTAGGCTCGCAGGATCTTGCCACGTCAGCACACAGGAGCTCCCTTGTTCTGAGCACCGCACGTCCTGGCTATTTTCCGTTGTAGCTACTACAAATGATGCTGCAGTGAGCATCCTTGTTCACGTATCTTACAGTGTTTTGCCCGCACAGCCATTGGATGAATTCCTAGCAGAATTGCTGAGCCAAAGGGATTTATAAAAAATAAATAAAACCCCGTGGTCATGTGTGGAGGACGAGCTGGCAGGGCGACCGTACGGAGCCCAGCTGGAGCCCATTGTGGGACGTGGCTGAGTGGTGGTGAAGGCTCGAAGCCGGGCTGGCCAGGCGGGAGCCCTTGGAGACCCTCGGCAGGAAGGGGAGTGAGGGAAGCAAGCCTCGGTCTTGAAGGCTGGGATGGGGGCTACGGAAGTGGACAGTGATGAGATGGCCTTGCAGCTTGAGGGCTGCCCGGGGAGGGGGACGTTGTCGCAGGGCGGGCCTGAGCAGCATGCCCCCGGCCCCGCCTGAATGGCTGGTCTTGGTGTGCCCTCTTTGGAGCTAAGCTGTGGAGCTGGGTGCGCACTGCGCTCACTTTAGGCCCCTTGTGGCTGATCTGCAAGGCGGAGCCGGCAGGACTGGGGGTGGTTACCCTTCCCGCACAGGTGAGGAAAGGAAGGCTCAGGCCACCTGTTGTGGCCGGAAAGCTCCTAAGTGACAACAGCTGCCCCTCCACAGACACGTACCCACTTCCCGAGATCCCACACACCCACCCACCTCCTCGTCACCACTTTCTCACGTTCCTCTCCTCTGCAAGCACAGGCAGGGAACAGACACAGGATGATTTCTGAGGCCCTGTGTGGGGATATCCACGCCTGAAAGCAGACGGCTTACCTTGTCGGTCAGTCTGGGGAGGAAGGGGCGAGGTCATACCATTGGTATAAAAACCCACTTGCAGGCACTTGGACTTGTAAGCAACAGACATCTGGGACCGAATTCTGACACTGCCCTTGAGAACAGACGAGGACGCACTCCCGTGTGGTCAGACTGGCAGCGGGTTGAGCCGTTAGACGCTTCCGCACTTCATTTCCAGCAGTGGCGAGGGAGCTACAGCCCTGGATGGGGGAGCCATTTCCAAGCCGGCTACATCCCAGCCTTCCCCTCAGCCTCCGCTCCTCATCTGCAAACCGGGACAGAGCGCCTCCCTTTCAGGCTTTCCCACTTTCAGATGAACAGGCTGCACCTGGCCAGGAGGGTCTAGTCGCTGGTCCGGAGTCCTTCGGAAGCTGGTAAAAAGGCGGCTTTCGGCCCGCAGCTGCTCTGGCGTCTCCCAAGGCCGGCGGGGCTGCACCCAGGGCGGGTGTCCGATGGGCTCTGGACTCGCTGGGCTCCGGCCTCTGCTACAAGCCCAAGGCTGGCAAAGCAGCAGGCCGGGGTCACCTTGGGGTTTACACAGCATCTCCCTGCTTCCTCTTTGGTGGAGGGACAGTCTCTTAAAGCCTGCCTGTGACCTGAGTCTCAGACTGTCCTCCCTTTGGCCATGAACACACAAGTCACCAGGACACACGGGGCCCACCTGCTGGGCTGCTGGAAGACCAGACTCTTACAGCAGCCTCACCTCAGCCGAGTTCTCAGGCGAGGGTTTGTTCACCCCAGGAATGTCCAGGAGCACCTGGTGTGTGGCAGGCAGGCCCAGGGCCCAGGGTACAGAGCAGTGAACAGGGTAGGGTGCCTGCTCTCAGCACATTCACATTCTCCCGCGGGACGATGGTGGAGAAAGAAGGGAAGCAGGGTGTCTCTGATGGGGCCCCGGAACAAAGGGGGGTGTAGCAGGTTTTGGGGGAGCACTCTCCAGAGACCTGGAAGCAAGCGAAGAGGGAGAAGCGTGCCCCTGGGCGGGGGAGGGCTGAGGCCTCGGCTGATCCTGTAGAAAACGAGCTGGGCGGCCCTTCAGAGCTGTCCCAAGTTGAGGCAAAGTGGTGGAGCCTTGAGGTACAAGGCTGGGGACAGCGGGGTGGAGTAAGGCCAGCCCCTCCTGGGTTCTGGACATTGCTATAGTTGTTGCCATCTGGGATCCCTGCTCTAGCCCATGCCAGACACCCCAAGTCACATCCCTCACGCCCAAGCCTGCTGCATCCAGGGCATGGGCTTGCTGCCCAGGTAAGAGCCCAGCCTGTTGGGAGCAACATGGCCTCTCCCAGTTTTTTGCACCTCCCCCCCCCCACCCCCGGCACACACGTTCCACAGTTCTCAAACCCAGCTGGGCCACGAGGGGACCCGACCGGGTCAGGACCGGAGGCTGTGCGCTGGGTACCCACTACGGACCTTCTCCAGGGGCAGTCCAACAGCTCGGCCCATTTTATAAGTACCTACTGTGTGCCAGGCTTGCACTGGGAGTGAGAGATGCAGAATGAGACAGGCATGGGCCCTGCCCGTGGGGAGCTTGGTGGCTGGTGGACACTCAGAGAACAGCCAGTCACCTCTGACCTGCAGAGGCAGGCAGCCACAAAAGCCACCTTTACCGGCACTTGAGCACAGACCTTCAGGTGACAGCAGCAGTGGGGAGGGTGCAGGCTGACCGCTGGGCAAACACCGCCATGAATACTCACTGAGCACGTGCTGGGTGGTGCTGGGGACAAAGGACACTCAAACATGGTCCCTGGCTCTTAGCTCCCAGCCTCATGGGGGAGGCAGACGCTGAGCCAACAGAGCAGGGGCTGAGGGCCCAGAGAGAGCCTCTGACTCGCCCTAGACTTCCTGAAAGAGGAGCCTCTAAAGAGCAAGCAGGAAAGGCGTGCCAAGATGGAACAGCAAGAACAAAGGCCCCCGGTGGCAATAATCCGTAAGTCATTCTATGTGGCTGAAGCATTTACTGCTGAGGGGCAAGAGGGCAGCTGGGGCCTCTCAGCAGCACTTGGCCCTCTGCTCCCTGCAGTTTTCCCCACAGGGTCTCCAGGGCACCTTGCTATCCTACTCATTTATCTGCCTTCTTCACTGGTTCCTGGTTCCTGGCTCTCGTCGCTGAGAATCCTTGGGCACTTGTCCATTCGCTCTTGATGATCTCAGCCAGGCTCCTGGCTTAAGGACCTTCCAAACACCAGCTCCCCAGGTGTGTGTCCAAGACTGCCCACTTGACACCCTCACCTGCATAGCTTTCACACACACACACCTCAAATTTAACTTGCCAAAAACGGAGCATCACCTCAGCCTGCCGCACCCAGTGAGGGGCAGCTCCCTCCTCCTGCGTGTTTTGCTCACTGCTGTATCCCTACAGCGGGACAGTCCCTGGCACATAATAGGTGCTCAGTGAATTCAGGAGTGAGTGGATGGATGGAGAGAGGATGCTCAGAAGTGAGTTAGGTCTTTGTGGCAGTGGAAGGGCTGAGATGTAGGCAGGAAACCAAGGAGGTGGCTGCAAGTCCAGGCTACTCAGTGCTGAGCTTGACTGGGCCCTCCACAGGCACCTGGGAACATTTTTGCACCAGCACCAGACAAAATAGACCCTTTAACTTTCAGCATCCCACACCTTGGCCTGGTCTTGTTTCTGGTACCCCTGCCAACAGTGTCCAGTGAGCCCAGGGCAGGGCAGAGCAGGTCACATCCAGCTATCACCCCTCCCCCTCCCCTGCCCAGCCCAAGCGAGCCCCAGCTCCACTCATTTCAGGGCAGAACTTCAAGCAGCCCAGGATGTGCTCCAGGCTCAGTCCCCGGAGCCTGTGGAATCTGCATGGGACAGCAGAGGCCAGGCACAGGGTTTCCTCAGGGTCACCCCGCACATCAGGCTGAAGAGCACCAGCCCCAGCGGAGCCGACTGGAGTCCTGCTCTGGCTCTGCACCCGGCAGTGTGTGCCCCCGACCCTTTTGCATGTGAGCTGGTTCACCTCAAGGGTTCCCTTTTCTGGCTCCAGGGAGGGGTGCCCAGCCAGGAGAGGGAAGGCATGGGCCTCTAGCCAGGCCAACTTTTCCTGACTTGGGCCCAGCCTATGCTCTGGACCCCCAGGCTGGCTGTCCCATAGAAGCAGAACTTCGTGGACAGCGATGACTTGAGCAGGAGAGCAGCTGCTGAGCTTGGGCCTTTGGCCTGGGCCTCCACTCCTGCCCGTCTCAGGGGCAGGCTAGAGCCCCCTCTGGAAAGGGCAGGCATGATGTCCCCTCTCTGCTGCCCCTTGCTCAGGGATCCAAATCCTGGCTGCAGGGCCTGGATCAAGCCTGGGAAGGGCAGTGAAAATACTTTTTGAGCTAGTCCTCTCCTCAAAGACCTGCCCCTGGTGGTAAGGCCCACCCTGACAGCCCTCACTGGGGCCACGAATGTATAGGGGTTGCTGGCAAGCACAGGCTGAGGGTTGGGATGGAAGGGCACCGGGTGTTCTCAGCCCTCCAAGCAGAGGTGGGCAGTGAGGCACGCAGCAGGTGCTCATTGCCACTGTCCTCTCCCTCTGGTGACCTGGGTTCCCTTCCAGCTCGGCGCCTCACACCATCGCTCCTGTCCCGAGTGCTGCTTTGGGAGCACAGGTGGCAGTGAGGGTGTTGGGGGACACTTGCCCATCATCTCTACCTGCTCCTTCCAGCACTGGGCTGGCACGTGGCACAGGGGCCTCTTTAGAGCTGCCTGCAGCTCAGCCAGAGCTTAAGTCTCCTCGGCGGTCCCTCAATGATGTCTTCCCAGCAGGTCAAAGGCGTCTTTGATGAGGAGGAGCCCAGAAAACCTAGATGAGGACAGTGCAAAGCGGATCTTCTGGGCCCTTCCAACTGCTTCCCACCACACCCACTGGACCCCCCCCCCCAAAGAAACCAATGCTGCTGCTGTTACTTTGTGCGAGGCGTCGCTCTGAACACTTAGTGAGCACCACGGTAACTCAACCCTCACAACCGCCTCGTGAGGCAGGTACACCGTCACCCCATTTCACAGGTGAGGAACCCGAGCACAGTGGCAGAAATTAACTTGTCCGTGACCACACAGTACTGGCAAAGGCAGGGTCTGAAATAGGCAATTTGCCTTCTGCTCCCTCAGGTGGTGCGGAGGTGGACTGAGCCCCTGTGTTCCCCTCCTGCTGCAGACCTGGAATGAGGCCCCCAGAGCACCAGGGAACGGAGAGTCCCACCTCCTCAGTTCAAGTCGGCACCCGTTGCAGGTGGCCTCCCCCAGCTCTCGGCACTTCTTGCCTCGGTGATGGCTGTGACTGGGTCACCGTCTTCCCAGCCCACCCAGCCCCTTCCAGGATGCTGCCTACATCGGTTCTCCCCCTTGCCTTTGAGGTTAAAAAAAAAAAAAAAAAAAAAAAAAATCAACCTCCTGGTGGCCCAGGCCCCTAGGATCAGTGGAAGAAATTGCACCCAAAGGGAGAGCGCCGGGGTGGCAGCAGCCCGCAGCACGTCCTCACGGACACTGACTCACCTTGGAAAACACAGGCCACCAGGAACCTTTCTGTACTTCCAGACAGGTACCTTCTGGCAAGCCAAAATGTGCTCCAAGACAGGAAACCAAAACTGGCCTTCAGGATGCCCCCAAATACCTTAAGTGAGACCGATGCCCTCCCACCCACCCACCTTTCCCAAAGGCCACTGCAACCCTCCACAGAAAATGCGGAATTAACGTGCCCAGGGTAAAGAAGGCAGATGCTCTGGACACGAAACAGCACCTTATCCTCAGGAACGAAAGCCCTGCACCCAAGCCGTGCATTTTGTAATCAGCGTAATAAACTCCCACCCAAGTTCCCCCCAAATATGTCAGGAAGGGCTGCGGAAAAAAGATGTCCCTTTAATAAAACGTTATCAACATATATCGTACACAAACTACAATGTATCATAATTATTTTTTTCCTCTCTTAATTCAGAACCAGACTACAAGGTAAGAAAAAACACAGAAACAGCTACAATGTTCCCAATAATCCGCACAAGGTCTTTTTTCAGGCAGATGATATCTCACATAATATGATATACATGGAGCAGAAAGGGGGAGAAACAAAGACCAGCTACGGGGGCAGGGGCGGGGGAAGGATTAAATGTACAAAGAACTCGGGTGTCTCCGGGGCAAGACACAGAGGTTTCCATAGGGGTGCTGAGGTGAGGGAGGCCGAGTCACCCCTCCTGGGAGGGGACAGGCTCCACTGTCGCGTGTCGGTTTTTGAAAATAAAAACAGGACCGGAAACAGCATATCTGTTTGGTGGTTGGTGTCCCCCCACCCCCACAGCAATTCCGGAGTCTTTCCGTCCAGTTCCAAGCATATGCAGGGCAATTCTGGTCAATATTCCGTCTTTGAAAAAGGAAGAAGAATCGAGAAAAAAAACCAACCCCCTCCCACAAACTCCAACCCTACACTGCCAGCACACACACGAGGACGATGCGAGGGCCATGGAGGACAAGGACTCGGAGGACACAGTTTCCATGTCCCAGGTCATAGCCATCCTGCCGCAGGTGGCCTCCCCCACTCCACTCCAGGCCACCACCAGCTGGCAGGATCCTCCCTGGGAAGACTTGGGGGAGGGGGGTGCCAAGGAGGGGGGCACTGAGGGGTGGGGGAGGCCCAGGAGAGAGGACCTCCGTCCTGGGAAGCAGAGCCTGCCTCCAGGTTGGGGCTGCAGCAAGCCTGAGTCTCCGCCCTGGCGGAGTTGAGAGCCCTCTGGGTGGCCTGGCCCCTCCAGCTATGTAACGGGGATGGGGAAATTCTGGGGTCCAAGTGGTGCAGCTGCTGTCGCCACCCTGGCCAGGGGAAACTAAGCAAAAAACAAAACAAAAAAGGCCCTGCCCCTCCCTTGCCCACCCGCACAAGCCAAAAACCCCAAGTGGAAAAGGGTGACTTCCTTTCCTTTCCAAAGAAGGCCTTTCGAAAGAAACCACCGACTATGAACTGCCCAGTTTATTATCATCATCATTTTTAGGTGGCTACAAAGACAGCGAGCACTCACACCTGGACCGGCGCTCCTGGTGGGAGGGCTTGGGTACAGACAGCAGGGCTTGGGGGTTTTTGTCCTTTTTTTTCTTTTTCTTTTTTTTTAAAGAAGAAAGCAGAGGTTGACTGGGGGGTGGGGGGTAGGGGCTTGCTAGAAGCTTCCTTTAAAAAAATTTCTCCCCCAAAGCCCCCCTGAAAACAAATTAAAAAATCCCAACAACGGCAAAACCCCGAAGAAAAAACAACAGAGAAAGTGTCCTGTACATAAAAGGTCCTTCTGGGAAAGGGCAAGGGGTGGGGCTGTCTGGTCATCGACTTGAAATCTGTTTTTGAGTTTTGTCCTTCATGTTTTATGGAATAAAAAGTTCGGCCTTTTTATTGCATGAACTAAAATTGGGAAAAGTGGGGGGAGTGAAGAAAAGGGCGGGGTGGAGAGAGAGCAGGGAGATGCCCCTCCCCCAGCTCCTTGGTAATGACACCTCACTTCTTGCATAATTTCTGGCATCTTCCCGCCTGCCATGCCGGCTCTCTCAGCATCTCGGAGAAGAGGAGGGGGATCACACACTCATCGTCATGCTTGGAGAATACTAGAAGGGGAGAAGCAGAGAAGGGGGGGTCGTGAGGGCTGGGGAGAAGAAGCCTTGTGAAGGTCTACTTAAGCAGGGGTCACCGGGACCAGTCTGGGGGCCTGGCTGGGCAGAGCCTGGGTGACACTGGCTGGGCAGGGGGCCGGGCAGGGGGCCCAGCAGGGCCAGCAGGCCCCTTTCAGTCCATCTGTGACCGTCAGGAACTCTGGAGGCAGACGCACCCCCACTTTCCCTCTATAAATCACCCCTTCCAGCTGAAGCAGCACCAAGACCCCCCCACCGCCCACCTAACCATGAGGCTGTTCCTTCAAGTGGGATTGTAAACAGGAGCCCAATGTGGAAAAGCAGACGGCCAGCCCCTCCGCAGGGAGACCCCAGGAAATCACTGTTTGCACCTTCCCCCCCAGCACAGATGCAAACAGACCCCCAGGGATAATGATCCAGCTGGCCTCCAGAGCCCCCAGCCCAAGGCTTTTCAAGCCACATCTGTTTAATCAGTGCCTGAGGCATTGTGCCTGCACAGAGAGGCCTCCAGAAGGGCCTGCCAGTGGTCACGGTCAGGGGGCAGTGGCCAGTGGCCAGGGCCATACAACAGGGACGAAGGTGAGGGCTCCGCAACGTGTGGGAAAATCACCCAGGTGAGAAGCCCCAACATGGCAGCTGGGACAAGGGCCCAGAGGCAGGTCCTGGTAGGGAGGCTCTGAAACTTGTCCAGTGAATAGCTCCCAGACCGTGGGGGATCAGAAGATGGTCCAGGGACGCAATGAGGGTGGCAAGAGGCACACTTACATTGTCATTCTGGAAGGAGTGGAGGAAGTTCCCTCCTAGCTCGCCGTCGTCTCGAGGGGTGCCTGGAGGGTTGCTAATGCCACTTATGTTGTTAGGAGAATTCTGCAGGGAGAGGAGAGGAGCTGAGTGCCGGGGACCCCCACAACCTGCCCAGCCAGACTGGAAGAAGGGGTTCCTGGGCAGCAGTGGAGGAGGGGTGGGGGACAGGATGGGTGCCCTCAGGCAGGAAACGTCAAATACACACTCACTTTTGGAAGTCCATCTATGTCACCTGACCCTGCAAGAAAATAAAAATTCTGTTCAGTTTCTTGACCATCTTCTGCTGAGGGGCCTCCACTCCCCCCGTTCTGGCAGTATCTTTCTTTCGGGATCTTCCTGTGGGCCCAGGGGAGGCTGGGACTGTGGACCAGGCCTAGCTGAGCAAGGACTGGAGGCAAAGAGAAGGCTGCTGGGCAGGGTTGGGCCGGGCCAGGGTGGCAGGCTTACCTAACGATCCATTCATGTGGTGTGGCTCCATGCCGCCCATGCCTCCCATCGGGCCATCCGAGCCTGGACCCATCGGGAACTGAGAAAGAAGCACAGAGCATGGCGGCTGAGTGGGCCTCGGCCTCCGCCTCCTGCCGTGCTCACGGGCTCGCAAGCCCAGGGGCACGAGTCCTGACCTCAGGGAGCTTCCTTTCTCAGGGCTCCTGTCACCTACACTCAAGGCAGAACAATGGACACTTCGGTGGTTTCTGTTTTTTTGGCTATTATGAAGAATGCTTACAAACATTTATGTGCAGTTACCATGGGGACACACTTTCCTTTCTCTGGGGCCAACACCTAGGAGCAGGACTGCAGGGTCACGTGGTACCTGTCTGCCAGGCCAGCTGCACCATCTGACACTGCTATTGTCATGTGCATCTCCCTAGTGATGACGATGAGCGTCACCTCATCGTCCATTTGTCCTTCTTTGGAGAAATGTCTCTTCAGACCCTTGGCCCTAATTTTTTTTTTACTATTAAAGAGTTCCTTACATATTTCAGATTCAAAGATACATGATTTGCACATATTTTCTTTCCACTCTACAGGCAGACGGTGTCCTTTGAAGCACAGAAGTTTTAAATTTTGATGAACTCTGATGCATCCACTTCTTTCGTCACCTGTGCTTTCAGTGGTAAGACAGCTTTGTATCACCTGGGTCACAAAGATTGACCCCTACACGTCTTGTTCTGTGTTGTAGCTCCAGCTCTGCCATCAGGCCCAGGGTCCGCCTCGAGTGGACCCTGCGGCCCTGCTGCAGGAGCAGCCCGCCTCCCTCGGCCAGGCCCTCTGTGTCTGCAAACTCACTGCCAGGCGAGCGCCGTCCCCCAAGCCCGCCACTTCTAACCCGCCGCAGGACACTGGACGTCGTGAGCAATCTAACCTTTCTCGGAGAATCGGTTCTAAAGCAGAAAGGCGATTTGAACTTGTGTGATCCAAGCTGGATTCCAATTAAGTTACAGTTTTAATAAAGAAATTGGGAAAGTCCTATTTAATGGGGCTGCCCTTACGGGTGACGTTTTTTGAGTTCTCAAGCAGTCTGATTTCCAAGAAGTAGCCACTCCTTTGGCCTTTATGAGGTTCTGTTGCAACCCCTCCCCCTCCACGGCTCCGAACTACTCAGGTGGGGTCCGTGGCCCACTCATCCTCATCTGGGCTCCTCACGGCCTCGCTGAAGATCATCAAACAGCTGTGGAGACGACACAGCGCGCACACAGCTACTTCAGGGGGTTCCGTTCTCCATTCTCATCTCAACGTGGCACAGCAGGCCAACGTTTTAACATCCTCCCTACGGCCGGCAACAAGGATGGCCATTGCGTGGGAGCTGTCTGAGGCTCGCAACTTCTAGAAAGTACAAGTCTCATTAAGAGCTTCTGCGTGTTTTCAGGAAACTGACAAGTGACGAAGAACTTGCATTACAACAGCCTGAATGGCGGGCAAGCAAATCACACCCCTTTGTAGCACCGTGGGGGGCAAGTGCACGGGACATGGAGCAGGTAAGATGTTTACAGACTGACTGAAACTTGTCAAATTAACTGTGTTCTGTCGCCAAATACACAGATAAATGAGCAAGGCCTCCATTTGTATTTGGACAAGAGAACAACAATCTTTGATTTATGTTTTCTTCACAGAAATCAAGATGACAAATTAAAGCTCCAGTTTTCAAGTCCAAGTACCCAAGAGCCGGGACCTGTTTTTGCTGCCAGGGTGTGACGCCCCACTGGACACACTGTAGGAAGCTCACTTGACTGTCAGCTCACATCCAACAGAACCGACTCTCCACTAAAGGGCCAGCACACCTATCTTCAAAATCCCCCTTCTGTTCACCCGGAGGGCTCAGCTACAGCCTCTGGACCGGCTGCAACCTTCTCAGCTCAGGGAACAAATAAAGGACCCGCACAGTGACGGCATTCCTTCAGGGGTGTGTCCGAGTGAACGCAGCAGCCGCAATCTCTGACGGAGCTAGGACATGCCTGTCTCCTCCCAGACTTGTGCGAAGATTCAGTCCCCAAAGCACCTTCACACCCCCTCCCCTTCTTCCCAGCATGCTGTGCAGTGCCTCCCTCTGGGTTATTTACCTCCCTGATCTGGCTGTGCGCGCCACGCCCCCCTCACCCCCACCATCACTGAGATAGCACAGTCACTGTCTTTTTCCCTGGTGCCGCCTGGGTCATCTGGTGCCGGTGCCATCGTCGTCCTCACTTCTGTCCATCTGAACTCTCAGGAAACGTGGCCGCCACACACACGCGGAAACTGAGCCCCGCACTGTCTCCGCACAAGGCACGACAGTCTGGCCACCGGCAAAGGCGGACGCCCAGCTGAGTCGCACTTGAGTCGCACCCTGGGACGACGCAGTGTGGATGACAGCCAAGCGCCACAGGTCACAACCGATGGAATCCGTGGTTGAGAAAAGTTCGGCGACAGCGACCACAGGAGCAGGGTGATCAATGCCACTTCCATGTGACACTAATACAGGGTGCCCAGTGCCTGTGTTTTGGGCCACTGAACAGGTCTTACACTTTCCTGCCCTTCTTTCTGTGCCCTGGTATGTCGTCTCCTAGGACACTGGGCTTTAGAGCTGAAACCTGGATGGCTGGTGGCCCTAGTGAGAAAGGGGTGATGGGGGCAGGGGTGGGAGGTGCTGGGTGTGCAGAAGGGAGGAGAGGGTGGTGGGGTGTGTGCTTCCCATCCCGCTCAGTTATGTGACCCTGGTCACAGCCCCTCTGGGGACCCTGTCACCCTAGGAGATGGGCCAAAGACCCTCACCACAGAGGCTACGAGCAGCCTGAGCATGTGCGGTGACACACATGGGATCGCTCGCGGTCAGGGTTTTAGCCCATGGCGTGGTGTGGGTGTCACATTATAACTAGACCAACACACCCAAACAGCGCCCCCAAAGCCACAGACCACTCTGGGCCCCAAGCCCACCCTCTGGTTCTGCAGCCCGCACACTGGGTCTAACACATGGCAGCCTCCTTTCCAAGCCCTGAACTCCTGAGGGTGAAGCAGGTCGGGTTCAGCGTCCGGGCTGATGCGGAAGGACTGTCTGGAGGTGGGATGGACCAGCAGTGAGCTCAGGGAGCTCCCAGTGGGGAGAGGGAGACAGGCTACAGCTGCAGAGTCAAGTCCCATGTCACATGGGACAGAGGACCAGGGAGTGGGGTGATCACAGAAGGTAGCATCTGAGCAGCAACATCACTGAAGGTTGGAACTTTGAGGGGCCCAGAAGGGAGAGAGGGGCTTCTCAACGAGGGAATGGCCTAAAGAGAGGCAAAGAGGTTGCAAGGTACGGGAGTCACAGGGCTCCCTAAGAAGCTGGAGGCACGGGGCAGGAAGGTCCCCAAATGGGCCACATGCTCCTGCTGTGGCCTCCACTCTGAGCTCGACAAGGAAACAGACCCGAGAGGGTGAGGGATGCCCAGGGTGGCACAGCCAGCCAACTGAGCAGGGACCAGCCCAAACCCGTTCTATACCCTAGTGCTTTCCCGCACCCACACCCGCACCGGGCAGCAGGGGTCCCCCACGCCAGGTTGGGCCTGATGCCCTGCTCTGACCAGAGGAATGGGAAGCACTTCACCCCTTCTCTCCCACCCCCAGCAGCTATGAGATGGGAACTGAGGGGCCCAAGAGTTAATCACTTTTCTGACGGTTTATTTTATTCATCTTTGGTAACAAATGGCTGAAATCAATTAAACTTGCTTTCCCCTCAGCTGATGAAGTTAATTATGATTTGTTATTGTATCTGATATGTAAATTATTAGAAAGCAGACTTACGTTGGACCGGCTGCCTCCAGGCGGCACCGGATTAATCATTGTGTAGATGTTGTCACTGGAATTTGTTGAATCTGTAGAACAGTAGAAACCCGCAAGTCGAGGAGATTAATTCCTCTCTTAATTAAAACAAACTTGTGGCACTTGAACTCATTCTTTTGTGTTTTATCACTTAAAATTTTCTTTAAGTACCACCATTTTCTGGCTAATTTGTATTTAATGAAGATTCACAAAGTTTTTAATCACAGAAAATTCGACTGTGAAAACCACTCAACCCTGAAACAAAGAATTTCAGGGTGTCGGGACACAGTGTGGTCATGGCGGAGGGGGATCACAGGCTCAGATTCCTGGCTGCCCACCCCAAACCAGGTCTGGTCACTGGCTGGGACCGTGTAGGGCAGCCAGATCACCACCACCTGGGCTCCCCCCAACCCTGCCTGTGGTTTTAATCAAATCAGGGAAAGAGAAACATCACAAATTACCTGGGGGCCGCCCTGCCAAGCCAATGGGGCAGGAGGGAGAGGGAGGGACAGGGCTGGAGACACATTAACATATGGAGTGGCTTAATGCGACCCAGTCTGAATGTAGGTCATGCAGCTCATAAAAATGCAGCAGCAGAAAGAAGGAGTCGGAGCGGGAGCCGGAATATCACGGTTGCCGCCAGCTCCACCCCTGCAGCCGAGCAGCTTCCCTGCTCTGGGGAGGCAAGGCCAGGGTGGGAGAGAGGGACCCCTCCTCCGTCTCCCCAGTTAGCCTGAAAACGACTTCTGAGGAAATCGGCTAACATGTTTATATCAGGAGCAGGCCCCACATTTCTCAGGCAGAAATCCAACCACCTCTCACTTTTTATTTTTGGGGTGGGTAAGAACTGCATGTTGAATTCTTCCTAGCTGGTGGAATGCTATTCTTAGCTGGGGAAGAAACACAATTGTGATGCTGTGTGTGCATGTGTGCACACGCCTGCCTGTGTTCTCGTGTACACTCTCCCTTGGTTAGAGAAAAAGGGAGGGGGGATCTCCTACACGGAAGACCAGAAGCCAAGAGGTGCCGTGCGTAGAGTCCTGGCCCTAGGCTGCCAGAACCTGGAGAAGTGCACAACCAGGACGGGGGTCTCTCTGAGCGGTGGGAGCTGACGCCAGTGAGATCCCTTGTTCCCCCACCTCCCTGCTCTGCTCGTCCTTTAACTGGATCACGGTGGCTCGGTGGCACCAGGGGTCTCGTGCCCTCAAATCCCTGGTGCCACAATGACCAGCAGAGAGAGCTCTGCCTCCCTGTCTGCACCCCCAAAGCACCCCTTCCCCAAGCCCTCTTACCTGCAGGACTAGGCATAATGGGTGTCCCTGGGGGGCCACCACCGCCAGGGGGTCCCTGGAGAAAAGATAAACACTGACATGAGAAACCCATGGTAGTGACACGTGGGGAGAGGCCACGAGGCTCCAGCCACGACAGCAACAAGTGCACACCTAGGGCCCAGCCCATGCAGCCCCCCTTCCTTTCCTTCTTTCAACTGAGTTGGCTGTGTGTGCATGCATGTGTACACGTGCGTGTTCACACGCATGCCCATCAGCAAAACCAGAGGCCTGTGGTGGAAGCTAGTCAACCCATGGGTCTCCCCCGAGATGGGGATCCCAATTCCAGGTCTCACTCGAAAACTTCTGGGCCACCAGAAGGTACAAATGCCTGAACATTGAGAGTTCTAGCACAGCTGGAATCTGCTCAGAGTGTGTTCTGAAAGGGAGGCAGACAGGGACCTGAGAAGTTCTCCTGCACACTCATACACTCCAAACCCATACACACTTACCACGTAGGTACCGGGTGATGAGGAGGAGTATGGAATCTAAAAATAAGAGGTGGGGGAGCCACGTGTCAGAGTCACTTCCTCTGACAGGCAGCACTTCCTGGCTTCCAAACCCACCTGGGGACAAGACCCCATTGTTCATGGGACAGGCTGTGGTTAGTTTCTCTAGGAGAGCGGGGGTGTGAGCAAAATGCAGTTCCTGAACTGATCCCTCCCGAGAGCCTTGTAGGGAGCCTCGGGGGGGCCCTCCAGTTGCTGAGGGCGAGAAGGTAGGAACTTCACCCCACCCCTCTGGCCTTCTCCCCTGGACTGTCTGCACTTGGCCCCTTCCCGGCTCCTTTGTCCGAGTGCTGGAGGCTGGCTCTGCAGGAGCGTCTACGTGAACAGTGCTCTCTGCGCCAAGCTCTCGGCTCACCCCTCAGCAGTGGGTTGGGCTGGGCAGGGGCCAAGCCCAAGATGGCGCCAGCACGTCACTCCCAAGCCTCCGCCTCCAGGGGGGCTTCTCCTTGGAGGCATCAGGTAGAGTCCTGCTGCAGCTCCCCTTCCAGCCGACACCTCCAACCTGGGGACAGGAACCACCCTGCACCCCAGGACCTCCATGAACACCACCCAGCCGAGCTGGTACTCACTGAATTAGCACTGTTAGGGTTGGGCCAGGGTCTGCCAGCTCCCGGACCCCTGACAGAGGGAGAGAGACGAGACAGTGAAAAAGGTGCCGTCAACTCCAGGGGGTGGTGCCAGCAGGGGCAGAACAAGAGGGCAGAAATGACTAACAGGACGTCCTTCACACCAGCCCAGGGCCTTAGAGACCATCTGGCTCTGGAGTCGTAATGGGTAGTTCCATGGGTAGAAAGCTACAAAGTCCTATAAATTATATGAAAAACTTGTGAAGTATATAAAGTTTCCTCCGCACGTGCACTTTCCTATGGATCTATCTCCACGAGGGTTAAGAAACACTGAAGCACTGGAACAGTTAGTTGTACAGGGGTGCAAATCTTGACCCTTCCACTGTCTGCTGTGTGAGCCTGAGCAAGTGACTTCACCTCTCTGTGCCCCAGTGACCTCATCTGTAAGTGGGAAATGGCAGTAACACCTCACGGGTTACTATGGAGACTCGGTGAGCTAAGCCACATAATGCTGAGAACAGTGCGGGGCACGCCAGGCACCGTACAGGACGAGGTCTCATCACCAGTATTTTAACGTCCTCGCTTTACTGAGGAGGAGACGGGAGCCCAGGGAGGTGCCAGCAATGACTTGAATGAATCACCCGTGTTCCAGAAGGACAGCCGAGTGGGGAGCGGGGGGTGAGACCGTGGGCCCTGAGCCACGGGCGGGTCGTTTGTGCCTTACATGTTAATCCCGGGCATGGCGGGGCCGAGGGAGTTGGGTGGTGGTCTCATGCCGCTGCCGTAATTCTGCAACGATAACCAAGGGTCAGTCTATGAGAAGGAGAAGGGGAACCGGGGAGAGAAGGGGAGGGGGGGACAGACAGACAGAACATACGTCAGAGGATTAGTCTGTGAAAAGAATCTGATGAGAAAAAATACATTTGTTTAAAGAAGGTGGAGGGAGGGCAGGGGTCAAGTGATGGGGTCACAATGACAAGCCAGCACAGAGGGACAGTCAGTCACAACTTGAAACGCAGCTTTGGGGGCTTCAAGATGGTTCTCTCAAAAGCACACGAATGGCAAGCAAGCCGCTCACATCTCTGGGCCCACAGGACTGATGGGCACCTTCCCCTCAGGTCCCAGGTGAGGACAGGCAAGCGGGCTGAGGAACAGATCTGACTGGCGGAGGCCGGCCACCTCAGACACTCTGAGGGAGAAGCTGCTGGCAGGTGGGGGCCAGGGCCAGGCTGGACGTGGAAGGGGGAAGAAACGCTCCCGAAAGGGTGGCCTGCAGCTGTCCCCAAGGCCTGGTATGTATAGATACCCCACCTTGCCCCAGGTCTGGGGTGTCCCCTGCCCCCAGACCAAGCTGCCTAATTCAAGCCCCAGCACGTGGGACCCTCAGCAGGTGCAGTGGTAGGAGCAGGAGGAAAACGTTTCACCTTCAGAGGGAATCACCCTTCCATTTGAGAAGAGTCCGGGGAGAACTTGGAAACTCCCAGGAGCCCCAGCCCAGCTCAGTGCGACACTCGGGGCAGAGCGGGGCGGGCCCAGGCCTTTCACCCGGCTCCTCTCCCGTCACCAACAAGCCCGACTCCCCTCTTCCAACGCTGTTCCTGACAGGAACGAATGCCCTGCCCCCCTTCTCCACTGGGCGGGCTCCCATACATCCTCTAATACCCAGCTCAGAGAGCACCTGCCCCACCCCTTGGGGGTAACTATTCTATCCTAACTGCTCCTGCCATGCCTTGTGACTCCCTCCTCCCCTGCCCACACCACACAGGTAAGGCTCAAGGCCACATGGCCAGCTCTCCTGTTGGACTCCAAGCGCGCCCATGGAAGATGGGAGCTGTGTGTCCATGGCCAGCACAGGGCGGGCGCTGGGTCAACCAGCGAAGCCGCGCAGCGGGGCCAAGTAAAACGAGTCTAATGGGTCTGACTGTGGTGGCAGCTCAGTCCTTGCTGGAGACCCTGAAAGGAGGTGGGTGGGACCGGTGGCCCAGGAAGAGCAGAACTAGCTGTTCTTTACTGAGCACACGGCACGCGCCCATAGTCTGGTCTGGTCCTGACTACAATGCTGCGAGGCTGCTGCTGTCCTCGTTCCAAGAAGAGGAGACCCAGGGCCTCAGGGGGGGAAGATCTGCCCAAAGACCCAGTCAGCAAATGGCCCTGCTGGGGCTTCAACCTGGATCTGCCAGCAGTGGAGTCTGCGCGCTATGCCACAAGCCTGAGCGGCCAGCAGGCAGGGGTGAACGGGAGGCCCGAGAGCCACAGCCACCACCTCAGAGGCGACAGCAGGCTGACAGTGAGTTCTTTAGCTGGGGCCATCTCCCAAGCCCCACTGCCTCGGGGCCACCTCCCCTGCTTGGCCACCCACAGAAAGGTGTGGAGTCCATAGAAGAATCCCCAGAAAGGGTGCAGACGGTGACAGAAGCAGCATCAGGCTGGCTGGCAGTGAGCAAGGAGGCCTGGAGTCAGGGGAGGCAGGGCAAGGGACCCTTGCCAGCCAGCACTCTTTAAGCCTGCATCCCTGGTGTCTGATCAGGGCCGAGAAGGTGTGCACCCAGCCTTGAGCAAACAGTGGCAGGCTTGGGGGGACATGCGGGGCCAGGCCCACTTGACAGAGATGTTAAGGGCAGTGAGTGGTGCCACGGATTTGGGGTCAGAACGTGGGAGAGGTCAGCACCCTGGCTCAGCCACGTGCTGGCGACCCTGAGCAAACTACGCATGCAACACTGCTTACTCTGCCGGGCTGCGCTCCGTGCTTTTCACCACCTACACTTCACCATCACACAACCCACTGCTACCCCACTTTAAAGATTTAAAAACTGAGGCACAGAGCCGGGTGACAGCGTCTCACACAGCAATGCTTGCAGCAGGGCTGGCACCGGAGCCTTCTGCCCGGCTGCCTCCTCCACAGACTGGGGACAAAGAACTCCCCGCCTGATGGGCCCTGAGAGGGTCAGATGAGATGACAGCTCTGAAGTGTGGTCAGCCCTCAGAGATGCATACTGGGGACCTCTGTCAGCAGCAGAACCAAGGCCAAAGACCCCAGTGCTGCCTCAAGCATCACAGGACCTCAGCTCTTAAAGGACGCTTGCTAAGCCCCCGTGCAGCTCCGAGATCCCCTCTATGCATCTCAGCCTCACTTGCGTTCCTGCAGAACAGGAAGCTCACCCCCTTTCCAGACAGCCACCACTCCAGGAAGGGAGAGACAGAGAGAGATCTTCCAAGGGCCTCTCCCGCCCAGGAGAGCAGCATGCGCCTTGGGGCAAGGACCGGGGTGGGGGGTGCACTGAGAGGAGATAACAAGCAGGGCGCTCACACCCGGAAGACCGCACTTGCTGACACTACCCCACCCTTGGGAGCCTCCTAAACAGCCAGTATGGCTGCTTCCCTGGAGGGACTGTGCCCACCAGGGCCTCCCGCTTTCAGAAGCACAGACCCTGGAGGGCCACTCACATCCTCCCATTTCACAGATGACAAGCTGGAGGACCAAGGAGGCCAGACACACGGTAAGTCACAGGGAAAGCAGGGCTAAAGTCAGGTCTGAGGGGAGAGTTTTCAAACCACAAACACCAGCCTTTTCACAGAGGGCAGGCAGGCAGGCTTGAAAGCACAGGTTCGGAGACTCAGGTGACATGGTCCTCTCTGCCCCCAGTGCCCGCCTCCCTGCCCAAGGCACTGGGCGGCAGGGTGTGACCACTCGCCAGACACTACCCCTCCTCTGCTCAAGCACAGCTCCACAGGGGCAGGAGTGGCGGCCGGAGACGCAGAGTTCGAAGCACAGCCGCGGGATGGACCACACCCGTGTCCTCTCCATGTGGGGGCCCCGGCCCTGGGCAGAGGGATCTGATCCACAGTCAGGAACAATGACGGCCCCTCCTGCTGGGGACTCTGGATCAGGTCCCTCCCTCTTGGTCCCAGCTCTGTGCTCTGTGCAGGGTCCACACTAACTTGGCAAGTCACCCAGCAGCCAGCAGAGGCTGGGGCCTGCTACCACCTCTCAAGACACCTTGTCAAAGGGGCTCTTTCTGGGTGCTGCCTGTGGCCTGCTTGGCGCTCTCTTTACCTTGCACTGGGAGAGTCCTCTGGTCTGCCAGTGGTCATCACAGATCTGTCCAAGAGGACTACTGGCTGCCAAGAGGGCAAAAGGTTTCCGGGGCCGGTGGGGGGGGGGGGGGGGGGGGGGGGGGGGGGGGGGGGGGGGGGGGGGGGGGGGGGGGGGGGGGGGGGGGGGGGCGGGGGCTATCCTCCGCCCTTCTCTAATCACACGGGGTCCTGGCCATCCCACCCTAGGTGGCCCCCCAGGAAAGTCCCTGCAACTAGCCTGCTCCCTCCTCACCCAGCCCCCGGGGTCTCTGATCCTCCCATCTTTCTGGGGTCTTTGCTCAGAGGCACTGAGCTGGGACGGTGCTGACCAGCAAGGAGGTGCTGCCGCTCCCACCGAGGGTGGCAGAGACCTCCTAGGGACTGTAGATTACCCTTCACCCGCACTTCCGCGCAGACTCAGGCCAGAGTGGCCATCTGCTTTTAGGCTGTGCTGCCGCCACCCGACCTGAACCAGAACGCCGAGGGCTGTGGTGCTGGGAACTGGCATCTGTGAGGTCTGGGGGCCGCGTGTTCTCTCCGCTTGAATCCGGCTAGAAGCCCCTGCAGTTTTCGCCTCATTCGATTCACTTTTGAAAAAGTTCCCAGAAGGTTCCCCCCTGACATGACCCACACACATAATTCTTTACAGAGAGAAAACCATTAAGGGGAAATATTATCTCTTTTTTGGCACTGGCCATTTTATAAAATCTGTCTGAGGGACTGCGGAAAGAGGGTAGGGCAGTGCCAGGCTGCTGGTTCCTCTAACATTTAGGCTGGAATGCCACGGGGGCTTCCAACATGCAGTGCCCCTCTGTCTGGGTCTGAAACCTGTGAAGTAGCCCAGACCACACACCCCACCTGTTCTTCTTTGTTAGGAAGGTTGTGCCTATTGGCAATCTTACTCCGCACGTGGAATACCAGGCTGAGGGCTCCCCACCTTGGTGTCCGGTCTCAGCACAGCGCTGCGCAGGCAGTGGCGCTTACCGAAGGCCACCTGCAGGACTGGCCCCCTCACTACCAGCCTGGCCTAGGGCCCAGCGAAGGAACGGGACCCGTGGGACACCTGCAGCTGCCCTTTCGCCCAACCCCACAAGGAGCCCCGTGAGGTCATCACCTGGCAGCCCATTTTGCAGATGAGGAACTGAGACCCAACCAGGCTGGGCTGTGCCCAGAACTGCGCTGTTCAGCACCAAGTTCTCAGCTCACCCCTCTCCTGACACTGCCTGGGGGTGTGCAGAGAGTCTGCCCTCGCCCCACCCTCAGCCTTGGGGTGCAAAACTTCCAGGCTTTACAAGGCCCACTCCCTGGCTGACTCCAGACCCCAAGGTCCACCCCACACCTCAACCATGCCCAGGCCCAAGTCTCACAGTGAGAAGCTGGTGTAGACACTCTGGGTCGCTCTGAGGGAGGCCTGGCTCCAGAACTTAATACCGCGCCCCTACCCAAAGGGGCACAGAAGACACAGGAAAGGCATTTAAGGGTCGCCATGCTGATAAACTTAAGCAAAGAACAAGGAGATGTTTTCAGAGCCCCTGAGGTTGATGGGGAGGGGGGCTGGCGTAGCACCTGGCCTTACCCCTCTGCTAGCATCTCCCTACCCTCGGGGCCACCCTCCGGATCCTGCAGGAGAACTCCACCCTGCACCCTGCACCCTGCTGGGTGAGGCCAAGAGGGCCAACTGGGCCCCAGGAAGCCCTTTCCACCAAGACCTCAGCCTCATTGCCCTCATCACCTCTTTAAAGCAGGCCACAGGAATGTATCAGACTGCTGGCCAGGGCCGCTGACACAAGGAGACACCCGCTAACCCCAGAGGAAGTCCTGAACTTCCAGAACACCTTGCTCTCAGCCAGTCTGATAACGTCCATTCCCAGCTTCTGAAACCTCAATACACCAGTGACCTCTGGCAGAAAAAGTAAAACTGAAACTATAGAAACAATCGTCCAACCTAAGCAACTGGATCCTGAACACGTTTGAAGCCCCCAAGTTAGAAAACACACTGCTCGCCAAGGGGCGACTCCATGCCACATGCCATGCCGAGAGCGTGGCCCTCCGCGTTCAGCAACCCCACGAGGCAGACATTGCTCTCCTTCCCATTTTACAGCTGCGGCTGCTAAGCCTCCCAAAATCCAGAAGGGTGGATAATGGTATAGGAATGAAGTTTCCACCCCTAGACTCCATCCTCTTCACCTCCTAGAACATTGTGGAAGTCCAAGGCCACTGCCAATTTCAACACCAACAGTATCCGTAACACGCAGTGGAGGCTGAAGGAGACTCAGGAAAAAATCTCTCTTCTGTACAACTCTGCCACCCTCCCACGGGTTCCTCGGCCGGGCTGCTTTGCAGAGGTCAGCCCCAGACGGCCACTCGACAGGTAGGGGCCACCTGATGGCTTAAAAGGAGGCTGGCAAAAACAATGAGCTCTGACGGACTTGGGGAAAGAAAAAAACAAAACGGAAAGCAGAGCTGCAGCTGGAGGGGGCTGGCCTCCTTTCAGGGCTGTGGGGCTGACAAAGGGCCCGGCCCTCCCCGAGACCTCTCGACACCAGAGGCTGCAGCACCACGGAGAAGAAAGCAGGGGCTGGACACACCGTGCGCACAACACTGGATGGAGCCGAGGGCTGCAGGGTGCGTGCAGATGCCCCTCCCTCCCTACAAAAGGGAGGTGTCTGTGTGTACCAGGGTGGGGGTATGCTCCTCTGCCCAAGGGGACTGGAAACCTGGGGAGCGGCACAGAGAGTCCAAACACCTGCAGGCAGGAGGGCCACGCAGCCTTCTGGGCAGGGCCGAAACACCCTGGAACAACCCCCCCCCCCCCCCACTGTAGGACGTTCCCCTCCCCTTACCCAGCCTCCTAGCTTCCTTCAGGTAGTCAGACCCCAGAGAACGCGCAAAGGGGGAAGAGCAGAGCAACATTCAAACACTGAGAGTAGGAGCCAACCGTGAGGAGGTTCTAGAACAGGAATGGCCTATCAGACCCCTGCCCGATGCACCGTGGGACCCCATACCTGTGACAGGGTATGGAGCTGGGTGATAGGAAGCAAACTCTTGAGTTTTAACTATAAAGGGGTAGACAGGGTCCCTAACACAGTTTCTCCCAGAGGTCTCCAAATGGTCCTTTTTCTTACAATGGAGCGCGCTGGTCAAAAGAACTTTGGGGCAAGACCCCAGTGTATGAAACGTGCAGAAGCTGTGCGCTGAAGTGAGCTGGGCCCCGGCCGGCCCGGCCTCCTCTCAGGTAGCGGCACCGCAGAGCCGTAAACACAGACTCACTCCCTGTTGGACAGGCGGGGAAACAGCTAGGACAGCCACTCGTTTGCCCTGCCTTTGGGACTGCTGGAGGACCACGCCACTGCCTGGGTACCAGACTCTCTGCCTTCCAAATCCCGCACACCGCATGCCAGCACATGCCTCCCCTTGAAGGGCCTGTCAACCAGGGGGCTCCCAGAGGGACCCCTAGCTCCCTGGAGGTCCCTCAACTCTGCTCGCTGGGGGACTGCTCCTGACTATTCTTGGGGCCAGCCCAGCCCTGGGCAGAGGGGGTAGCTGGGGATCTGGTCGCACCCTCTGCTCTCACCCTTGCAAGCTGAGCAACATGGAAAGACTGACGGACTGTGGCAAGAGGAGAGAAGGCGGGAGCGCAAAGATGGCCAGGAAAACGGGTGGACACACAGGGTTACCTGGGGGCCAGGACCCATGGGCCCCATGCCTCGAGGGGGGTTCATCCTCTGCATTGATCCTCCCATGCTGGGGTGTCCTGCACGAGAGAGTGGGCAAGCTGTGAGTGGCAGGGGCAGGCAGGAGAGGGAGGCGGGGCCCCTCCTGACTCCCCGCGCCCCAACAGCCCACCCAGCCCTCACTACCTTGTTGTCGTGTGGGATCCATGGAATTGGGCAGCAGTGGCTGTGTCCCAGGAACTCCTCCCGGAGGCTGAAAGAGATGGGAGACACAAGCTGAGTGGCTGCTCCCCAAGCTAGGGGACAGAGGGAGACACACCTGCCTGCCCCAGCTCCCGCCTACCCCAGCACTTGCCTGCCCAGTTAGGGCCACTCATGGCTTCCCTATGACCATTCCTGCTGCCTGCCAGCTGGGGGAAGGTCCCTTGGGAGTGCCAGTCAGCTTGAGCTAGCATCAGCGAAGGAAACTGTGGCACAGGGCCATTGGGGCTTCATCTGTGGAAAGGAACCATCGCCCCACCCTGCTGTCTTTGTGGGTCTGTCCTGACACAGGGAGCCTCGCTCTGGCCCCTGCTGCCTGCAGCACCCCCCTCAGAGGCAGCAGTGCCCCTCCCTCTTACTACCAAACCCCAACCCTATCTCCCCTTTGCCTCCAAACTGGAGATGTAACTCATTTTATTCCCACCTCCAAACTGTGGGGACCCAGAGACCCACTAGCTAAAAGCCTGTTAACAGTGGGAGGTCCCTTTTAAAGGGGAACACAGGAGGAAGTAGCTTTGCTATGGTGATCGGGGAAAATGAGGCCTGAACCCAACAGCCCCCAGGAACCCACTGGTAAAACCAGGATGCACACTCGGGGCTCCTGGCTCCCTCACATGAAATGCCGCCTTCCCACCCCCGGGGTGAAGAGCAAGCCTCCAGAAGAGGGGTGAGCAGGGTGCTGAATGAGAACCTGCTCCCCAAAGCCCGATGCAGGTGGCAGACACTGGTGTGATTACTACTACAGAGGTGAGGACAGGGTGCCATGGGTTTCCTGAGTGAGCCCTGGGCACACCGGCTGTGAAAACCTATTAGAAGTGATTTACGTGGGACTGAAGTTATCTCAGCTGCCAGTGGAGGAGGGAGAGGCAGAGCTATGGGGAAGTTCACTCCTGGAACCCCATGCCTTAGGGCTGAATGTGAGTCCCTGCTTTTGGGAGGAAAAGTCTTTGGGAAGGCTGGTCGCCTTTCCCATCCCTTCTGGGGGAGGGGGGGGGGGCGCGCCTCTGACGGGCCCTCACAGCCCCACCCGGCTCACTGCTGGGGGAATGGCTCAGTGGGCAGCTCGTCTGCCTCTGGGCTGATGGTGAACTCCAAACCAGTTTTGGAGCAAGGTGATGGGAAGCAAAGGGTAAGTCTTCACTGTTTAGCGTCTGAATGGGTATGTTCGGGTGTCTAGGGTGGGGAAGCTTGGGGTGGGGGGGGCGCGGGAGCATGGGGAGTACTAGATGTTCATGAGATGGCCACTGGCACCAACTGTTTCTATCTGCCTGCGGGGGAGAGTGTCTCCAGCCCTAGGTTTTAGCTGTCCCGACCTCTTGCTTTCTCTCGGCCCTGCTTCCTCTCTGAGGTCCCAGGCTCTGAATCACTTGGTTGGTCTGTGTCTGCCCTTGGGGTCTGGGATACTTCTTGAGCCTGCTTACATGTGAGCCTGTTTGGTTTGGAGGATTCCAGGATGTTCAGGTGGATGGAACAGCTGTGGGGGTTGGGCGATCACTCCCTTTCCAGGTAGCCCGGCGCCGCCCACCTGTTCTCAGAGAAAGCTCCTCGGGCTCTGGTGAGCCTGCTGCGTGCCAGGACGCAGGGACAGAGGGGGCCTGGGATCGCTTCCCTCACTGGAATGATACTGAGATGGGACAGGGCAGTCTGGGCCTCCTGCACAAGGGAAGGATGCTGTGCAAGGACCAAGATACAAGGATGCTGCACAGAGAAGGCTCAGGCGCTCAGATGTGAGAAGAAAAACAGCAGCTCGTATACGGGACTCCAGCACATGCCGTGCACACACCTTGGGACCTGCTAGGGAGATGCTGAGGCTGTCCCACGGGCTCCTGGAAGTAGGCCAGTGCCTCTCCTACAGCAGTGTGGGGCACGTGAGCAAGTGTCTGCCCAGGAACGGACAGAGCCCAGCAGCGTTTGTGTGTTCATTTGGCTGCCTACTCGAGTCAGCTGCCAGGCCAGCGGGGCTCCACTGGACTGTGATGGTCCTCCTCTCCCAAATCCAGCTGAACCCCACTGGCCACCACCCACCCAGCCACCCTTGCTTGAAAGAGCAGTGCTCTATACACAGCACCCAACCTTGGCCAGGGAGTCAAGTAAGAGGCTGGCCTTGCAACAAGACTTTGTGGCAAGTCAATGACCCTTAGGTCCTTGTCCCCCTGAGCACCCTTCTCATTGCCCTAAGCCAGGAGGCCAAGGCCATGTGAGCCTGAAGCAGTCCTGCTGCCTCCACTTCCTCCACACGCCCTGGGGGAGGGCTGGGCTAACTGGGTGGCTGGAGGCTTGGGTTTGACTGGCAGCTCCAAATGAGGCACTCTCCAAGAAACCCTCAGGGGCGACGCCTGTGAAAGGGGCGCTTCCCCCGAGAGGACAAAATGTCTTTAGTTCAGAGGAAACTGGAAAACCACTGTCATTTTCTGAGGGTGGTGGCAGGAGGCTGAGAGACTGGTCTGTAACACCGGGTACAGGTAACGACTGATCCTCCATGTGCTCTCTGAGGCACATGCGCACGGTTCACTGACACACAGAAACAGTTTCCTCTGGTGTCCCTCAGCAGCTGGGGAAGGGCCACGACTCTGATAAGGAAGCATCTGTTCTCTCGCTGGGGCGCAGGCTTGTTCAGGCCAAGGAGAGCCCTAGCTGGGCAGGAGGGAAAGCTGCTGCTGGGCCCACTCATGTGATGGCAGAAAGGAGACCCATTTGGTGGCTGGTTCAAAACAAAGACACTCCCACAACTATGAACGCTGAATGAACGGGGGCAGGGCAAACAGCACTGGCCCAGGGGCCGGAGGAGGATGTGGGCCCAGCTCCCTGGGAGAGTCTGGGAAGTCCCTCCTACACTCTGACCCTCTGTTTCCTCATCTGTGATGTATCCATGGGACCCTCCTTGTTAAAAAAAAGTCACGTCTCTAATTCCTCTTGTCCAAATTTGCCCCCTTCGTGTCAGAGAAAAGAGAAAACAAAGGACTTTTGAAGAAAAAAACAGTAAGGGGAAACCTGACAGGCAATTTAACTTCAAAACCAGAGGCTCCCGAATTCGAGCATCTCCCTGTAGTGCCTGTTTGGTCCCACTCCGGGGGCTTTCCCACGGAGCCTTGAGAGCGGAAGTAACCATACTCAGAGAACACCAGTCTCGTTAGTGATTGAATTCCTGGCTCCAAAGGCAACAAGGGCTGGATACACTGGTGTTGCTGTCAATTTTTTAAGGGCTTTTTGCAAGGTCCCTGGAGTTATACAAAAAAAAATATTTGGGCATAAAGAGCCACTTCCCTGAAGTTTCTTTAAGGTATGAAGTTGTCTATCCTCACTGGTACGTCACGGGCTCCCCTCCCAGCTCTCCTCCCGCCTCTGGTCGGGCTGAACCCGGGAGGGCAGCAGGGGCCAATTCCCCAGACCACCTAGAACCGCCAACCCTAACGGGCCAACATAAGGCACACAACCCCAGGCTGAAAGCCCTCTCCACCAGCAGACCAGTCTTCTGATCACACGAACAAACCCTCTCTTGTTGTGAGTTGGGTCTGGGGAGCAGGCAGACGTTGCTGAGAAACTCCCAAGCGTCCTGCTCTGCTGCCCGCAGGCCCCTGATCTGAGTGCTCCTACGGGCCATCTCTCCCCTTAATAGCAGGTTCTGTTTACCAGCCTTGGCAATTCTCAAAAGCTTCCAGGAAAAAATGCACATTGTCAATTAACTTCGTTAAGGAGGAAGACCCTTTTCCAAGAAGGGGCTGAAGGGAGGGGCAGGGGTATTACCACCTTCTCTAGAATAGCTGAAACCCTGCATTCCCACTCTGGCGACGGCTGCTGCTGCCCTCCAAGCTCCAGAACTTCCGCCCCGAGCCTCCCCAGAGAGGCAGATAAAATGCTGGCAGGGGGCTGCACCACGCACAGGGAGTGGACACAGGGCCCTCTCTGGGGACCTGCTTGTGAAGCTACCTTGCTAAAACCTGTCCCTCTACCTCTTAATCCTTTCCCCCACTTTCCTTTAAAAAAAAAAACAAAACAAAACACATTTATTTATTTCTGGAGAGAGGGGAAGGGGAGGAGAAAAACGATAGGTTGCCTCTCACACACTCTCAACTGGGGACCTGGCCCACAACCCAGGCATGTGCCTTGACTGGGAATCAAACCAGCGACCTTTCAGTTCGCAGGCTGGCACTCAATCCACTGAGCCACACCAGCCAGGGCTCCCCGCATTTTTGATGGGAGTCGAAGTCCAACTAGGGTCAAGGGCAGCCGAGTGAGGGGAGAGAGAACATGAAAAGGTACAGTACCTGGTTTCCCATTCTGATCGGGGGCCTGGGGCCGCCTGCGTATCGCGGTGACATAAAAGGCTGCAATTACAGGGAATTAGTTCAATGACAGCCTGCGCTCCTGCACAGTGACAAACACAAATGCACTCCACTTCACAAAGTCCAGTTTCGTTACAACTAGATCTTTTAAACTCTCTTTCTCCTGGTGGCCTCTTCCCTCCGGGCACAAGTCCTTTGGGCAGAGGAAACAATGGACGCCATGACACGCGGAACTCCGACTCTGCGTCTGTCTAGGGAGATGGACTCGGGGTGATGGGGCAGCAGCTGGGACTTTGCACAGGACGTGGGAGAGCAGTGACATCAACGGGGGGCTCAGGAGGAAAACCTCTGCTCTTGGGAAGGGCAAATCAAAGGATCACAAAAGGGACCCGCACATACAATGTTCAGGGTGTGCAGACAGAGCTGGACACGCGCGCACACACAGAAACCACTGACAAAGGGGGCGGGGAAGGGGAGCGAGGACTCGGGGGGGGGGGGGGGACACACGATGAAAATGGTGAGGGGCAGCGGGCTCCCTAACAATGCAGGGAATGGGCAGGAAAGCTTTCTCAGCAGCGAGAGTGCATAAAGAAAAGGCTAGGGATGCAGCTTCGGTCACAAACAAATGGTTAACCAAACTCAAAAAACCAAACCAAAAGTGAGAGAGGAAAAAACAAAAACGCTAAGGCCGCTGACAAGGTCACAGAAATGTTTTTCTTTTCTCGTGGTTTCATATCCAAGCTGCGTGTAATGTCCAAGGAATGAAGACTCTCTTTAGAAAATAATATATATGTTTTTTCAAAAACACTTCCTTTGTCAGTCAAGACTCGAAGGCAATGGCGAGAGCACGTTTTGATTTTTGTTTTTCCTCTGCTGGCTCTGTCCTCCTGGTGCCCCGCGCCCCCCGGCGGGCGGGCGAGCCAAGTGCGTTACCTGACTGTGGGGTCCCATCATGCTGCTGGGATTGTGGGGTGGAGGCTGTGCGTGCGGCGAGGGCTGTGACCCCGGAGGACCCTGTGAGGCCAGACAGTAGAGGCAGGTTATAGATCACAGCACATGGAGAAGCGCAGGAGAAGCTTAAAAGAACAAAAATTAAACCAAAACGGAGGGTGGGCAGCGGGCGTGCGGGCGGCGGGCTCTGGTTGGCGGGGAGTGCGAGCTGCTGCCTACGTCACCGGCTCATCAGAAGATGGCGAGCGGGAGGGAGAGAAGCTGATGGACACCTTCGTGAGGATTTACAGGAACGAAAACTCAAATCGAGCTCCTCTGTCAAAGCACACAGGAGCAGGGGCCCGGCATCGACTCGTGTTGTTGAAGCGGAGTTTGCCATGTTAAATACATCGGTGGACACGGGCTTGGGGAACACAGCACGCACAGAAACACACCCACTCTGCATGGCGTGTAAGAGGCCCTGACTTCAAGGAGCTCCCAGTCTGGGAGGACAGACACAGGTCGCAGGCACCTAGAGGCCAGTCTAACGATGGCTGAATGGGGACAGACAGGAGGAGCGGGGTGGGGCCAGAGACTGAACAAATGGGCAAACGAGAGGAAGAGACGGTCACGGACCACCCACGCAGTGCATGATTCACCTTCACTTGAAAGTGGCCCTGTGAGGCGGGGTTTCTCATTCCTGTTTTTACTGATGAGGAAACTGGGTCTCAAGGGATGAAGGGCCTTGGCCACAGGCACACAGCTGGCACATGGCAGAGCCAAGGTCCACCCGAGCCCCTGCAGCCCAGACTGCTGTGCTGGGTACAGAAGCTGGGCTTTCCATTCTAGTTGGCGAGGAGCCATCAACGGCTCCAAGTCGGCCCCTAAAGCCCTGGGCAATGCTGACCTAAAGTCCCCACAGAAGAAATGGACAGATGAATTCGCTTAGACCACAGGGTTGGTCAAACTGTGTGCTGCAACCTACTAGTGGGCGGGGAAATCAATTTAGTGGGTTGCAACCATTGTTTTTTCTTCATTTTTTTAACCTGAAATAGAATTTTAAAAATATAATAGAAAATATCAGAAAGCTTTACGTGCTTTAAAAGCAAGTGTTCTTCACTAACCTCTACTTCACGTGTGTGTGTGTGTGTGTGTGTGTGTGTGTGTGTGTGTACTGGGTGGCAGTATCGAATGTACTTCCCACTGCAGGGCGGAGCCAGCCCTCCTTCCCTCCTGGGGCATTTGGAGCTGGACGCTGGTGCTGGTGCTGGTGCTGGTGCTGGTGCAGAGGAGCCCTTTCTAATTCACTCTTCCCCACCCATGACTGCTGGTACCCATGAAAGGTGCCTTTGAAAAAAATTCAAAACATGCAAGGGAATGGGTGTGGTTACATTAAAAAAGACAAGGAGAGAATCTTTGAGAGACACAGGCAGCGTTTTCTCGTGCAGTCTTCTCCTTCAGAGCCAGGCTGCCCGGCTCCCACCTGCTGAGGAAGTACAGCCCAGACCCGAGGAGGGGACGCAGGGGTGGGCCTGCGCTGGTGGGCATGAAGATCCAGAGGAGAGGTGAGAAAGACAGAGGGGGCCACTCAGGACAGGCCTGGAGTCTGTCCCCAGGCCAGGGGCTGCTCACTTCCGGAAAGCTCTGCAGAGCAGATGTTCCCCTACCTGCCACGCTACTAATTTCAACAAGTGTGTGTCTTTCTAGCGGCTGCCAGCAACGGCATGGTTTGTTACCATGAGCAATTTTCTTAATTAACAGACATTAATTAGCCATTTAGCAATTTTGCAAGCATTTGTTTAGCGGCTTTCCTAAACATGAATACCACTGTGATAATGGCACTGATTAGAGGGTCCCCTAATTAACAGCACAGGGAAGGAAAATTGAAATCACATAAATTAAAAAGGAAGGGGAAGCTAATGAAGGCGGGACATATTTGCACCTGCAAGTCTTTTGTACCATAAAACTTGGGTGCAATGTAAACAAAATAAGATAATTTGAAGCCAACCCCTAAAAAAGGAAAAAGAAAAAGAACAGACAAGGGGGGTTCAAGGGTGAGGTCCAGTTGCCAAGAGGGGGCGAAAAGGCCTTCTGCAGGCTTCTCAGCTCCTGGCCAGAAGGGAGCGCCTCCTCCCCCAGTCCTTCACCACCCACCCTGGTAGCATCCAACGCACCCTGAGCAGTAGCACGGCCTCGCCCAGGGCCCTCACACCGGGTGCCCTGTCAGCCAGGAGAGGTCAGCAGTGGCCAACTCCATGACCGACTAGGAAACACACACAAAGCGCTCACCACGGGGCCCCAACAGATGGCAGTGCGTACGAAGGGTCAACACTCGAACCTGAGGGCTCAGCTGTCGCTTGGACCCTCTGAGGCTCAGGAGGCCCACTCTGCGTCTCCCTCAGAGACTCCCTGTTGGCGTCTGGTCCCTGCATGAGTGGACATGACCCAAGTCTGCCTCAACGCAGCTGCCTCAAGACAAAGGCATGACGAGCAGTGCACACCCAAAGCCAGACTGGTCAGTGAGGTCCCAGCCCCGCACGTGGGGCGCAGGGGGGAGTGAACTGGTAAGTCCGAGGAGGAAGCAGCAGCTCAGAAGTCTCCCCTCTGACTTGGAGGTGGGGTTCAGAACACCAAGGCCAAGGGAACCCTGGCCCAGACTAGCCGGTCACCCAGAGAGGAAATCCCCTCACAGCCCCCAGCATGCCACAGGGGTGCCGGGACGGGCACAGAAAGTCAGCATTGACCAGGGCTGGGGTCTCCTCACTAGAAGCTTAGGGAGAACCACACCTGTCTGGCAGCCATGTGTTTCTCGGATGGCCCTGCAATATCCTGCCATCCAATGTCCTTCCTTCACTCACAGGGGAGAAAAGAGAGGCCCATTACAGCGGTGTAACGTCCAAGGCCACTGAGAACAGCTGGTGGCAGAGCCACATCTAACACCAGCCCAGGACACCACTCCCCATGCATTTTAGATAAAGAATCAGGGCGTGGGAAGGCCTGGGTTCAAATCGTGACGTGGCCGTTGACTGGATGGACCTGTGTTCTCTCATCGGAGAAATGGGGACAATTAGAGCACTAATGATGGAGCCACACATCCCGCATGGCGAATGTGGCCTGCCCTGCACTGGCTCACGTAACCCTCCACTCACAGAAAGGGCTCCTGATTGCTCCATTTCACAGATAAGGAGCCGAGGCTTAGAAAGTGAAGCCACTTGTCCAGGGCTGCATGGATGTTAAATGCTAGAGTCAGGCCTCGAATGTGGTTCTAGAGCCCCTGGGGATCTCAGCTGGTCCACCGTCCCATAAGCCCATGAGCAGTATCGAATGCAAGGAGCAAAGGAGCGACTACTAGAGGCCGAAGGACTTGTGGGCACCTTCAGTCACTCACTCACACACAAGTCATGGCCAGCCCACACTGCGGGGAGGGGAGAGGTAGAGTTGCATGAGACCCTTCTTGGCTCTGAAAGCTCCCAGACTGGTTGGGGAGGATGAAGACACAGGGACAAACGAGCTCCAGAGAAGGTGACAAGTAAACTGAGGCACCGAGTGGCCCCAGAATGTAGGCCATCAGGAAGCCGGGATGAGAACCCAGAAGTCAGAACTCTTTCCATTGTAAGTCACCATCCTCAGAGCCAAGGGAGAGGTGGGGGTGAGTGTGGGAGAACCCAACTCTGGAAATCTCCCCACCGAGTCTGGAAAAAGGAAGCAGGAAATGTGCCCACTTACTGGGCCTTCACTCTGCCCCAGACCCTGTTAATGGACTTGCTGCTCTGTCTCAGACGTGCCCAAGATCTCTGACCGGAGATACGTAACTCTCGCACTTCCTTTTCACTCTTTTCCCTGCGATTTCAGCACTGGATAGTGTTACATCTAGCAGCTTCTGGGGGGGCTCTGTGATGGGTGGGACCGAGGCACACACTGGGCCATTCCACCAGAACTGAAGCCTGGACACACAGTTCAGCGAAAGGGCCTTTGCCAAACACTGACGTCGTGAGGAGCGAGCATCCCCACCGCTCAACAGATCCGAGGTCTCTGTGGAAAAGCATTTCAGAACCGTCAACCAGCAGGACCCATCTGCGCCTCCCAGTCACGCCCTGGTTAAGTCCCTTTATTTCACCTAAAGCCATCTTCGAGAGATGGGCTTGTGGTATTGTGGGGAAGGCTTCACAGTTACACAGACCTGGCTTCCAATCCCAGCTCCTCCAGGACATACTGTGAGTCTAGTTTCCTTATAAGGAAAGGGGGGACATTCTACAAATATTTCAGAGTAGTGGTACAGCTGACAGTGACAGGCATACAGAAGGGCTCCCTAGTCATCCACGGTTCCCGTCTCATGTTCCAGTAGCCACCCACTGCCCATTTTCCAGGGAGAGCAGAAGCTGGACTTGCCCTACTGGGAATGCCCTCTTCAGCCTATTGAAAGTCTCAACATCCTCCTTGGTGAAGCCTATCCTGCTACCCATTCAGGTGCTCTCTGAATACAAGGCATCCACTTCAGACAATCTGCCTTATCTGAGGGTACCCTGCGGGCTCCTCAAGGGCAGTGACACTGCCTTGCACTCCACATGGATATCAGGGCAGTGCCTGAACAGTGCAACGAGGCTCAGTCAAGAGGAAGACACCCACGGCCATGCTCAACAGCCCTGGGTGAGTACGTGTGACACCTTTGGACTCAAGGAACCAGAAAAAGTTACAGGGTGGCCAAGTTGGTCCTCTGAGCTATTGGTGGGGGGGGGGGGGGGGGGGGGGTGAGGAAGAACCGTTCCTTAAAATTAAAAAAAAAAAAAAAAAGCACTGATTTTTTTGGGGAAAAAGTAATACAAGCTATATGCCAAATTTACTATTTCCAAAACTCACTGCTCCTTCACCAAATGCCACCCCACACTCCCCAAAGCTGCTTTCCCCTGCCCAGAAATCACAGAACCTCAGAGAAACAGAGCTGAGACTTGGTTCCAGGATTCTGGGGGCAGAGGCGAGCCTGGTAGAGAGCACGGCCGAGGGCGGGCAATGGCCAGTGGCGAGAGCACGGCCCTGAGAGCCAAACCACTGGAGCGGGAGCCCCGTCTCGTTACCCCGGGCCTTGGGCTTCTCGCCTGTATGATGGGCAAGGAGTCTGGCGGTTACTTCTCCACAGGAAAGCTGTGAGCAGACTCTGCACGCTACCCAGCGATGCCCGAAGAGAAGGCAGCTTCATCACCATTTAAGGCCAGATCTGCCTTTCATCTTTGCAGGAGGTCTTTGGGGAAAGGGGACTTGAGGTTCCAGGCTGCTCTGAGACAAAACACTGCGCACATGCCTGGCCCTCCAAACTCCTGGGGACACCTGCCACTGGTCTGGCAAGGCTGATGGGGTGGGTTTTAACTGGCAGCGGGAGATGGATGACTTGCATTACTGGTGGCCTCTGTAATCCGTCTGTCGGGTGTGTCACTTTAATGAATATAAAATTACATTGATTAGACACATGGTAAAATGCATACACTAGACAATCCAACTTGCTCCTTGGACATGAATGGTGATGGAAAATGCTATAAACGCATTCTGGGGAGAGGTCCAAGGTGTGCCTGTGTGCTGCTGATACCCAGAGTCATCACCTTGGTCCAAGCCACTCACAGCCTCCCTGGATCGGGAAGCTGACCACCTGGGTGGGGTGAGGGAGGAAGAGCTTTCACTTCTCAGTCCCTTTAACATGCAGCTCATCCAAGGAAAAGTTATTTTCTCATTCCAACCCATGAGAACACCCCAGCAGTGTCTTGGACAGTTGCCTTCCTATCCTGCTTCTGTCTGTTCGTTCGTTCCCTCAGGGGACAAGGTTTCTCTGTGTCGGGGGGGGAGGGTGGCGGGGGCGACAGGGGAAGGCCAGAGTTGAAGCTGAGGGCCGAAGGAGTCTGAGCCATCTTTGTGCCCACCCAACGCAAGGCAGACACACACCCAGCAGGTCCTCAGAGGGCTGGGCTGGGTCCCTGCCAATGGGACAGCAACTGCCAGGGCTGTAGCATGACCCCCAGGGGGCTCCCAGTCAGCTGGCTCCTGGCTGCCTGGAGACGAGCCCACAATGATCATGACCCTCTACAGACACTGGACAAGCGGAATGGGTCTTGCCAGGGAGAAGTCTGGCAGGTGGTGGCCCACCTTCCTGGGACAGTGGGGAAGTCACCAATTACAGGGAGCAGGACAGTACAGAATGTCTACCCCTTGTAACATCAGAAATCCTCACAGGCACTGAGGGTCGCTCTGAGCAAAGATCAGCAAAAGACTCATTGTTTTCCATCTGAGCAGAGGCCCCAGCTGACCCCTCTTCCCCCGTGCTTATCTGAGGCAGGACAGTGCTGGGCAGCCAGCTGGGCAGGTGAGAGCCCTGCACACGCGTGAATTTGGCTTTCTGGGACGGGCCCCCCAGATACCCGCAGGAGGCGCTCAGCAAACGCTTGGCTCGAGCAGTTATGAGATGAGGCCCACTTGCCCCACAGAGACAAAGACACAAAATCAACAGGCCACGGTTTTTAAAACAAAAGGAGGAAGCATGGCAAATGAAAGTGCAGGCGGTGTCCAAGGCCTAACGTGGAGCTCTCCCACACGCTGCTCTTTGCCTCTTCCCCTAGCCCTGTGCACAGGAGGAAAGACTGAGCCCCAGAGACGTGGACTCACTGATCCTTGGTCCAGGCTGGGCTCCCTGCACCACACTTCACATCCAGAGTGGAGACAGGGGCCAGCTGCAGCACGAGGACCCCAAGAGCGCAGCCACACGCTGAACTAGAGTTAAGAGGTGGCAAGCAATGGCTCTAGGCCAAATCTGGCCTGTTACCTGTTTTTGTAAATAGAGGGTTTTTTTTTAATTCTCACCCAAAGACATGTTTACTGATTTTAGAGAGAGAGGAAGGTGGGGTCGGGTGGGGAAGTGGGGCAGGGAGAGAAGAGAGACAGACAGACATCCACTGGTTAACTTCCGTACGCATGCCAACCAAAGATTGAACCCACAACCTTTTGGTGTACGGGACGATGCTCTAGCCAACTGAGCCACCTGGCCAGGGCTGTAAATAAAGTTTTATTGGAACACAGCCACACTCACTCATCCACGGCTGGTTTTAGGACATGATGGCAGAGTTGAATAGTTGCAACAGAGACCAGATGGCACATAAAGCCTAAGATATTTACTGTCTGGCCCTTCACAGGAAAAGTTTGCCAACACGTGAACTAGGTAATGGTTTTCAATACCTAAGAGGAAAAAACTAGGATCTTTTTAACTTCTCAAGAGAAAAAACCAAAACAGTTCATCTATACTTTCTGATTCTTAACCTCACATCTCTCTAAAGAGATAAAAAGCAAAGATTAATCCCATTTACAAAAGACTGAAATCCAGGGACATGATGGCATTACGTAACAAAGTTAAGGTTGGTCCCACTGAGGACAAAAGGAACAAGGGCCACACCAGGGGTCAGCAAACTGGAGGTCTGCTTTTGCCACCACCATGTCCTGTTGGCCCATCTCTGGGCCCCCGTTTTCTTGGCCACCAGTCTTGAACAAAATGACCCTTTATCATCAGCAGCACAAAAACTGGCGCTCACACCCAGCTGGCCAGTCCCAGAGCGTGTCCTTATTGACCATCTCCCCAATCTCCTTCTTTCCACAATGCGGGGGAACAAGCTCTTCCCTTGCCTGTCAGCACAAAGCATTCTGGGGGCTTGATTCCAGCCCTGAGATCCCTCAGCAGGCGCACACTCTCTGACCCGTCTCAGCAAAGGGCTCTACCTTGAATGGCGGTGGTTGGGATGGGGAAAAGAGAGGCAACTTTGCCTCCAGCCACGAAATTCTTCAGACCTTCCTGGGAGATTTGTCTGTATGTGCCTGTGTCCACACAACTGGGCAGTCCTCTCAGGAACACAGGAAAAAACATTCATACCCAGAATACATGGGCAGAACTCATGCCCATCTGGCTGTGCATCCAGCCACCGGAACGCTGGGCCAAGTGTGCATGAATGCTAAAGACACACAAATCAGCAGTACTCTGGCCCTTCCCCAGAGTCCCAGGCTGGCCGGAAAGCCCGAGGTATAACTATAACCACAGCAGCACTCCAACAGAGGCAGGTATCAGGTGTGCAACGGAGAGAGAAGGCAGCGATTACAGAACCAGCACAGTGGGCAAGGTAAACGAGCATCCTCTGGCAGAGGCAGGCGTGGGCAGAGGGGTGTGGTGCTGGAGGGCCTTACCCACAAGACAGTGACCCTTGGGCTGGCACTGGTAGGCCGAGGAGCAGGGGCGTTAACTAACCTTTGCTGGCTTGTACAAAGGAACAGCGATCAGCTCTATATTGACTTGGGCGTCACACATCCATTCTGTTACTTTTCAAAAATGTTTATTTGCCCTTTCTCAAATCAGAAATCAAAACTTACGGCCACTGGAAAACATGGAAAAAACTGGAAAAGCTGTGTAGGGCACTAATTCCCATCTCTTGCTGGCTGCCAACTGAGTGAGGAAACCTGTTAGAGGATGTCTGTGAGTGGCTCCTTCCGCCCCCGCCGTTCCTCCACTAAGCCGCACCCCCACCCCGATCAGCCAGCCCTCTTGAATGTTAGCAAAGGAGCTGGAATCCAATGACCAGGTGAGGGTTTCCAACACCAAGTCCCAACTGCGTGGGTTTCCAGCCAGGACCCAGACAGCACGCCTCTTCCTCCCCATCCGCGCGTGGTAGTCGAGATCGCTCTGCAGGTGAGTGAGGAAGTAGAGGCGAGCCCAGGACTCAGGACACGTGGGGAGGACAGCTATCTTGCCAAGAGAATCAAATCCTCCGCCCCCCAAAAAGATGGCTTCCTGCGGCGAAAATGGACAGTGCTGCACAGACGTGCTCCGCTCCTGCCCACCAGCCCCCACAGCACCTCTCACCAGCGCCCAGCCTCTGCCGTGAATCACGACAGCACGGAGCTGGAAAAGGTGCTGCCTCGTCCACCCAGAGGGTTCCTGCTCTGCTCTACTTTATTCTCTCCAGACACAGGCACACACACCACCCTCCTACGCTACCCTCTGCTGTCCCAACAGACAATTCCAAAACCTGAAAGTCTGTTACATCCCACTAGCAAGGGGGGGATGCAGGGCTCTGACAGCCACAAATGCAGGATGCTAGAATTCAGCCCCAAGTGTCCACCAAGGTTTCCCCCTTTAGTTTTGTGGTTACCTGGGTAACCTGGTGGTCTCTCAAGCCGCCTCCTCCCAGAGAGACTGGGGGAATGGGCCAAGATCTCGTCTTCCTTCCTCAGCTGCAGAGAAGCAACAGGATGGGGCAAGGAAACCCAGGACTCTGGGGAAAAACCGGTTTAGAAAGCCTGCCCTGTTACCTGGGCTGGGGGTGATAAAGCCTGGTGGGCCTCAGAGGAAACACAAAGGGCAGCTGTGTGGTGGGGGCTGTGGGAAAAGCCACAGACCCCTGGGCCAGGAGCAGCCTGCAGTACCCCCCCAACTCACTCACCTCTCTTGTAAAATGGGCCACCCCACCTCCGCACAGAGAGCCACAGGACTTAGCTAGAGCACTAGCCCTCACCAAGGTGAGGTTACTAATACACCAAGCTGTGCTTTGTGGTCCTCCCTGCTTCACAGAATCCCTCTTTTCTTTGACCTAAGCCTCACTATCACCCCATTCCCAGGGGGCTGCCCGACACCCACCAACATGTCACCCATCCTAACCTGGGCCAGTCCCAGGCTGGAAGAATGGCCCTCACTGGGAGGCCCTCAAGGGCCCTCCTGATGCTGGATGCTCTTCAGCAAACTCTGCAGGGTTGCCTGGCCCTTCAAGTGGTCCCTTCTTTCTTCTACCCCCAAAGCCCTTGATGCCTCAGAGAAGAGGGGCCGGATTTCTTCTGCTTACCACCGCACCTCCCACACCCACTCCTGCTAACGCGTTTGCATGTTGTCACTGGAAAGACCGACCCCAACAGGCGGAGCCGCTGCCCCAGAACGGACTGGACTGCAAGTCTCCAGACTCTGAGACCCCTGCCCCAAGTCCACAGCACCCTCCCAAGGTCACCCGCCACAGTTACTCTGAAAGAGGGGCACGCAATCAGATCCACAACTGGGACATATCTATTTAGACCTTGGTGGATGGATGGGGAAAGACTCTGCTAAAGTCTTCTTGAATAAAACTCACTCAAGACTGAAGAGCCTTTAAGAAGAAAAGGAGATAATTCTGCAGCCTGAAGAAGAGGGCATGCAGACAGACATGCTGGAGGGGGAGAGACTGGGTCTGAGGGCGACAGCTTGGGCCCTGGGCCCAGGGAGCGGCAACTGGTCCGACAACAGGGCGAGGGTGGCGGGCGCTGGAGCACAAAGAGCTCTGTCTCACCAAGAGCTGGACTTTGTTTCTTCTTAATGAAGGGACACCACTGATAGGAAGAGCACCTGAGGGAGGGGAACTCGCTATCCCACTGACCTGTCGTGAGCCGAGGCTAGAGTCCACCCCACACACGCCAGCCCCTGCAAAGGAGGCCTGGTGCAGACTCTGATCGGCCTTTCGTTCCCACCTAGCTGGTGAAGCAGGTGCAGCTGCTCCTGTTTCACAGGTGGGAAAACTGAAACTCAAACAAATGACACTCAGTTGACACTCACTGCTGACAGGACTCAGGAACACAGGCCAAGACCAGGTCCCTGGGTAGGAGAGCGGGTTTCTATCAGGCTCACATTAACAAGCCTGTTCCTGGTAGGAACAGACTCCCAGGCGTCTGGACACACAGCCAGCGTCCCGGCAAGCAATGGCTCCTGTCGGGTGGACCAAGGAATCAAGGTAGCAGGTCATTAAGTGAGGTCATATGTTAAGGGCTAAGTAGGGCCTGTACTTGTAGTGTCAACACGTCAGTCAAATCGGAGGGGTAAGCACTAAAAAGCCAGTGAATCTCGAGAACAGACCCTCCCACACACTGCTGCCACCAACAGAAGAAACTCACAGCAGCCCTGCTTTGGAAAGATCTGGAAGACCCAGCTCCACCGGGCCTGTGACCTGCAGAAAAGAACAGCCTCAGGACACACCCGCGGTGCCCACAACCCTGTACCGGGTGCCAAGCGGGGCTCCAGAGCCATCATCTCCCATCACTTCAGGGAATCCTCAAGCTGCCCTGAGATGTCAGGGCTTTTTCAGCCCCGACTGTCAGATGAACAACTGAGATTCAGACGGGTCAGCTGACTTTCTCCAGAAAGTCTGAGCCAGTCCTGGGGTCACAAGGAAGGAAAGAGTGCCTTTGGACAGAGAGGGTGGGAGAGGGACGGGACACAGAGGAGGCAGACGAGCCAACAGGCACACAGGAGCTCAAAGGGCCGGCTGCTGGCTGCTGACCAGTGATGGACATGACGTGGATCCTGAAGCCAGTGGGCCTCCTTTCACTGGCAGCAGCAAACCACTGCTCAACACTGTGTGCACCTGTATGTCAAAACTCCAAAAGGGGACATCGCGACTCACTGAGCAACTAACTGCTTCTCGGCACAGCTGAGAAAACCAGTACCTGGAGAAGTCCGGTAACTTGCCCGGAACACACCGTCAGGAAGTGACAATGGGCTGTCCTGCTCTAAGGCCCCAGTCACAGCCACTGCATGTTACAACACCTCCCTTCAGAGGTCATCTCCTTAGGAGGCCTCTGCCCCAGCTGGGTGCCCTCCTGCCCCCATCGCTGCACTGCACACAGAGCTGATATGGTATCCCCCAGGTAGAGGAGCCCCTTGGAGATCCCAGCACCCAGCTTGGTGCGTGCACTTCATGGAGGCTGTGGCCCCTGCCCATGCTCTTACCACCTCCTATCCCACCATTCTGGACTCAGTGAGAGACAGGGCTTTCTGGAAGATAAGTGCACAGAGCCATCGATGGGCCTGGCCCCAGGGGCTTCCTTTACCCCAAGGCCTTCATCTGGAAGAGGAAACCTGTCAGGAAAGGTCAGCTAAGGAGTTAATTTACGAAATACAGGACATGAACCTGGAACCCACCCCGTGGATCTCCTGCTGTACCCTCAGCTCCTAGAAAGCAGCCTCACAGTTAGCACTCAGCAACACACAAAAATGCTCCCGACCTGACCCCGAGTGTAGCCCCCGGCCCTGCATCCAGCCCAGACTCCTCGAAGAGCAGTTCCCTTCTGGGGTGGCGTGATCTTATTCAGGGGTCTATCCTGATCTGTATAATGCCAAGGCATGTTATTACAGGATTCCTCTGGAATTTTCTTCCTCAAACCTCTTTTGCTACAAGGGCTGAGGAATTTGACCTTTTTTTTTTTAAAGGAGAAAAGCCTCAGCATAATTTGCAGAGAAGAAAGGTAGGGGAAGAAGCAGAGAAGGGTCTACCTCCTTAGTTAACTATGGACAAAAACACAAGGGGCCCCCCACCATGGGTGGCGGGAGGACCCTGTGGGGATTAGACACAGCCCCAGTGCAGGGCAGGCTGACAACCCACAGAGGAGCTCTTAGGCACAGGGGAAACCTGAAGTAAAAACCAGGTCCAAGGGGAAAAGGATAAACCAGCCCGAGCTCTTAATAAACGAGAGGTGAAGGCAGCTGCTAGCACCAATCCTTGAGTATCAGCTCCATAAAAGTCAGAGACCCGGGAGTCAGCTTACAGCTCAGGAGGAGAGGCCCAGAGAGGGGCCGTGGTGGCTGAGGTCTCCAGGGGCACAGGGAGCAGGGCAAGAACACAGCCCAGGCCTCCTAGGTCCAAGGGTTCTTCCGAAGATGCTCCCCTTTCTTTCGCCCAATGGAGAGTAAAGACTTGGGGGCGGGGGAAGGATTTGGGAGCGGAGAGGCAGCCAGGAGGTGGCTGCAGCCCCTGCTGGGCTCCTTAGTGTGGGGCTGGCTCTGCGTTAGGGGGCAGCCGAGGCCCGTGAAGTGGCTGGGTGCTTTGTTACCGAGAAAATCTCCCGGGCACTGGCTGCTGATGCATAGCTAACAGGGCGGTGGACACTGATTTATGTTCAACTTTCCATTTCATCAGTGAGAGTTACGGAGAGACATGTGGAGTTCATGTTTTTTTTTTGTTTGTTTGTTTTTTTTGGGGGGGGTCTTGCATGTGCACACACAAACAGGCCTGCACGCGTGCACAGAGGCACATGCACTAGTCAAGGCCGAAAACCGCCCCCCCCCCCCCCGCGCCCTTTTAGCAGGGAGGACGAGGGGCCAGAGGCAGCCTGGCATGTCAGGAGTAACCTTTTGTCCACTGTTGCTAGGAGCCCAGTGCCGGGCATCTGCCTCTTGGGCAGACGTTAGGCACCAGGCTGGCTGCCGGGGAGGGTGGCAGCATAGCCTGACCTTTGTGGAGGTGGCACTGGCAAGAAAAAAAAAGCTTTTCCTCCCTCTTCTCCTGGCCTTTCCACACAGACCAGGACTTGTTGGGGGGAGGCGGGCAGTAAGGGGGTATGTGACTGGACCAGCCCAGACCACAGTGCTTCAGAGTGACCAGGGGTTTAGAAAGCTTTCTTGAGTACCCCTCACTGGACATATGAGTGAACTAAGGCCCAGAGAGGGGAATACGGCTTCCCAAGGACACACAGCAGTTTGGCAGCAGGGCTTGCCTCAACCAGGGCACCCAACCCCTAGGGCAGAGGTCTTCAGGCTTATAGCCTGCCCCTGGTTTCATCAGAGTAACCAGAGGAGGGGCTGCCACTTCAGGAGCCAAGTCAGCCTGGAACAGGGGCGGGGGTTCGGGACAGCAGTTGGGGCAGGCCGCCTCCTCTCTAATAATCCTTCTTAGCAGGGGTGACCCTGCCTTCTGTCAGTCTGGAGCCAGAGAGTGGGTCTAGGGGCTGCGAGAATGAACTGCTTCTGTCCCCACTCACCCCTGACACAGCACACCTCTGTCCCCCTCTCACACACACAGGCCGATGCATCTGCCAGACCCCCTGCTCATAGAGATGCAGAGAGGACAAAGGCCTGGGGTCAGAGAGTGGGGCCCAGCAAGGGGCAGGGTCTGCTCCCTGACTGACGGGTTCGTCAAGAATCTCTAGATCTCACAACTGCGTCCTGTCTTCCCTGAGCAACTCTGGCCAATGTGAGCCTCGGTTTCCTCTCATCCACACAGTAGGAATGCCTTTTTTCTTTTTCTTTTTTTAATTTTATTTACTGATTTGAGAGAGAGAGAGAGAAATTTGTTGTTCCACTCATTTATGTATTCACTGGTTGCTTCTTGTAATGTGCCCTGACCGAAACCTTGAGGTCCTGGGAGAACACTCTAACCAAGTGAGCTACCTGGCCAGGGCTAGGGATGCCTTTTCTAATCTGCACAGTGTTCCACCAGCACCTTTAAGAAGGGTTCAAACAGTTCCACTTTAGGGCCTAAGAGCTCTGGCTGGGGCTGTCAGAGAGGGCTAGGCTGGACAGCCATAAGAACACACGTGGGACCTGACAGGTAGAAGGCAGCTAGGACAGCCTCCCAGCACCGTATCCTCCGACCTCAAAGACCTGGCCAGCATGGTCTGATGCTGGCCAGAACCCCAGGCCTCTTCTTGGCTCTGCTTCCTCCCCAGCTCCAACATCCACTGAGGGCCCACCAGGCTCTGGCAGAGAAGTACAGGCCGTTACACCCAGTCACCACCTCAGCTCAGCCCTGGCCCCCTCCTGAGGGTACCACAGCCTGGACCCCACACCTCCACACTGGCCAGCCTGCCAAGACCCCAGGCCCTCCAGCCACTGGTGGTCTTCCTGGGATCATATCACCTCCCTTCTTAGGAACCTTCCACAGCTCCCCTGTCTTTAGGTTCAAGTATCTTGTGCGTCTAATTCATGGCTCACCTGGATCCGCCCTCACTGCCTACCACCGTCACCCCGCCCAGCCACTCAGGCTATCTGCCATCCCAAACTGCCTTTTTACATCCCATCCTGGCACCCTGCCCGCTCTACCTCCAACTGCCTCAAGCTCAGGCCTCGGCTCCAATGTCAGCCCCTGGAGGCAGCCTTCCCAGACAGCCCCCAGGCCAGGCCACTGCTCCTCTCGCCAGCCCCCACGACACTGACCCCTCCTTGTCATCACTGCCTCCTCCACCAGGTGGTAAGGTCCATGTCTGCTTCCTTAGTCTGCAGTGCTCACCAGGGCTGGGTGACTAGGTGGTCACTGTGCCCTCAGAGACCACATCTGGCCCATGGGCTAAGGAATAATCAACCAGCCTGGCCAGGTCTCACATGGTTTTAGATTCCAGCCTCAGACTCACCATCTATCAAACAGGGATCCAGATCCCCAATCATCAAATCCTCCCTAGGAGCAAGCTTTGAAAACCACAAAAACAAGGTAGTTTAATTCTTCCCAAGTGTCCTCAGTCCCAGACTTGCCCTGGTCAGCAGAGAAGTCTTTCCTGTTGCAGCGGCTTTCTGGTAAAAGGAATGTCAGCTCACTCAGCTATTGCTGCCTGCTTCCCACTGGAGAGGAAGGCAGGAAATGGACAGTCCTGGGCCCAGCCCTTCGAACTGGCCACACTGCTGCGCTGGCATGCTCTCATTCACTGGGCTTTGACCCTCCCTGGAAACACAGCACCCCACTCCAAGGCTCATAGTCTCCAAGGCTCTCTGCTAGGCACCTAATCTCTGCTTGGTTACAATCAGTGCCAAGGAGCTCACTACTTCATTGTTAATTGGCGAGTGGTAGACTTGTCTTCCCTCTAAAGACGCAAATTGGTCTTCCTCTTCATTTCTCTCAAGGATCTGAGATCTGAGGGCTGGAGCCTCACAGAGGCTCCTACGTGGCAGAACTGATTGTCCAGTACATCATCAGAACCCTCCTGAGGCTGCTTCTCTCCTAGAGAAAGCCCGGCTACTTCTGCAGGAGGTGAGAGAAGCGTTCCCTGTACTCTCACCAGGAAAGGTCCAAGATTAGTGCTTCTCTCTCCCTTTTATTTTCTGGATCATTTCTCTGGCTCCCGCGTTATACACATCATCTGCTCCTTTTCTCCCCAAGTAACTGATGGGAGGGTTCTCTGGAGGTAGACCTCAATGTCTTTCCAAGGTAGATGGGCTTATAGCTGGCAGGAACAAGGGCTCACTGGAATGGGGGACACGTCAATCCCTACTGCCCCCTATCACAGGAGAAAATATGTTTCGAGCAGGATGGGCTGAGCTTTGGACAAAGGGAGCAGGGCCCCCCAGGGCTGTCTTTCCAGAGCAGGTGCAGGTCTTTAGCCCTGCACCCTCGCTGGGTCTCTGCAGTGCCAGTGTCCATCAGCGTGCACAGCACCCAGGTCCTCGCCCCCACACAGCCAACAGAGCTGTTGTGGAGCAACTGTTCTGGAACGCAGACCTGGGCGAGGCGCTCTCCAGATCATGGCACTCCAGCGCTTCCCACTGCCCACCAGACGGAGCCCACATGCGCCAGCAGGATCCATCAACAAATGCCAGCAACCGCTCCAGCTTGGACCTCCACTGAGAACTACCTCATTCTGGACACTGTCCCAGCCAGGGCTGCACTGCCACCAGGAAGCCCTCCCTAATCTCCTGTCTAGGCAGGCAGATCTCTTGCTTCCTGCTACAGGGCAGGCATGGGTCTACCTGTCAGTCTCTCTGGTAGGCTAGGTGCTCATGTGGGCAGATTACAGTTAAGTCAGTTCTGGCCTAGAGCCAAGTGCTGTACCATCACATCAGAGATGGCCAATGAGTGTCACAAACCACAGTCCCACCTGCCTCAGGGCCTTCATTCCACACCTACAGATGAGAAGTCTGGACTAGACTGGGGATGGCATATGTGTAGGACATGAACTGCCACTTACGACGGACCCACGTTCATGGTAGATCTGGCCAGTCAGCATCTGTTAGGCTGGATAAAGCTTCAGAATCATTCTCAACAGTGTTTTGAGTAGTCACCATTGAACAATCACAGCTGGCCTCTGAATGGAAACACTGGCCACTTCTGAGAGAAGATGGCTAGAGGTTCTTTCTCCTTCCATTCTCTCCTCCTTTTTGCTAGTCTCTCGTCTCCACACAAGCAGACCTGTGCCTGCACTGGAGTTCTGGGAGCAGGAACCAGGAAACCTAGGTTTAGACTCTCTTTACACCCTGGGCTGGTTGGGAACTTTGGGCAGGCCCCCATCCTGAATCTCACTTTCCCAATCAGCCATGCCTCCCTTGCACAAACAACTGTGATCAGAAGAAGGTGCGTGTCTAAAAACACTACATAACTAAACAATTATTGGAATTTAAAACAAAACAAGAACAAAAACAGCCTGTACCCAAAGCTCCCTTCTCCATGACCCCTGTCTTCCCACAATTCCCCAGCTCTGGACCTAGAAATCCTCATTAGGCAGTGCCTCCCTTACAACTACCTTAGGGCCAAGGAGCTGGGGACCCACCCAGACCAGTGGGCCTGGTCAAAGCCGAGGCCAAGGCAAGTTTGCCAGATGTGCAGCCCAACTGACTTAAGCTGCATGAAAAAAATGCCACTGCTTGATTATGTAAAATCCATCTGGATCCAAGGCAGAAAATCCAAGTTGGAAGGCTCCTGAGAGATCATCTGGTCTGCCCGGCTTCATCTAATGGTGAAGAAACTGAGCCCAGAGGTGGGGAGCAACTTGCCCAAGGTCACACTCAGCAAGTGTGTTAGCAGAGGGGCACTAAAGGAGGCACAGCCAAGCTGTAGTTTTCTGCTCCCCGCCTGCCCCCTTCCAGAACCCCATCCCAGGCGCTCCACGCCTGGTCAGATCTAGAGCTTCGGGGCTGGTTTGGCTCTACTCCTGGTGACAATGTGAGTGGCACAAAGAAGCCCAGTTTCAAGCCTGGGGTCCTAGTGCACACCAGGTGCTGGGGGTGCTGGGGTCATGGCAATCTTTTTACAAGGAGCACACAGAATTAGAATGCCCTTGCTAAGATTACCCCCGAGAACCCCACATAGTGAATACGGCTGGATCCCAAACCACCTTCCTGTCAGCCCTCAACCTGCTGCTACCATACACGGTCTCATGCCGCAGGCCCAGGCAGGCACTGTCCACCTCAGAAACCCAAACACTGAGTGAACAGAACAAACAGAAGGCCAGACCTTCTGACCCCGGGAGCAGCCTCACAGCCTGGCAGCCAGAGGCCTGAGGAAGGGAGTCCCCTGCGTTGCTTCCTGAGGGGCCAGAATGCGGGGTGGCCAGCTGCTCCCTCCCACCCACCCTGGCAGCCTTGGTGGCTTCTAAATTTAGCAACAAGTGGGGGTGGAGTGCTGACCTGAAATCTGGGCTGGCCACTTTGGGACAGGGCAGGGCCAAAGCTGGATCAACCAACCCCGGCTGGCTCCTCGGAGTGCGAAGACCCTCCTACAGCAGATCTGCCTGCCCAAGCCATGGCCAAGCAGGGGAAGTGCAATTGTCGGCGGCAGATAAAACCTCAGCATCGTCTCTACTTCCCCTCCCATATCAGAGTGGCCGTCTGCAAGACGAGCAAGGGGCAGGGCCAGCGATCAATAGCTAATATTCCTGCTGTGAGCCAGCCCGCACCGGAAATGGGGAGCCACCGACTCCTGCCGGGAAGACACCCTTTCACTTCAGCAGTGACCTAGCCCTAATGGCTCAGCATCAGGGCCAGGAAAGACCCCACCCACCTTCATCTGACTGATGGGGAAATGACGCCCTGAGAAGGGGGGTGGAGTGTCCACCAAAGTCACCCAGGAAGCAGAGAGGCCATGGTACACAGTTACCCTGCTCAAAGACTCAGCCCGCTCTTGATGGTTTACCCTGACAGGGGTCAGAGAAGACCTCAGGTCAAGAGGGTCCAAAAGTCATCTGTATGGTGGTGGCTGGTGGGAGCTAAATAAGGCCAGGAGTCAGCCTGGACTTTCTGACCACACACCCCTGGACATCACAGGGGAGGGCCCAAGAACTATGTCTGGAATTAAGCCCTAACCATGAACAATTATACCAAAGCAGGAAGTAGGGAGCTGCCCACACATCAGGCAGACCTTGCCTTGCCCCAGACTCAGGCCAAAATAGAAGTTAATGGTCTATTTTTAAAAATACAGTGGCCCATTGTCCACCTCTTCCCGCCGTCTGCACTGGGCACCCAGATGGCAACAGGCAGCCTCGGCAGGGATGCGCACAGGTGGAGCCTGGTACCTGGGTGGGGTCTGTGCACCAGGCAGGAAAGCCCCATCTGCAATGCTATCTTGGGCATCTAAGGCATCATCAGAAAGAAGTCCCCACAGATAAAACACCCGTGGGGAAAACCACCAGATGGGGGTAGAACACCCTGGGCGTAGTGGCCAGAAGATGGCTGCCCCATGGCATTGATGACCATCTCGGATACAACCCCTTAGGGTTCCACCCTCTGGCAGAAAGGTAGAGTCCACCTGGCTCCTGTCTTTCTTGGATCCATGGGTTTCTAAGGATTGGAATGTCTCACTCTCTTTGAAGTCTGGCCCCTCTTCCCTGATGCCTGTGGCCTTAACCTCAAGTCAAGCCCCAGCCTATGCTTGGTCTGGTCCAATCTGAAGCCTACACACTGATTTCTGAGGCTATACCCATTTCCAATCCTGGGACAAGACCCCCTGACTTCGACAGTATGCTAAGAATGCGCTCACCATGGGTGGCTGTCCAATACCTTGAACTGCCATCCCCATGTCCCTCTCACTTTCCTTACCGCCACCTTGGTGGGCTACATGCTGCTTCTGTTTCCAGGGAACACCCATATTTTACGGACTCACTTGTCGGTGAACAGCATGTTCTGACCCTCCTCTCCTGGGAGTTAATATCAAAACACGAAATCTTGCAAAGCACAGTGTCTTCCAGGTCATCTCCCATCTTAACACCCCTAGAAGTATTCTTCCTGCCTCTGCTCAGACGCCTCCAACCAGGGAGCCCCCGCCTCCTGCAGCCCGTGGCTCCCTGTGGGACACACGAGGTGTGGAATTCTGGCTTCCACTGGGCACCAGTGTCCTTAGACTCTGCCCCACTGGTCACGTTTTAGAATTCTTGGGCTTCCCCCCAAAAATCTTTGCCTTCTTTTGCACACAACTGCTCCTTCCATATTCTTACCTGGAAGTGCTAACCTGGCAAAGGGCCTGAGAATCAGGCAGATTCTCAAACCCAGGGGCAAACGGGTTTGAAAGAGTGGGATGTTACATTCGAGCTTCATCATCCAGTTCCTCCCAGCCCTGCATGCCGTCTCAGTCTGGTTTAAATGGAATGAGTCCCCCCAAGGGGATGGACCAGATGGAGGAGGCGGCGCGGAGTGGGTGGCAGCCGCACCCAACCCTGACAACATAGAGAGCCCCTGAGAGTCCAACAAGGTGTCTTTTGGAAAAGGCCAGGCTCTTGACCAATGTGGGATCGCTCCTGCTGTGGCGGGGCAGACTGCGGGCACAGATGCTCACGGGGTGCCGTCTGTGATCGCACTCGGAAAGAATCGAGTGGTTAACCAGAGGGGAAGGGCTCCGAGACCTGCCAGGACGGTGGGTTTTCTGGGTTTTTTTTTAGGTTATGCCTAAGGTTTGTAGTTTGGACAGGCAAAGTAAACAATGACAACGACAGCAGCAACACAACAGAAACAAGGAACAGTTTACTTGTTAAAGAAAAAGAAAAGAAAGAAAGCTTCTAATAAAACACAGCTCCACGTGGACGTGGAAGTAGCCCCGCCGTCTGCCTGACCAGGGGCAACTGTGCCATGACTGTGAAGCGGGTGTGAAGAAAACAAACTCCAGCACATGCAGGAGGTGTCTGCTCTCCATCCCTTCTCTCCCTGCCTCGGTCTTTGGAGCGGGTGGAAAAAGGGATGGGAAGGGAATGGCTTTGACCAGCATAAAGCAGTGGTATTTACCCATGGCAAACTGAGCTATGTATGACTTCTTCCTCCTCTCCCTCTCCCTCCCTCCCGCCTGCCGGAGAATGGCCTGGAGTGAAAGGATCACAGGACCAACCGAAGGCCCAGCACGTACCTGAAAGAAACCCGGGGGGATGGGGCCTCCAGGCATCCCATCGTTGGGGGGAATGTTGCCAAGCACTGGGCTCGGGGCGGCGGCTGCACTCTGTGGAGACAGGAAGGTGAAGAGTTAGAGGGGCTGCACCCATGATGAGGGACACATAGTTCCAACCGCGGGCCCCCACCCTTCTTATCTGCCCGTATCCCCCACAGACCCTTCTCAATACCGCCTTCGCAGGTGTCACTTCCTAGGCAAGTGAGGAATGAACTCTGAGCCTCCATTTCCTCATCTCTAAAATGGGGAACGTCCACCGCCTTGCACACACACTACAGAGGCCCTGCCTCACCCACTCAGTTGCTTTATGAAGTTCCTTCAGGGCAGGCTCGGTGCTTCACAAATGTCAAAACCCTCTCTAAGAGGCTGGCACGCTGCACGGAGCAGAAGACCAATAAATGTTCACCACTTAACGAATAGACAGACAACCCAGCTGGGGAATGTCCCTGGAGACAAGGAGGGAGGGCAGGTGTGTTTTCGGTCCCGTCAGGGTCCTGGGTGCTGTGGGACAGGAGGTAGGCTACACAATGGGGGGGGGGGGGGGGGGGGGTCGTTACTTTTCTCCTTTTAAACGCTGCTATTCTGGCATTTACCTGGTACATCTGCTTCAACAAATGCCTCCCAGGGGTGAACAGACGTTGCTCGCTTCAGCCTGGCCTCCTTCCAGACAATCTGCATCCCACCTGTTCGTGTGGTCGGCGTGTCTGTGCCTGGCCCCGTGCTTATACAGGCAGGGGCAGGCTGCTCCGGAAGGCACAGGCCTGACCACCCTGCCTGGGCCTGTGCCCTGCTCCTCCCCGCCGCTTCGGGCTCAGCGGTCCCCAAGTCCCACCAAGGCTGAGAATTTGAAACTGAATCACTAACTGTCTCCCAGGGTGTCTGACTGGTGCTGTGAGACAAGAGTGAGCCACTGGGGTCAAAAATGGCCTCTTTTTCTCTTATGAATGCAGCCTGCTCTATCACCACCTTGAAGGAGTCACTTCTTCCCTTTCTCAGCCGAAAATTAGGAACCAGAACTCCTGACCTCCAACTCTTGATGGAAGGAAATGAAGCAATGTGTGAATTCCACAAACACGATGCATGCAGCAAAATGAACAGGTCCCCGTGGGAACCGACACACCTGGGTTCAAGGGCTGGTGCCTCTACTAGCAAGAGATGACCGTGGGCAAGCCAACTGGCCTTTCTGCATGAGTTTCCTGTAAAAAGTGGGAGTGACTAGTGTCCCACCTGGTAGAGCATTAAGTGAGCCGTGCTTTGTAAACCAGGAAAGCTCAGGCATCTGGAAGCAAGGACGACCCAGTATCGGCACACAGTAGGTGTCTTAACAGACCCTAGGTAAAGAGAATGGAGTGGGGCTGGGCTGGCTGTTCGGGCCCAACATTTTCAGAATGCTTCTGCCTACAGAAAAGCAACGCTCTCTGTCACTGAAGAGATTCTGCCAACCCTCCCGCAATGCAGCAATTTTCAACCTTTTTCATCTCGTGGCACACATAAACTAATTACTAAAATTCTGCGGCTCACCAAAGATATATTTCTTACCATCTGACAAAATAAAAAGGTATAATTTTGATTCATTCTCACCAGACGGTTATTGTTGTGTTGGCTGTTGTCATTTTTTTACCTGACCATCTAAGGGAAAAGAGGTCAGTGCCCCGACTAAATAGTCAGATACTGCATGTTTTAAAATTCCTTGTGGTGCACCGGCTGAAAATCGCTGCTGTAACGTGTCATAAGCATCCCAAACATCAGAGACTAGGCCTTCCCACCTCCCCAGGGCTGAGGCCACACCACCACCCAGGAGGAGAAGCCTCCCGCCCCAGCTTTGTCTGGAGGAGGGTTGCCTGGGGGGTGCGCCAGGTTCTCCATTAGCTGCGCTGTTTGTTTGTGGTTGGCGGCTCAGTGCAAATGCAACTTTTCGTGATTTATGGCCAACAATTACTCCTCAGAAGTCGGAGCAGAAAAGTTTAAAAAACATCAGGGTGAGGCAACTATCCACCTTCAAGTTCTTTCAGAGACTGGTTTTATATTTAACTCTTTAATCCTTCAGGGTATCATTTTGGTAAAGAATATGGATTTTACTCCTTAAATAGTCAATGGCCTCAGTATGATTTTTTTCCCCCACTCACCTTTTTCTTTTTGCTACTATTTTTTAATTGTATTTCTTCCATTACCATTGGCCCCCCTACTGCCCCCTCCCCCACCACCATCACCACGCTGTTGTCCAGGTCCGTGAGTCCTTCCCAACCCACCTTAAATCAGAGACACAATTCTTACAACAGTCTGTTTCTGGGCATTTTAATTCTGTCCTATGTCTCTAAGACTCCATGCCAATCATCAGTTTTACAATGTGTTTTACTATCTCCTGTAATTCTTTAATAGAAGTTTTCTTGTTTACTTTTATCTACTTATCCCTCCAAACTTCAGATCACTTGTAAAAGTCACCTACCTCCCTCCCAAAAGAAAAACATTCTCATATACAGGGTTGGAAAAAAACAGGTTCATAGTTGTAAGTATGTAAGTTTATTCTTACACTACTATTTATTTATTAATCACTGTATCATGTCTTATCATTGTTATTATTTCATATCCTCACTTATGATTTATGTTTTAAGTAGTGATGGCTGGCAATTAAACCAACAAAAGTAGACACTTCAACCCACGTTTGCCCACCTCTGTATGTAAAAGTTTAAAGAACTGATGACTTTCCAAAACAGAGGTGCCCTCCCTCCTCCAGTTAGTCCGGTCTTCATCCAAGCCCACCAGCCAAGCCGGGTGGGTGGGTTAACAAGGATAGTGAGAGGCGGGAGTAGGCTATCAATTTGGGAAATCCGAAACTCTCTTTCGTGGAGCTGACTTGATTTTGAGATGAGGACGGGAAAGATGCACTCCTGCTGTGGTGCACAAAGGGCCTCGTGGAGGCCCGGCCCGGCCCCGAGTGGTGTGGATGGTGGGAGCCATCTGGCCCGAGGCTCGGAAAAGGGGTGCTTTCACACCATCTGTCCCTGAACCCCCAAAGGTGGTCTTCTGAGGTACACACAAGCGCCCCTACATTGCAGACAAGGATGGAGAGCATGCTCACGACACCTCTTTCCCATCGGTCCACTTCAGGGAGTCCATATCTAGTCTTCCTCAACCCTCAGCCCAGAAGCAATGCTTTGTTTCAAAGATCTGGAGAGCTTCACCAATTCGACCTCTTAAACTAGCATTTACCATTTAGTTTAAAACACTTTCCTAGTTTATAACACAGCAAAGTAAAAAGGAAATTATTAGTGACTGCATTTTGTTAAATAATGTCATAAGCACTGACCCCCTTGCCCAATTAGGTGGTCAAAGAAAACCTGATTTTTTAAAACTAGACCTATTATTAATATAGATAGATGTATCACTATTTACCCAATTTAGTTAACAGGCATCACACCAGTGTTTGCTAACCTGGTAATTACAAACTGGTGTCTCTTTGGTATTTGACTTACCTTTTGGACCACTTCCTTTCAAAGTCGTTTACACTGGCCATGCACACGTCTACTTTCACAGTAGAACGTTTGCTATTTGGGTGTGTGACTCTCCCTCTTAGTGATAGATAAGAGCTCTTTATATATTATGAATATAACATAAGAATAGCTTATAATTTTTTTTAAACCTTCTAGATCAAATCTTGAACCTGAGAGCATGACTTACCCCTCCCTCACTCCAAGATCTCATTCTCTACGGAATCTGGAGTGAGTCAGAGGTTCCAAGAACTAGGGGGTAGGTGGGTGGTCCACACTCAGTCCTCTGGATGTCAGGGATGAGGTGGCCATGGTCCTACTGAATGGACCATGACTGTGATTCTCTGCTCTGACATCTGGGTGGAGCACGGACTTCCGGGACCCTTCAGTGAAAGGAACGCCACGTTGGCAGTGACTAAGGTGGCAGGAAGCTGAGAGACAACTTTTATCATTTAAAGCCTCCTTTAGCAGCAAATTAAGTAGTCTGCAGCGCTTAAATCTGTGCCCTGAATTATAACACTTATTGCCATTCTTTGATTATGAAGTGAAAAATGTGTCAATAACAAAAAACATTCCAAAGGACAGAAAATCATGAAGAAAATGAAAAGTGGCAACGGGTGCAACTGGCTGACAAGAGGGTTAACGAGACACCACCCCCACACTTCAAAAGCATAGCAGTTCCACCCATCTCCAAGATCCAGCAGGATGTGAGGCATACAGCAGGTGTTCAATAAATGATTATAACTTTTATTATTCAAAGACCTGCTTAAACCTGGCCATCTGGAGCCAGGCCTTTCCAGATTGCTAGGAATTGGCCTCTCCCTGTGGTTTCCAAGTTTGAGTTAGAGTTCCATTAAGGTACTCAGCAAAGCATCTCATGTGAGTTTTCTCTAAGCACACAAAACCCAAACTGAAAACCCCCCGCCCCGACATTCACTGAGGCCTACAGCAGGCTGGGGCTGCAGAAGGTGCACAGGACAGAAGACCACCACTGGAGCAGAAAGAGTGTTGGACTCAGAAACCAGAGACGTCCTCCCCCGCCCCGCCCCACCCCACCGCCATGGGCTCAGCCCTAGCTACGACCCCTTGGACAAGTCCTTTCTCACTCAGGGCCTCAGTTTCCTCACATGTCCAATGGAGGAGTCAGAGAAGATGACTTCGAGGGCCTCTCCTCCAGGCTGCTCTCCCCAGCTCAGTCTGCATACCCAAGGCAACAGGGACTGGAGACCACTGCTCCTGCATGAACAGGAGGACAGTCCTCTTTCCAGAGGGCCCTGCATTTTAATTCTCCCCTGTGTATTACAGAACACTTAGAGATCAGGTATTAAAAAGCACCCACAAACCTATTTCTTACTGGAGCCTGTAGATAACAGCCAATGACATCTGGGCTCCCCCATCCCAGGCCCTTCTCACCAACATTTATCCACATATGTGTACATACATGGACTACAAAGGCAGAATCCCACCAGGCACGCAGTTTGGTAACGCATGCATTTTTACAAAACTAACTTAAAATTCCTTCTAAATAGAAAACAGGCCTTGCAGGGTGGTGTGGCCCACTCCAGCCAGCTGCCTCCTCTAAGCCTCCTGGGTAGAGTCAACTAGAAAAGTCCAAGGTGCCTTCAGACAACTGCCTGAAGTTCTGGAAGTATTTTAGTTCTGTTCACAGCCTGGGAGACTTCCAAGAAGGGCTGATCCCTCAACTTTCTCCCTAAAGAGGGTTTCTTTATGATCCCAGGGTGGTCCCACAAACACAGGGGCCCTCTCCACACGCTCCAAACACATGCCAGCTGGTTTCACAGGTTCTACTCCAACTACAAGCACCCCTCACTATCCACACCTGGTTTCCGATACTGAGGGGATACCTGAACACCTCCCCTGCCCCAGAGTTAAGTATATTCTCTCTGCCCGCCGCCCCGCACCCGGTGGAGAAGCAGGGTTCAAACCTGGGGCCTCAGAGTCCAAGCGACTGAGCAGCCTTGAAAGCTGTGCTACCGAATTTGGACTCTGTGCCCGAGGCCGTAGGGAAGAATTCTAAGCAGAAGAGTGGTCTCTGAGAACCCCACCTTACCGGTACCAAGGCAACCCCACGTATCACTGACGGACCTTCCAACACCCAGAGAACCCAAGGCTGCAAGAACAAGCAGACCTGGCGAGTCCTGGAGGTGGTGCTGGGCCCCTTCCTCACGCCGCCACGCAAGAAGGCCCCCGTAAAGAAACCAAGAAACAAAAGCCTCCCACCTAGCATTGTGGTGTTGCACGGCAGGGGACAAGCCTTCCCGTGTCTGTCAAGAAGTGAGGGTCCGGGGCGTGTCCCCTACAAGGTATCATCTCCCGGCCTCAACGAGAACCCCAGTCATCCTCACTCATAAACTGGCACGAGACACCCCTCTCACCTTTACTGTCTGACACTGGATCCGTGCACGAGGCTCCCGGACAGCTGAGTAACGACAAATGCTCAGAGTGCGCCATGGCCTCCTGCCAGGCCAGCCAACCCCTCCCGACTGATTTACAGGCTGCAAATCCCCCCTCCTCACCCCACCCCAATGCTCAGGCCTCAGCACACTCAGCATGGGGCCCACACGAGGGAGCACCACGCGTGGCCTTCCTTGACTGAAACGCAACACAGGCCCGTGGCCAGCACACAGGACACCGGGGTACGAGGGTTGGCTGTGTGCAGGAATGGAGGTCACGAGGGCAGCGAGGACACCCCCAGGCTGGCCGCGTGAGGAAGATAAGTGAGAAACGGAGGCCTCAGGGCGGCGCTTGTCTCTGGGGGCGGGAGGGACGCTCGCGCTGGCGTCATCAAGGCAGAGGCCTCAGCCTTCGGTGCAAAGTACTAGGGTGACCTAGGTCCCTCTGGGCCAAGCTTCGAAGAGAAAATTTTAGCAGCGTCGACAAACTGAAGATGTCACTAAGGGAATGGAGGGAATGGCGTCACCCAGACCAAGAGAGTGGCGTCAAAAGACAGAAGGTAAAGGGTGTGGCTTCTGGGTTTTACGCACAGACCACAGAGAATCTGTTTGAAGAACAGGGGCTCCCGTTCTGCGGTGTGAGGAAGACACAGAGCTGGTGCTATGTGAAGAGACAAAACCAGCTGGTGTTAAAAATAGTTCAGATGACACACAGGAGTGAGTGACACAGGATCCCTGCCTCCAAATAGCCAAGATGCCATCATGTGGAAGGAGGACGTGCTCTCCCAGAGCTGAGGGACGGCCTGGGCCCAGACGCAGATGAGATGCTCTGGTCTACCAAAAGCTTTTCCAGGTCAGAGCAGGGGAGTGAGCTGCCTTGGGAAGCTGTGGGTTGGCTACGTTAACTTGGGGTGGCTCATAGTCGGGATGTGGCAAGACCCCGTTACAAATCAAAATTGTGTGGACCTGACCTCCACTCTGCCACATCAGGGCCATGCTGCCTGTCTCAGCCTCAGCTGCCTCTCTGCTAAAGAGGAGCATCATACTGCCTGGTGTCTCCCAGGGATTACATGAGAGAAGAGCCCTGGACTGAGGGTCAGAGGGCTGGAACCCACCTACTGTGTGACTTGGACCAACCTTCCTGCCCTCTCTCTGCTCATCCTGAAACCACGCAGCTGAGATCCTGCTGTTCTGAGGAAGCAGTAGGCATCCTACTGAGCTCTTAGCCAAGCTACCTGAAAAAAGACCACATGTAGGCGAAAACAGCCCCAACCTGGTGAGCCAGGCCCCAGGCCCAAGTGAGGTGTCTTGCCTTCATGGGAATCTGAAAGTCCCATATCCCTTCTGTCTCCTGGGGCGAGAGGATGAATGCAGGAATTCAGAGAGAGCACACGCAAAGGGAAGCGACTGATCCCAGAGATGGGAAGAGGGAAAGGGATGCTACTTACTCCTCAACCTCCCTGGGAAGATGTCACTTCTGTCTACTGGTAAGAAAATGGAGGCATAGAAAAGCATATTACCCAAGTGATGCTCACCTTAGTCTCTCTGTCCCTCCACCCCCGACTTTGTGTTCAAGAAACCCAAACAACAGCGTCTCACCCCACTCCCCAAACCCTGCTGTTCCCAAGAGTTCTGTGTTTTTTGTGGCTTATGAGAAGAAATAATGGACAGGTCACTGCGAACGTCAGGTAAGCACAGCGCGTTCTCTGCATTTGGCATCATCCACGTCTTGATCTTCCCTAAGCAGACTGAACTCCTAGCTCTGGTCCTTTTGACAAATATTTCACGGAGTCGGCCTTCACTAAGGAAAGGGGTGTGTGTGAGTGAGTGTGAGTGAGTGTGTGTGTGTGTGTGTGTGTGTGTGTGTGTGTGTGTGGTGTATACAAGATCCCGCTGTCAAGTCTGTTGGGTCTATCTGGCAAATTACCCTGGGAAGAGGAGGGGCATCAAGGTAGGTGGGAGCTTACACAGGCTGCATTCAGCAAACACTGGCTCCTGGGGCCGCTGGGCATGTGCTGTGCCCACTGGGACAGGGGATGACAGAGGCAGGGCTCTGCCCTCAGGTCTGGAGGGTGAAATGAGTCTCGGTGACAGAGAACTGAGGATGTGGGAAGGTGCTCTGGGAGGGCGCTGCGAGGCAGGGATTAGGGGGATCAGGGAGGCTTTGTGGAAGAGGTAGCACTCAAGCCAGGGCCTTAAAGGATGGCAGGACGCGAAGATGCAGGAGGTGATACAGACGTGAGAGATTATGCCTGTCATCTTAACCCTGCCTGAAAACCAGGCCTTCTGACAGCCCTTCCTTCAGAGCACAGATCCCACCAGGCCGCTGCCCTTGCCAGAGCTTCACCCCACCTCTGGTTTCAGGGTGGGCTTGGGGCTTACTTGTTTCCCCTCCCCCACAAAAGGGGGCTCTTCCAAAGGGGAGCCATCCACCCAGTCTAAGAAGGCTGGTACTGCTGACCCAGCTAGCCCAGCTCACCTTAGTGTGACTTATCCAGTTTCTGTCCCCAGCCCATCCAATAACCCCGTAGGGACTACCGATGAGAAAACGGAGACTCTGCGATGTCCAGGGACTTGTTCTTCACCATCGTCTGTAGAGCAGGGGAGCCCTCTGCCCTCTGCAGGGGTGTGGGGAGCTTAAACATGGCTCAGGTAAGGGACTCAGGAAGTTACAGGGGCGCAGGCATGATAAGTGCTCAGCAAACAGAAGCCTCTGAGCCAGCAACACAGCACCAGGCAGGTGACAGACGCAGAGGAAGGTGGGAATAAAAGGGGCCAAGGCTGTTGGAAGACAGAGTCCTCTGCACAACAGAAGCCATTCTTCTGAGGAGTGGCCTCTCTCGACCCACGTCAGAAAAACACCACTTTTTAATTAAGAAATGAAAAAAGGCACACACCCCAGTCAGAACATTTCCCAAAGAAAGAGGAACTACTTCCTTGTGCTAAGAAGGCCATGGCCACCATTGCCCTGGGCCCTGCCCATCCATCCCAGGAAGCATCCAGCTTCTTCTGGGAACTGGATCAAAGGGCACAGTTTGTGTAAGAGGTGGAGCCCTGTGTAATTAATACCTGGTTATACCCTGGATGCCAGCCAGGGCGCCCTCCTCCGTGTGCAAACACCTCCCTAGCTGGGCTATCCGGCACAAGGCACGGGTCCCAGGCGTGTGCACTGAAGACAAGGGAGATTAAGGGCTGGAGGTGCCCTGGAAAATGAACAGTGTGGAGTGGATCGACAGCACGCCATTTGTACAATGCTGGTTTTCCTTCTGAAGAGATGAGCTTCAGGCCCTGGTTTACACCATTGGCAACACACGCACACACCCACACACAAACACCCTTCCTCACTGTCTTAAAGGAGCTACTTACAACTGCAAACATGTCATAGTAGGCCAGTGACAGCTCCTTAACAAGAACACTGGCAGCTGCTTCTGGTAAAGTGGAAAATTCCCTGGCGTGGACCCGTACACATGCTTAGTTCCAATGACAACTTAATCTTGCCAGGATTGAGGTGTGCAGAGAACAAAAAAAACTGCCTGCTTCTAGAAACTCTTTTCCCTAAGTTTAAAAGAAATCATTAAAGGCATGGCCCTCGGAACACCTTTCAAGAATGGGAGTCCACACTTGGCTCAGCGGGCACCCAAGTTAGTGGGGACAGAGTCACTTTCCCTTGGCTCATCCTCTGCTGTGGCAGGACAAACATGCCTCGTCTGAAAAGTTCACCGGAGTCCCCTGACATCAGAGCAGGGAAATTTACACTTGGCCGGGCAGGGGTGTGTAGGCGAAGGGGCCGGGAATCCCAGGGCTCATCTGATGATGGGCCAGGAAGCCAGCGAGCAGCCTACCACCGTGGTTTGCAGGGTGGGACGCACAGGCTCAGAGCTGAGTAGATGCCACCTAAGCCTTTAAAACGTGCACTAATTGCACTAATTTAGCTAACAGTCTCTGTTTTGTCCCCACCCCAGTCAACCAGCGTCCTTTGGTACTGCTGGAGAGATGCAAGCTGTTGGCTTCAGTGTTATTTTGTCAGCCATTAAACGATTCATCGGAGTCATTAATTGATTTATTACTGCTGCCTGCTCAGAGGGTTGAGCAAATAAAGAATGATGTAGGTCACAACGCAAAGGAAATTGGACCAAAGAACACCGAAAGAGGCTGAGCACTTACAGAGTCCACTTGAGCGGCCCTCCACACCCAGCTATGAGATGGGGGACGGTGTAGCTAGCTCTCCTGCCTGAAATCGGGTGCCAGCCTGCCTCCCGCTCAAGGCACGTGTTACCAAAGATGTGGAAGGCAGAGAACCTTGTCTGGAGGACTCTGGCAGCTGGCTCCCAGGCACCTGCCAGGCTGGGTCACCAGCAACTGAGTACATACCAGGGAGAGGGAAACCTATGGCTGTCCACCAGGTGGATGCTGGGTTGCAATGGCTGAGCCTGGCTCAGCCCCCCAGGGCACCAGGGAGGTCAGGGAAAACCGCCCCCAGCGGGGACTCTGCTCCTCCAAATGGGACATGCTCTGGCCACAATTCCTCTCTCCCCCTGCACTGCCATAGCAGCCACAGGGCAAGAACAGCGGACAGTGACAGGCACATCCCAGTGCCTGGCCCTTTAGTACTCATCTCTGATCCTCTCAACAGGCGTAGGGTGCAGGTGGCATTTATCACCTCTATGTTAGAGAGAAGAAAACCAAAGCTCCAGGAGCTGACCTGCCCATGGTTACAACCAGGACAGGAAGTGGCAGTCCTGAGATTTGAACCTAGGCCTACCTGACTTCAAAGTCCACATTTCCTCCCCTCTACCGAACTCTGTAGAACTCTACCGAACTGACACAAAAGGACTCTGAGCTCAGCCTCAGTGATAACCCCAACAAAAACCAGCAGAGGAACAAGAACAGGCCAACCCCCTCCCTCTCAGCGCCTCCTTTATAAAATGACAGGGTTAGTATGGGTGGGCCCGGAAACTACACGGAAGAGTGAGACCGCACAGCTCAGCCCCTTCTCCCTGAGTCCCTAGCTGCCCTGGCCCCTGCGGTGTGTAGTCAACACGCATCATGCTGCCGTGGGCCCCTTCCTGCTGTGAAGGCTCCTTGTGCTGGGAGCCAGCCCTCCCATGGTTTCCCCTACTGCCCTACCTGCCCTTCAAGCCCCAGCCAAACGGCAGTGGGTCCAGGAAGCCTTCCAGGATTCGGTCAGGTACCCAGCAAGTACACAATGAAGGTTGCTGCACTGGGACAGACCCCAGAAGGAGTTCTCATCCCTCCCACCTCCCAGCCCCCAGGTTCTGAGCAAACAAGCAGGAGTGGTACTGACATGGGGGGCCCAGAACGGTGACTTTACAGAAAGGTGAACAGCCCCCAAAAGAGGATTAACTGGTCACAGATACTGTGTGCAGACATGCACGTGTACTTGCGTGCATGCGTGTGTCTGTATGTCTGTCTGAGGCAAGATAGGTAACAGCTCTGGTACCTAGTGTCCTCAAGAAACCAAACACAGCTGGTCTTGGTTGACTCAAATGCTGTGATCACCGCTCTCAGGTCCTGAAGAGACACATCACACCCTCAGCCCGCCACTGGCGTCTAGAACGGGGCCTGCCTGGCAAGACCTCAGAGGGTGACTGATTGCTTGCATCTGCTCGGAAAGCGGGGCTGAAGAGGGAGGCCCGGTAAAACCCAAGAACTGATCTGCTTCAGGGCTTCATCCAGACCTACCCCGCGGAGCTCTGAGTCTGTGGCCTGCTGAAGTCTGATGGGAGTGGCAGGGCAAGGCAGGGCTGCTCCTTCCAAGCTCCCTACCAAGAGGCCCACACATATTTGCTGGGTATCTACCACGCACACAAGGAAGGGCTTTCTTGTTAACATCCCTCAGGAAAGGGTCCAGGGCATCCTAGAACACAGGTATCCTTTAGGATCCTGGTGAGAAACCCGCTGAAGGGGAAGGACCAGGAGCCCAGCCTGAAAGGACCAGAGATGATACCTGGACAATCAAAGGCTTCTGAAGGGATAGGGCAGTTCATCTACTAAGAATCAGACCCAAACCTGGTTTCTGAAACAGACGAGGGATTCCCCATAGCGGGGGTCCACCCCCACCCTCCCTCCATCAACTCAGGGTATTGAAAGCACAAAGGGAGGTCTTTATACAGACAGGCATCAGGATTTCACAAATTAGATTCTTCAAGTCCCATTAGAAAAAAAACATTAGAAAAAAATCCCTATCGCTACTTACACATATTTAGTCTCCTTAGCTAACTCACAGAGGCCTTTCTTTCACCCGAATGTGCTTCGTGAGTTCGCCTAACCACCTCTGGGACACCCTCCTCCGCTGTCTCCCCTGGGTGACAACTCCTCATCCTTTATGTTGTGTGTTCATCACAGCACTTGTCACGTCTGACTGTTAATTCCTTATTAAATTAGCCAGCTGTCTTCCCAGGGACAGGGGCAGAAACGGTATGCACAGCAGAGAAGGTGCTGGCTCAGTAAATATTTTCTGGATGAATCCAGTCCTTGCAGAAATCCTGCTTTTCAAGAAGAGCCACCACATCTCCAAGGTCAAATTCCCAGACTAGTCAACTACTAGCTTACCATTTGGCTACATTAGTACCACTACGCCCTCCCCCCAGACACCAACTCCACCACCACCGGCACACATGCTCCGGCACACATACCTCCACGCCCATGCACGTCCCAGGACCCACGCTGTTCCCTCTGCCTGGGAAACCCAAGCTTTGAGTTTACAGAAAACCTGGGTGCTGGTGCTGCAAAAGAGTTGTCCAGGCCACTTCTCCTAGAGCCACTGGTCCCCTCAGTATGATGAGATCACTGTGATGTCTCCCCTGCTAAGACAGCTATGAAGACCGCTCAGGCTAATGCTGAGTGAAGGAAGCCTTTGTAGTTACAAAGAAGGACAAAGGCAATGACAGAGAGTGGGGTGGCCTCAAGGAGCTAAACTTCCCCTTGTCGTTCCCACTCTGGAAGTCCAGCCTGGGCCCGTGGACTGGGTGCAGCGAGAGGGTCTGAGAGGTCTTTATGAGTTGCTAAGATCTAGCTGCCCCTCCCAGCCTCAGCCAAGCCTCCATTCCATCCCCAAAGCAAGGCCTTCTGTTTCTTCTCAGACAGGTTGGGTGCCCTGCCTGAAGAGAGATGTTTGCTCCACCAGCCCAAAGAGCCACTTTTCTACAGACCTCTGAAAGAGAGAACCTGCCCACTACCTTCAGGGCTTGGGAACAGACAGAGGTTGGAGGGGACCACTCCTGGAACTGGGTGGAAGCTGATGGGGCCAGCAAGGCAGAGGCCCCACCCAAAGATGCCTTTTTGTGTGTCCCTATAGAAAATGCACCCCCTGGACTAAGGGATCCTCTGCCAATCACAGCTGGACTCTCCAAACCACAGATTCATAAGAGACGTGGTTCTGGGGATTAGCGCAGACTCGGAGCAAGCCCGGAGCTCACTCAGGAGGAGTGTACCCTCCTCCCCTCTCCCTGCTGGGCCAGTCGCTCACTTCACAGGAAACGGGAACTTGCCAGGCAGAGAGAAGAGATGGGCAAGAGGCAGAGACGAGGGGAAGGCAGAGATCTGGCTCTCTGGGCCCACAGGGACCGCTGGCTGCACACCTGCTCTGCCCGCTCCCTGTGCTTACCATGTCCTGGAATGGCTTCAGCCCCTCACCAATCAGCTCCTGGGGAACAATTTGTGCTACTTTTATTTCCTCTGCTCTACAAGCTCCCCCATCACTTTCCATTTATCTACATATAGAACTCCCAGTCATCCATCAATGCCCAGCTCAAATGTCCCTGCTTCCAAGCCCAGAGCAAGCACTCGAGTCTCTGAGTAGGTTCATGAGCTAAAAATCACTATTAGAAGATATCCATCTCCTCCTGCAACCCTCTCACAAGGCATCCAATGAAACGTTTGATACCAACAAACTCCTAACCAAAGGCTGCCACAGATGTGGACAGAGCACTGAACCAAGGGCAGGAGCTTCAGCTCCCCAGCTAATTCAGAGAGGGAGGCAATTCACCCAACTCAAGACCTCCCTTCCAAACACAAGACAATACCCTATTGGAATTGCCACAGAGTTAAAGCAATAAGGAGCTAATGGAGGGGTTATGCCCTCTGCCTAGCCTCTCTCTTCCTCACAGTCCAACCTTCCCCTTTTGTTGGGCCTCCAGCTTCAGCCACAGGGAGCACTCACTGGTGCCTAGCCTTTGCACATGCCATCCCCCCTCCACCTGGAATGCTCACCTCCCTGCCAGTTTTTGCCATTCCAATACATTTACCCATCTCTCAGGCCACCTAGGCACTGGGCAGAGTGATTTCTTCATCTTTGAAGTCCACGTGAAACTCTACCTGTGACTCTTCCAACGTTTCCTACTTGGCCTTGTTATACACCAACAAAGGATCTCCTTATACAGGACTATTGGTTCCAAAAAGCAGAATCCAAATCTTTACTATGCCTGGTAATCAATAACCACTGATAATGGGTGGGGATGGTGAAAGAGCTTTTTGGACAAAGCTAGGCTTGGCTCTTCTGGGAAATGTCTTCCTCATTTTTCTCTTGTGTAAAGATGTAGCTTTAAAGAACAGAACATGTTTTCATGAACCTAAATGTTAAGGGGGCAAAGAGGGGCCTTATCTTCCAAAGATCTCCATGCTTCTATCCTCACACAATTGCTGAAGGATAGAAACACGAAAACCTTGGAAAAAACCTGACCTTGAATCTTGACTCTGTTCTTAGCTTGAAACCTGTAAGTTACATAGACGTGGCAGGACCATCCCTGATGGATGACCAAGCGCCTCTCTCTGCTGCAAATCCAGCCTAAAGCAGTCCCCGTTCTCCTCCTGTTTTTATCTGATTCCATTCAAGGCTATGGCCTGAGTCTTTTCCACTGAAGAAAGGAGTTTTTCATTAGATTTGGGTAGTGCACAGGCCTTTCAGGACTTTGAAACAAGACCCTTAGAACAAGGAGTCCCACAGACCCCTCTGCTACAGACACGGCCCACAGATCTGGCCCGGGGAGGAAAGATCTGGGACTTGGGTCCCCCAGGGTGGCTGTACCTTGGTGGTCTCATCTAGAAACTGGGAAGAAAAGTCCTGCTTCACAGAGTTGGGGAAAGGGAAGTTTCTCCTTCGTCTCCTAGACCAGTTTCTGGCCTATGTCCACCAGGTGCTCCATAAATACTTGATGAATGGATAGCCTTCTAAACCCTCCTCTCTGCCTGTTCTCCACTAAGACAGGCTCATGCCTTGTGGGGACAAACCAGGCAGTGCTCACTTGTAGAGCCTGCGAACGTTCCCATCCCTGTGTTCCAGGAATAGAAATGAACCACCACTGTAGGAGTCCTCGAGGAGCTAAACTTCCCCAAGGGGTGCTGATCTCAGTCTTCCAACACCCTCCGCTCTTTTGTTTCATATCTGGTCTTTCTTTCCGGGGAAGAGTTTGATGGTTAAGTGCCTTCACAAACCCACATACCCAGCTCCCCCCAGAGAGAACCAGAAGGAAGACTTCAATCACAGAAAACAAATGAACAAACAAACAAACAAACACCCCCAAAACTGTAATCCTACTGTTGAGCTCTCTGGTCTGGCACCAGTTTGGGGTAGGTCTCAAACTGGTGAGGTCTGTATAACCGTGACTTCCCATCTCTAAAACGGGAACTCGCCATTCCCTGCCTGCCCTACCTCACACAGGGGTGTGAGGCACGAATGAAGAAACACACAACGCTGGTTTGAATGAAGGATAACAGCATCTCCTGTCTACATACAATCAAAGGATCTAGAAAGAAAGGAGGATGTGACAGCAACAAGAGTGAGGCCTTGGCTAGCTGTCCCCATGATTCCCTTCCATTCACCTATAAAAGCAAAGGGGTGGGTGTGATTCCTGGTCCCCAAACCTGGCTGCACATCAAAATCACCTGGGAGCTCTGCAACAGCCCAGCTGCCCACCCTCCCCAGGCTGTGGGGTCTAGCTTTTAGGAGTTCCTGCAGCGATGTTCCTGCAGATCCCTCCTGATTTCCATTCTCTGCCCTGACCAGGGCGAACTGACCCCAGGCCCAGAGATGGCTGGCCAGATGGGCAGGCCTCTCCTGTCCCTCCTCCTCCCCAGCCAGGCCCCCAGGAGGCCTGCAAGAGGCCTCCGGATGCAGGTCGGGGCTTAGACAGTCGCCCAAACAGGTACGGGCCCAGATTTAATTGGCATCTCGGTTAAGCTCTCTAATCTCATTAAAGCTGCCTCCATCATGCAGACCAAGCTCTGAATTTAATAATAGAAGAGCACTGCCCTGCCCCACTGTAAGCTGATTAGGTCTGCGGAGGACTGAGAGGACAGCTCTGGACCCAGGCCCCTGGTCCAAGTCAGACCTCTCTCTGCTACACCAAGCCATGCTGCCACATGAATGGCACAAACTCAGACTGAAAGAGGAGGGCACGCTGCAGAGGAGGCAGGCAGGCAGGCAGGCAGGAAGCACTGAGCACAGGGGGGCAGGGCCCACCTGCCGAGCCACCCTGGGGAGCCCGTGCTGTCCCTAGGACTTTCATAGATACAAACCACCGAGTGACCTCATTTCACATCTCTTCAGGGTGCAATTACAGAGTCCAACCCGTACCAGGAGACAGCCGCCCTTCAGAGTGCAGGCCTCACCGCTGCCTTCCCCACATCCTTTGTGCCGTTCGCCATCCCTGCATCTTTCACAACAGGAAGGAGATGGCAGAGGGGTGTGGTCTGGGGTCCAAATGGCTGCTCCTCATCTTTGGAAGAGAAGACTTGTCCTACCCCCACCTTCTTCCCCAGCTTGCCACCCTCTCTGAAAGGAGGTACCCTGGCCCCACCACACCACGGTCAACGTGTGCAAACATCCCTGTGTGAGTACACACCGCCTACTTCTTGATCATCTCACTCAATCTAAATGTATCCCAAGGAAGTAACTTGGCAGTGGTAAGAAATTCTGCAGTGTCTCCAAAGCAGCAAAAACAAAACCACACGCACACACACAGAGCTCTCTCCAAGATGCCACCCTGGGTCAGGGACAGGTGTGGAGACACAAACGTTCACAGGCGACGACTGCCCAGAGTGTGCTGGGGTTCAGTCCAGACAAGGGCTAGTGGTTGATTAGTATTAATGTTTAATAGAGAAGACAGTATCTTAGAAGGAAAGGGACTTCCCTGCAGGTCCCAAGCTGGGCTAGCACAGACACTCTGTCCAAGGGAGACATCTGAGGGCACACCCAGCCAAGGACACGGACACACACACACCCGTCCCCACCCTTTCAGGGACTCACTTTAAGATACTGGCATTTTCCACTCCACTTGCCAAGAATGGAACCACCCTGCCCTGTGCAATCCTCAAACCCCAGGAAACAAAGGCGGCAGTCATGGGGGCGGGCCAACACCCCTCAGGCATTGGACCCCTGTTTCCCCCACCCCTACCAGTTCACCAGAGAGGAACCGAAGGCCCACGGGAGGAGACACAGATGCCCAGAATGTGGCCGGCATGCCTGACTCCACCTTGCTTTCACTCACTGGATAGCTCAGATAGAAGTGGCTTTTATAAAATGCCCTCAGCAAATCTAAGCTGTTTACAATCCCCTTGGGCACAAGGACACCAAATTATTAGGAAAATGTCAGAGGGCCGAGGCGGGTGTGGGCAATCCTCCCAATCACGCCAGCTCTAGATGGCCAGCCTGACTTCCCGGCTTCCACAACGCACCCCAAGTGCCTGTCTGCCCCACTCCCCACTGGACTTGGTCCTCCAGCCTGGACCACTGATTCAGCTTCCTCACTGGTGTGTCTTTGCCCCAGTCTTCCCTTGTCCCTACTCCTTTCTCCAAACAGACCTAACCAGGCCACTAATGGCGCAGGCTCACCACCTCGGTGGGCTCTCTGCTCCTGGCTGCACATGGCTTCGCTGGGCCCTTTCCACGGGTCCAGCTCCACCCACATAAGCCCTCCTTCCTGAACATGGCATGTCTTTTCATGCTTCCAAGCATTTATTTGAAACTCTTTCCTTGCCTTGGAATGCTCTAGCACATTCCCTCCTTTTAGTCATTCAACTACAATTTCTTTTTTCTTCTGGGGACTCACACGAAATGTCACAGTGTCTAGGTAGCCCTTGGGCAGGGCCAGTCGGGCCTTCTCTTGGGATGCTCGGCAACTGGGTCTCTTAAAGCATCATCAGTATCTGCTTACATCTGTCTGTCTTTCCTACTAGACCATGAGATACCAGAAGGCAGATGGCCTTAGGCATCTCCAAGGCCCAGGTAAGGGTCCAGCACACCAAAGGCATTTCCAGGCCAACACAATTCCAAAAGAAATTTCAAGTCTCAGGACTAATACAAGAGATACTGTTTAATCCAATCCTAGTTTGTTTGTTTGTTTTTAAGTCAAGAAAACAAAGGCCCAGGGAGGAGAAGGGAGTGTGGACCTCATGTTGGTTAGCAGTGCAGGACTAGTGGCTGACTCCACGGACTCCTCCAGATTGGCCAAAGCCCCCTGCAGCAAGACCAAACTCGGGAAAGGGCCACCAGGACCAAACATCCAAGAAAGGTCCAGAGGCTGCACAGGAAATGCTGGCGTGGGACTCATGAGCCCAGCAGAAGAGAAGGCACACACTGGCCTGGAAGTCCCAAGTGGAGACCTGAGCAGGTGCTCGACAGGGCCTGGCATGTGGAGGTACTCAACAAACATTAGCTGTTACACAATTCATGGCACAGATAACCAATTGCCCACCAGTGCCATACACAGTATTGCACAGGCCTGCACTCAGCTCCAAGACCCCAGAGAAGGGACAGATTATTTGTGCGGGATGGGGGAGGGGGCAGGGGGCAGTCTGGGCCGGCTTCGCAGAGTGGTGACATCTGATCAGACACCATCTGTTATTTTTCTCTAATTGTTCCACATGTGTGAAATTTTGATTCTAAGCTAGAATGTGGACTCTGACAGCCTGAAACCGCAGCAGCTTCCCCTGCCTTTCCCAACCCCTCTTCCAGAAAGTCCATTCCACAGGCGGGCTTCTGGCAGATACTGAGAGAACGCCAACAGGAGTGATGGGCCATGCCCTTTTATTTCCAAGAGGAGGAGGTAAAAGCAACGTTGGTTTCCCACCGGTCTACTTTACCTGCAGCAGTTCCCTGAACCGCATGAAGAAATGCAGTGGTGTCAGCGGGCATTTTCCAGCATATAAATGACTGGAACACCCTCAGGATCTACTGATACTTACTGTGGCCCATGGGTGATGTGGCTCTCTTATACACCTTACCTACTTCCCCCTCTCAACAACCCTGCAAGATGAGGATCAACATCCCCACTGGACAGACTGGGAAAACCAAGGCTCAGAGTGAAGTCACTTGGTCCAGTCGGGGGCAGGCCCACATGGAGCCGTGGACCTCATCATTCTGCGGTCATATGAATTCTCCGCTCAGTTTCCTGCTACAGAGGCACTGCCTGGGTCGTCTGTGGGAATGAATTAGCACTGGCTCAGGCAACGGCATCCTATCTGTGAGAAACGCCACCATGAGCACTCCGATGGCTTCACAGCAATGCCCACCTAAAGGGCACAGTGCCCCAGATGGGCTCACTCACAGAGCCCAGACTGTGTCCCAGTTTCTACCGCCACACCCCACCTCCTCATGCTGCCAAGGCCTTGACACCCCAACCATCCCCCTAACCACCTCCTGGTTCCCACAGAAGCCCAGAAGAATGCAAATTCCAATTACTCCCTTTCTCGTTTGGATAATGGCCACTTCACAATTCTCCCTCCCAAGCTGGGACCCTTGCTGCTCCTTGAGCAGGCGCTCAGGCCACGGAGAGAGAGCAAATGGGAGGGGATGAAAAACACACACAACAGTAAGCTCCAACCCAAACAGAACTAATCCATTCAGAGCGAAAGAGTCTGAGCAGATGGGAAGCCGGCATCCCCCGCCCGCCGCCACCTGGGTTCCGGGGCCTGCACCACAGTGTTGTAATTATAAAGGGTGACCCAGCCACATGCTCTCGGGCCGCCCCCTGCTCCCAGGCACCCACAAGCACCGCCCTCATCTGGTTTGTGTTTGCAGTCCTGCTCCCTGAGCCCGCCCCGAACTATACATGCAAAGGCAGGAGCACAGGCACCCAGCCTGAGGACGAGCTGCCAAGGGAAAGGGGGAGGTGCCAATGTTGTGCACTCCCCTCTGAATCCTGTGGGAGGGGCACAGCACCCCCAGGAGGGCCCCACCACTGCTGGTGCCACTAAGCTCCCCCTCAGAGAACTTCCGAGATGACACCAGAACAGAGAGAGCCTATGTGGCTCACTGTGGCACCTCAGTGCTCAACAGGACAAGACTGTGCCCATGTATTCGAAGATCTGCTGAATGAAAGTAGACCACAGGACTCCAAGTCTGGTATCAAGGCATTTATCCCCTTTTCTTTGTTCCCCTATCTAAACCGTAAGCACCCCAAGGGCAGAAATTCTGTGTCATTCTCCATTATCTCCCAATACCTGGCACTTCAGAGTGCTCAATAAATACTGCTGAATGAAGGGGTGACCATTCACCACTTTCAAAACACTGGAGATCAACCAATGGACAGATGTCCACTGCGTCAGAGAACATTAGGGCTGAAGGGGGCTTAAGTGTCACTGGCGTCACCCTGTGTAACAAAAGGGAGAGTGACTTGTTTGCAGCCACAGACCGAGTTAGTTAGTGTGGCAGATGCAGGACTGGAACCTGGGCCCAGATGCCCAGCCGGCCCCAGCAAGGAAGACAAAAGGCACCACGGAACCTGGGCCCAGATGCCCAGCCGGCCCCAGCAAGGAAGACAAAAGGCACCACGACGCGCTTGCTCTCAGAAGGAGCAGTAATCTGGCGGGGCAGATGAGACGAGCACATGAAACAATCAGTGAACGAGATAACTGCCAGGCTCATGGTATTGTATCCTGATATAATAAAGTACACGCTGTACAACACAGTTAAAGACAAGAGTGAGGCACACCGCACTAATTACACAGGACAAAGAGTTAGCCGATGGCAGCCAGGGTTGTCACAGAGTGCTCTGGACACCAAAGGACCTGTGGGGAGCTGAGGGTGGGGTCACCTCCACCAGGAAGCCTCTCCTGAGTTACTACTTCCTCCTTGGTATTCCTGCTAACTCCTGCCCTGAGCTGGACAATCCCTCTGTCACTCATGGCCCCTGTCCAGTTTGACATGGACTACCTGGATGGTTGGCCCAGGGGCCAGGAGGCAGGCCCTGGCACCAAGCCAGCCCCTGGTAGCTAGCTAGCTGCTCAGGACTCATGACTTTAGCCCTAACAATCACCAACACTGTGCTGGGCACTCTGCTGGGCCTTTGCATACGACGTCTAGTTCAATCCTTACAACCACCCCATGCGGGGAGGGCGCCCTCCCCAGGCCGTGACACCAGTACATGGAGTCCAGAGACAACATGAAATAGGTCCACCACTCTACAAATCTCCATATCCACACGGTCCCAGATGGAAGCTCCAGTCCCAAGGAGCTACTGAGGACGAGAAATGGGGGCAGTTCAAACCGAGATGTGTAAAATACAGGCGAGGTCTTGAAGACTTATCATGAAAACTATAGAAAATAACTCATTAACAATTTCTATATTGATTACATCTTAAAATTGCATTTTGGACATATTCACTTATGATTAAAGTGTATTATTAGAGTTAATTTCACTAGTTTCTGTGTCTTTTTTTTATATGGCTCCCAGAAAATTTAAGATGACATGTGGCTCGCAGTCTATTTCCCTTGGACAGGACTGCCTCTATGATATTTGCCTGATGAATGACAGGCAGGATGTAGACAAACCCCAAACGTCACCCCTGGGACAGGAGGATGGAAAAGATGGCACTGCCACAAGGAGAAGCTTGGAGCCAGGTTACAGTGGGAGGCAGCCAGTGCAAAATGGATGCGTGGGGTGAATCTGAAGATAACGGGGAAGGGGTCGGAGCCACGTGACGTTGGACATGGAAAGCAGGGCAGGGCTCCAACCCGAGAGCACTGGTAAGAACAGGCAGCGATGCTGCTCGCCGTGTGGGGAAGGGCGCTGGGAACCACGTCTCCACTGACTCCAGGGGAGCAGAACCAGACGCCCTCCCAGCTGCCTCCAGGGCACAGCAGCAACGCCTGACTTCCTGTGAAGAGCTCTGGAGTGGGTCTCCCCCGAGCACCGGAAAGTACTTGTTCCAGACTTTCTGTGGGCTCAGGGCTGGTCTCACATGGGGGTGCCGAAGACGCCTTTTCAGAGGAAGAGGGGCTGGAGGATGAAGCTGAGTGGGGGTTTGGAAAGCAGGGGTGGATGGAGGACACACAGTAGGTATGGCTCTGGAAGAACATTTCAGGCAGAAGGCCCAGTGTGTGTGAAGGCTACATGTACAGGGCAGGGGGCGAGAGGGCAGCCACGGGCAGAGATGGAAGAACAGAGTCCAGAGAGGTTGGAGGAGCCAGGCCCCAGATTTCCTGCTGACAGAGAATACTATTGGCACAAGGCTGCAGGATGAGTACGGGGATGCTCTCAGAGAAAAGACTGGCCCACATCCATGCCAACAACCCCCAGACCTGGTCCAAAGGCTGCTCAGCTGCCACCTACTGAAGTGAAACTTGGTCTGCTGAGGAGATCATAGAAAAACCCACGCTACCACCAAGCACTGTGAAGGGACAAGAACGCGTGGGACCCGATGCATCTCCACCAGAGCCCTCGTCCTCCGGCACACCTGACTGGGATTTACCACGGCGGGAGAAAGGCTGGGCAAGACCAGGGCCACGTGTGTCTGGTAGAAAGTGTGGCACAGGGACCATGGTTAGGGGAAACAAATCCCAGCTTTGATATTTGCAAGCTGAGAGACTTTAGGCTGCTTGTTAACTGAGTAAGAGGGGAATCACTATCTTACTCCCCAGGGTCATTATCAGGAATCAAGAGATTCAGTAGATGTGCAAGGCCCAGCACAGATCCAGGCGCTTCCCTTCCCAACGTTACTGGTCTCAACGCCTGCACTCCCTAGCGAGTGGAAGCATAGCACCTGCCTTGCAAAGGAGGCAGCACGTGACAGAGGTGTGATAAATAGTAAATGTTCTATCATCAGGTGTCATGACTAAGGAACAGTAAAATTAGATCTGGTAAGGAGAGCAGAAAGTTACTTCAGCGAGACACGGAAGAAGAGCCCCAGCTGGTGTGGCTCCGTGGGCAGGGGGCTGGGTGCTGGCTTGGGAACCAAAAGGTTGCCGGTGCAACTCCCAGTCAGGGCATATGCCTGGGTTGAGGGCCAGGTCCCTGGATGGGGTCATGCGAGCGACAACCAATTGATGTTTTTCTTGTACATCAATGTTGCTCTCCCTTTTCCCCTCCCTTTTCCTCTAAGAAAATAAATAAAATCTTTTTTTAAAAAACGAAAGAAGGTTTTTCAAGCTCAAGGCCACTGACTTCCTTTGCCAGGCTGGGCTGTTGGGAGCCAGAGTAAGGGGACTCAAGTTTGGATATTCTTATAAAAGATGAAACACAGGCGGAAACTCACTTTGTTTGAGGACTCAAAAAGGGCCATTACTATCTGGTTCTCCATCAAGCAGACTTCTCTGCCCTCTCCCAGTTTGATCTCAAGCCCAGGCACCCTCACCTGCTAGCTGTTTCTTATGTTCCACCCATCCTATCTTCCAGAGTCATCCCCCCATCTCCCTCACTTGTGAAAATGCTCTTAACCTTCAAGGCCCCCTGGAAATGCCCCATTCCTCAGTAGCCCTTCCCAGGCTCTTCTACTTCCATGTGTTCCCTGCTCCCATCCTGTCCCCAACTCCTGGAACCCTTCCATCTGGACTGGTAGCTCTGGGCTCCTTTGTTATTCCTCCTCCTGGACAGGACTGAGTTTTGCAGAGAATCCAGGGGGCCTTCCCAAGGAGTGAGCAGGGATCACACACCTGCTGAGGGAAAGAATGGGAGGAATGCAGTTATGCACACCTACGTGCGATAAGCCTCCGGCTGGTGTCGGCCATGTGCCACAGAGCATATCCGCTGGAGGACAAGGGAGAAGCTACAGGTCCAAACAGGCATCAAGTTTCAGGTGAGGACACCAGGGTCATTATCGGCAAACATCAGGTTATTTGAAACCAGGCTGTGTGACAGAGAGGTAAAAAGCCACGGCCACAGAGGCCTCACCTGACGCCATGTTCACCCCTTATCTGGGTTATCCCTGGATGAATGGGAAAGATGCTGGCTGGTATTGGTGCCAGCAAGCTGACATTTCTTAGAGGCTGTTTCCTGGTGGTGTCATTATAAAGATTATAAAAATAGTACATGTTTCTTTGATGCTTCTTTGGGCTAACCACTTATTGTGATTACTTCTCTTTATCTACCTTCACACCAACCCCAAGACATAAATACTTTATAAGATCCATTTCACAGAGCAGGAAACTGAGGCTTGTATTACCAAGAGTCATGGAGTGGCAGGTGGCAGAGCTGAGGTCTGCCTGGCATCAGGATCTTTCAATGACAACCTCAGCCTTTCCACTGCAGCCCACCACCATCACTTACCTTGACACTCAACCTCGGGATTCTAATGGTGAAACAATGAAGACTCACATAGGATTCAAGTCATTCCCTAACCCCCAAGCCCCTGGAATGAATGAAGCCAGGCTTCATTCAACAAGCCATCCAGGTCCTGCTACCTTGGGATGCCCTATATTCCCATCACATTCTCCTCATTCTGCTCTTCTGGTCCTGGGATCTGAGGCCACACTGCCTTCTTTGAAGGAAACAGCTTCTCCACCATCCTGGCTGCCTGGCAAACACCCACTCTGCACTCTCAAATCAGTTCTAGCATCCCCTTCTCTAGCAATTTTTATACCCACCCCACATTCCCCCTGGCCCCAGAGAATGAACTCTTCCCCTCCTCCTCGGTGCCCGACCCCGCCTGGCCTGCGCCCTGCACGGAACCCACACCGCTGTCCTGTGTTCGGTGCTCTGTTTGGCTTTAGTCAACAGAGGGCTCCTTGAGGGCGGACATGCTCTCTTATTTTATCTTTGAACCCTAGTATTTGTAGAATAAATTAAGCAATGTTTCAAAGCACACCTCCTCCCCCCAACTAGACCATTCATAAATAATTAAAGTAACAAAGAAGAACAGGACAGGCCACCAGTCAGAAGGGACTCATTCCTAGGTCAGCTCTGAAAATTAAGAATACCTAAGAAAAAGGCACTCTCTGCCAGAAAAACCTCACTGCTTGGGAACAGAGACAGCAGATGAAAAGCCAGTGTGACTTCGCTCTGTAACAAAGTTACTCCGCACTTGTGATGAGCTGTATGAGACAGGCAGAGATACAGCGTTAGTGACTGAACAGGGCCCCTTTGTCAATAGTGTACCCAGCACATGCAAGCAAACACGCAGATTCTAGCAGTAAGATTATCAAGCAGGTTTCCTCATCTTCCTGCCTCTTATTAACACCACTCATTTGCTTGGCAAACCTGCCTTCCAGTCTTGGTCTAAAGGAGAGCAAGGCATGAGTTCTGCCCTGAGGGGGGTTATAAAATTTCCATCAGACCCCATCAGACTGAGCCCCCCCCCCCCCAAACACGCAATTCTGCAAGTAGCCTAAAAAGAGACAATACTGCTACAAGAAGCCAGAACGCTGGCCAGCACAGACTCCGGCCACAACGTAACCGGGTAACAGGGAAACATCAGCATCCCTTCTGCAAACAGCGAGAGAAGAGAAACGAAGCTGGTTTTCGAAACAGTCAGCCTTGCATTACGATCGGCATTTGGGGAAACGGTCCCATTAGGGTTCAAGGCCGACCGTACTGTGAGAAATCATTTGTCCCTTATACACGTGCACAATGAGCTGAGAAAACGCCAGGCAGTTGGAAAGTTGGCTTCATTGCCACTCGCTGTTCCTGACACCACGCGGTCACTCAAAGGGCCTGGAGTGGTCCTGAAAATCCCTCACTCCCCAAATGCCTAGTACTCAGAAGTAACCAAGAGCTTTAGCCTCTGCCAAAAAAGAAGAAAGAAAGGAAACCCCAGGCACACACCAAATCCGTGTCCAACTCCTTTGCCCCTAGGACAAAACCCATTGCAGACGCACACCAAGCGGGGAGAGGCTGGACAAAGGAGAGGCCGGGTCACACTCGACAAGGCGCTTTCTTGTCGTTGCCAAAACAGAGCTGTCCTCTATTAAACTGCTCTTGTTGCTCAGATGTTGATGCAGGGAGGGAGGGGGGCACAAATCTCAAAACAAAAGGCGAGCTGCTGGGTAGGGAGGCCCCAGGCCGGGTCCTTCTCCCCGCACACTTCCAAGCCTTTGAAAGCCTGCAGATCTCGGTCCCAGAGCTGGCAGCTGTCTGTTATTATCCCAACAACTCCAAGGGCCCCAGCACCAGGGAGCGTGTCCCGAGCAGGTGAGCGCCATCTGCCCGGCTCTGACAAGATGCCCGTCTTCGTGCCTGCTGCTGCCAGCGGGCTGGGCTGGCCTGGGGGAGGCACAGCCAGCCTCCCAACTTCTCTCGGAAGGCTCTTCAAGGCTCAGCCAGGCTTTCTTCTCTCTCCCCAGGGGCTGCAGGCTCAATCACTACCTGGCATTTATCACAGAGGGGGAGCTCTTTTGAAAGACACTTGGTCACCTTTCAGAGAAATTTCTAAAGGCACTGAGAGTATGTCTTTTCTGGGGGTGGGGGCATGGGGTGGTAGTGCGCAGAGCTGGCTACAGCACACAGAAAATAGAGCCTACTGACACACCTTCCAGGGATTAATTTTAAGAGGGGTCTTTAATTGATTTACACGGAGAGGAAAAGTTTTCTACCTGCCTTTTAAAAGCACTCCCTACATCAGCCAAAAGATTCCCAGCACATCCCAGCCCATTTCCTCCTGCCCCACCCCAGCTGTTTTAATTGGGGTAAGTGGTTCCCTGATGCACTCTACAAAGTACTAGTCCAGACCACGGAGCGAGCAAGAGCTAAGTGGAAAAGCGGGGCTCACAGAAACTCGGGATGGAGTCGGAAGGCCCAGCGCTCCAGCCCTGCCTCTGCTGCTCCTGGGAAGAGAAAAGCTCCTCCCTTCGAGTATGTCACTGGCTGCTCTGTCCAACAAACGAAATGCCTACATGTGTGACAGGAAGGGGGAACAATGCCACTGTACGGCCCAAAGCGAGCTACAGATGATGATAGTGAGTCCGCCTGCCCACGAGGCCGCCTTTCTGCGGGGTCAGATCCAACGCTTCTCTGCACTGAGAGCTAGCGGTACCTAGAAGGAGCACGGGTCCTCACCCTCATTTCTCAGGGATCATGAACAACAAGAAATCTGTAGTTTGATGTCTTCCAAGTCACACAGGCCTGTGTCTATTCACTGACACCCACCAGTGACAGACTTCTTCCTCTGCGACTGCCGTGACTGAGTCTTTCATGGGAAAGCGAGGTGGGGACAAGCACGGGGAGAGAGCTGTTGAGCCACCCCAGAAGGGGGCAGCAGAGTTACAGTCTGGCCCTGGGCAGGAGGTAGAAACCCACCAACAGCTCTGAGAGAGGACCACTGTCCTCGCTGTAGGCTTAGGCCAGCAGCTGAAAACGCCCATGGGAAGAGCTGACACTTGAACACTCTTCTTCTGAACGAAAGCCAGAAGGCAGAGAGATGATGTGGAAAACCTGGACATCAAAGCTGGGTACAACCCCCTACAGAATCCCAGGCCCCGGGCAAAGTGAAGACAAGTACCCTGCCTGATTCTCAGGACTGTCGTGAGGCTCAAAAAGGACAGTGGAGGCACAGGGGCCTGGAAAACTCTGCAGGACCCACCAGATCCCCAAATCGAGTCTATCTCAGCAAGAGTAAATGAACTGAACACGCAGCCCACAAGGGTAAAACATCCATGGCCACGTTACCTTCACAATCGCCGCCACTGCTCAGGGAAGGAGCTGCAAACTCAGAAAGCGGCCCAACTACATGGAACGAGTGACCCCCTCCTGTCCCTCCCATGCCCTGTGCATCCAATTTCTAAGGTCTCCAGCTGGAGAAGAGCCAAATGATCATCGCTAGAATAAAGCAAGAAGGTGGCACATAGAAGCAGTCCTTGGATTCCTCTACCCAAACAAAGCGAGCTGTGTTGTATCCCCCGGTCCACAGTTGTGGGGACTCACGCCGACAGCAGCCCCCCTGCCCCCCATCCAATGCACCCCAGGGCTGGTGGAGGCTCTCTGACACGTCTGTCTTAGCCTAAACCCACCTGCCTCTGCAGCTTTCACTGGCCGATGGGCCTTTCTTACTCTTGTGCAACAAAGAACGCCCACAGGAAAAAGGGCTCCGGTACACAGCCGCCAGCTCTCAGCTTTGTCGTGTTTCACAGGAAAGAGAGGCTGTTTGGGGCAAGAGGTCAGAGAGGGCTTCCTTCCCAAGAAGGTGCAGCTCCTGATGAGCCTTGAGAAACAGGCAAGGTTCCACAGAGGCCTGAAGAACACGCTCCCACTTACTCTCCACAGTCCCCACTCTGGGCCCAAGGAAAAACACAACCCTCTCATTTTCCTAAGGCTCTCATCTTGTCACAGGTCCTGAGCCTCTCTTCAAACCAGACCAACCCCATGTCAGGGACACGCAAGACCTGCTAGTCCCACCTGGAAGGCAGAGGCCACTGGATAGCGCCCAGCTGAAGAAGCCCTTGGGTACCTTCTCCCCGCCGAGCTTCCCTTCTGTTAGGGATAGTCGGTCCAGCTCCCTGGAAATGCCTCCTCCACTTTCAATCCACTTCAGAAAAGCAGGCCCAGGGCAGGAGATCGGGGAGGGACTACAATGGCAACATCCTGCCTGCATCCGAGAAGGCTAAGGACTCCAGGGCTACCCACGTGGCTTCAGCCTTTTTTTTCCTATCGAGCAGGAAGTGTTCACTCGATGGACAAACAAGCATCTGGGGGTCGTGGTAGGGTTAGGGCAGTGAAGCCAACCTCTGATTTGTGGAAGTGAGCAATCCAAGACAATGGGTGTGTGACAGTGGAGAAATCGGCTCCAGATGCAGGCCAGAGCCAGCTGCCCAGGGGCCAATCAGGTAATCAATCCTGTTGATATGTTTATTCTCAAAAGGAAGACAAGGGGGGTGGGGGGCTAGACTAGGGCCACTGCACACCAGACAATGGGAGGCAGCTGGCGACACAGTCCTATGATCCACTCTTCTCCCAGGCACGGTCTGGGGTTTCTGCTTTCCCTTCTGCCTCAGGGTTTCTGCTTTCCCTTCTCTGCCTTAGGGTTTCTCTGCTGTCCAGCCAAGAACTTGGGGGAGAAGGGCAGAGGACCAAGCACAGCTGTGTGCCTGTGTTTTGTAACATCAACAGTCAAGTCCCCTGAGGTCAGCGACCATGGTCTTGTAAACCAAGTGCGGAGGGGGGGGCCTAAAGTGCCCTTCCCCACTCATGGCTTCAGGCTGCCCATCACCTCTGTGCACAGGTCTCAAAGCAGGTGCTAGCTACTCAGGATCCAGATCACTAGGCTTATCCTAAACCAGCGTTCCCAAACCTCGTATCAGCCAGAAGGCACAAAACCCTAGGATTTTCACTTTTCAGGCCTAGACAGTTATCAGAGTGTAGAAGATGAAAAATAGGGGCCTGGAGGTGTCTAACCAGCCAGTTAATAAGTAGCAGAGTTGGGACCAGCACCCAGGTTTCCCATCCTATCCTAGGGCTCTTCTCATGCTCACAAAGGGCACCCGCCCCCAACGTGTAACCCTAGACCCAGTCCCCAGTGGTAAGACAGGATTACTTGGTTCTCTGCCATGGGTGGGGGAGGGTTACCATGCAATGACAAACCACACCAGGCAAGCGCATGTGACACATCCCAAAAAGCACTTTGGAGGACCCGCCATGCCCACCTCGGAGAAGCAGGAAGAACGAGGGGCTCCTGTGCTTCACAGACCCTCAAAGAGAAAAGCTAAGAACTCTTCCATGTGCCACGATGTGCCCGGCCAGGATTAGGGGCCTCGAAGCTATACCCAGACCTGGCTAGTTCAAGTTCACCAACACTGGTGGGGGCAGCAGGGTCTCCCTGCCTGGCACATGCAATAAGCACCAACACCTCCCACCCCCCCGCCGCAAAAAAAAAAAAAAAAGATTTGTTAAGGAGATGGTTAAATGGATGGCAAGTTGAGTCTGACACCTCCAACACTGCTTTCCAGGACAATAACTTCAAATATATCTATAGCTCCTGCCTAAAAAGGACCACAGAGTGAGCCGCCTGTTTAGGTAGTAAGCACCCAGTCACTGGCTATACCCCAACAGGAACTGGGGTGCTGGCTTCCAAAGTCCCTTCCCAGAGTATCAATTCCATGAAGCTGAAAACCAGCTGGGTGTGAGCACTGGACAAGGGGGAGGTACTTGTTGACTTGCCCAACCTTGGAGGTAAAAGAAGCCCCTGATACACAGGAAAGGGAGAAAGGAGTTGAAAAATCCTAAAAACAAAAGAACAGCAGAGCTTGTCATTCCGGCCTTGATCATCCATGGCACCCTCTCCAGCCATCTGTCACTTCATATAGAAATTCCCTGCGTGTGATTCTGTCTGCCTGGAGAGACTGCTGGCTCTTATCCATCTCCCCGTCCCCACTGAGCTTGGGGCCCAGGAGGCCCCATAAACACTGTTGAACAAAATGATGAACCAGGGCACTACCAGACCGTCTTGTACAGAGCAAGCACTGGGCGTGCCCATCCCTCCAGGCCAAGGCTGTCTAGGTCACACAGCCTGCCTTCCTTAACTTCTGCGAGTACACACGGCTCATACTGCGCAGGGCAGCACGAGGTTGTACCTGGTCTACTCTGTTGCCACCAGAAACCAGTTTCTCTTCTGTTCTCTGACTGAGTCCCCATCATTCAGAACAAAAGAGCTCACTATGCTCCACTTGGCACTCCAGGAAGCACACAGCAGGTGGACTTGGTGGTTAGTTCCACAGTAGAAGTCAGGGTTATAGCATTTTCCATCTCTAGTCAAGAGAGCTTCCTCAGAAAACTTGTTTATCTATAAGCCCCAGTGCAAGTACAGAATACCTATTTATCTATTCTAAACATCACTATAAATCAAGATAATCCTTTTGAAAATGATTTGGCAAAATGACTCAAAAATCTTGAAAGGAGAGGCCCACACTTTTTGACCTGGTAATTTCACTTCTGGAAATGTATTCTAAGGAAACCATCCAAAACGAAACGCAGCATTCTGTACAATGGTGGGGCAGGGAAAGGGAGCACAGCAAGAAGGATCCAGTGACGGAGGAATGCTCAAATAAAACCTATCAGTTAGTGAGGGCAATTAGGAATATTTGGAAATATGCTTATCAAAACAAAAAGCAGCAGACCACGAACTCAGGTGCAGACCCAGGCAACACTCTGTCCAAGTCTGGAAGCTGTGACACAATGTGGTAGAGCCAATGTTTTCCTTTCGGATGCCAAACTTTCCACAAAGGCATCTCTAAGAGACAAGGGGGTTGCCGCACTAAGGTAGGAGGAGAGCAACGCCTACCTCGCCATCTGACGACCTGCCTTCCAGGCCGGGGACTTAAGCAAGGGGAGAAAGGTGGGAAAGACTCTGAACCGTGGCAGGCGAACCTGGTTTCAAGCCCTGTTAACACGACACCTCCGAGAATGACATTTAACCAACAGGAACCTTCTGGGAATATTTAAATATCCTCCAAAAAACCAAACCAGGCAGGCGGGCTTTATATATAGTGTGCACGCACGTACAGAGAGCCAAAATTCTCAATACATAGAGAGAGCTACACCATTCCATTCCCCAACAGCAGCAGTGGCCAACTTTCCGCCCCAATCAGCCATCTGGGGCTCAAAGGGAAGGTGTCAGATTGATCACCAGGGTTGGATTAAATTTTTTTTCTGCTTAAATCCCCTTAACTGAGAAAGTAGCTTGAGCCAATTCTGCTTTTCTCACAGACACCAAAACACCAAGCTATAGTTACACCAGTGCATCTTCACACCCCCAGAGTTTGGGGGAGGGGCGGGATAAAGCTTTCCAAGCAGCTCTCTGCAGAGTCTCACCTCCTGGTGAAAAGGCTGGAAGCACAGGCTTAAAAGAACAGGAATGGCAGGGAAAGGACAGTGCCCCCAGCCTCCTCCCCCAGGTGTCCTTCAGATGAAGAAGGTGGCACTATCTCCCAGGAACCTCTCCAGATCCCTTAGCCCAAGCCAGGAGTCTTCTCTCCTCTGGCCTGCCACTGCAAGTGTTTTCTCTAGACTATCTATTAGCCTGGCCTACACCAGTTACACACCCTTAAAACTCACTGAGGGAATGATGGGAGGGAGCAGACTGTCCTGTTCCAGGACATGCCAGGCACCATCCTCCCTATGATATCGTTGTCTCCCCAAAAGGTAGATATTCCCATTTTATAGATGAGCAAGTTGAGACTTGGAAACGCTGTGAATCTGTGGCTGCATCCTTAGCGTTCAAGGCTCACCAAGGCTACAACATACTGGCTGCTGCAGACCACACTCAATGGAAAAGAGAAGGGAAACAACCACTGCTGAGCACTGAGTGTGGACCAAGTGCTTCTACACGCTTTCTTTCTAATCCCTTGTAACAACCCAGAGAAGCAGGGACTACATCCTCATCCCCCAACCTCCAGGTGGGAATCTGAGGCTCAGAGATGAGCTTTCTTCTCACATAGCTCTTAACTGATGAGCTCGACTTGGGCCCAAGTCTCAGAACTAGATCTAGGGGGCTCATGTCTCTCCACAGGGCAACTGTTCGATTGTCAAAAGCTCCTGTAGGAGTAAGACTGCAAACCGTCTCTGTAGCTCCCGTCCACGTCTACATCTGGCCCTTTGTAGGTGCTCAGACATGTGCTTCCATTAGGGGAAAGAGGCAAAACAGGGTAAGGGGAACCCCCAATGATTTCCCTCTAATGGGGGAAACTTCCAAACATACACGAAGCAGTGGCAACATGGAACAGGGGTTCCCCTGGGAGGAGGCGCTGCCTCATGGCTCAGGTTCTTGATGAGCCTTACAACACACTTAGTACCACCTTTAGCCCAATAATTGGGAAGGTGCTTGGCACCAACCCCCAACTCCTAGTGCAAGACTATGCTGGGTGTTACCGCTTTCACCACCCAGACCCTCCCTGAATTTAATGATCAACCCTCCAGGCAGGCGCCAGCTTTCCAAAGGGACAATGACCACCTCCAGGAAAAATGGCCCAAAAACAGATTCTGTGTCACTTTATTAGGTTGTGTGTGTGTGTGTGTGTGTGTGTGTGTGTGTGTGTGAGAGAGAGAGAGAGAGAGAGAGAGAGAGAGAGAGAGAGAGAGAGAAAAGCAGCTAAGACATGGTGTTTCTGGTATTTTTATTGTGCTTTTGTTTACCCTCTTCTCTTTGAAGGAGGCAGGTGGGTCTGTGAGCTTTAAGGAATGAGCAGCCACAAGACTAGAGCTGGGGAGTGGTTTCAAACTCAATGGCTGGACAGACTTCACGATATTTCCGGTTCCAACAGGAGGAAAGGAGCTCCCTCAGCTCCCCAATCCCTCTGGAATGCACCAACAGGAGGCTGCCTCCTGCCATCACTCACACTATGCACCTGGCAGGTAGGTGGGGGAGCAGGACATCAGAGGTGAAGCAGATGTGCCCCTGACCTCCAGGGGCTTCCAATGGGGGGGGGGGGGGAATTCAACACAAATACCAGCGACTGAAAAGCACCAAATAAAAGTTATGAGGAAGAAAAGCTAATTTCTGAGATGAGAAATGCCGACTGCACCGTCCTCTCCCTGCAAAAAGAGAGTAAGATAAAAAAGAACCAAGTAGGGGAAAGGCCTGGTTTCAAAGAAACCAAAGGCAATGTTTGCACAAACAGGTTTTAGGTAAATACCCAAGTTGCTGGGCAGTCTCCCACCCTGAGCATCAACCAGGTGCTAGGAACCTGGGATAGAGAGACAGACAGGCTCTGACTTCAAGGAAACCGACCAGGGGAGACACGTCAGGAATTTCCATCAGCAGAGGTGAGTTCCAAAGGCTAGCTCAGGAACTCTAGCAATTAGTACCATTCAACCAACGAATTTGTGGGACAAATGGATGAACAGAAAAAAGGGAGCAGTTTATTCTAACCTTGAGGAGGCAGGAAAGATCTGTTGGGAAAAAACCTAGAGTCCAGTCCTAAAGGGAAACTCACCCTCTAAGCAAGCAAAAGGAGCATCAGGTGCCCTGAGCAAAAGGCACAGTGATGTGAGGAAATGTGGCATCTCCAGAACTCCAAGGAGCCCTTCTGTTCATGCCGAGACACAAGAGATGACATGGGCAAAGGGCTGAGCCTGCAAGGCCTTGGAGGCCTAGCTGGGGAGCTTGGGTTTCACCCTAAAGAAGAAGAGATTCCTCCAGATGCACAGACACTGGTATAGCATGGCAAGATTGACATTTCAGAGGGAGAACTCCGGCAGCAGTTTCCATTCGTCCCAATGACCCCCGTTTCCAGGTGAGGACACTGAGGACTTGAGTAGGGCCATCACTTGCCTGAGATCGAGTGGCTGGATGGTGCCGATCCCTGGCTTCAGTCCAGGGCTCCTTTCACCACACTCTGCTGCCGTTCTGAAAGCGGTCACTGCGTTACCTAAATATTCCACCATTGCTGCAGAGGCTCTTCTGGATGAGTCTACGTCAACAGCTCCTGGGCCAGGGATCTGGGAAGTCCTTAACCTGCCTGCGCTCCAGCTTCCTCCTCTTGTGAAAGATGGGGGCATGAATGCTGAACCCAGAAAGGTGCTGTGCAAGTAAGGTGGAGGAGAGACGTACAAGTTCAGCGTGCTGACTTGCACCAGGCAAGCCCTCCGAGGGTGGTAGGTCAGTATCATTCACTCACTGAAACACACTTGCACTGAACACACTATGTGCTGTTCTGATCATTAAGGGCAGGATTAGTCAAAGGGAGTGAAAGCCCACCAGGGTAAAAATCGACAGCATGTCCCTGACAGTGGAGGGCAGGTGTCTGAGCCCTTTGGCCTATAAAGTGAGGAGGGGTCTGGGTAAGCAGGGAAGAGAGCACAGCCATGATGTGCTATGCGCTGCTTGGCTACTTGGTTATGCAGAGCTGGTCAGTAAAGAGGCTGGAAAAATGGAATGTAAACTGCTCCGCCCTGCCCCTTCCAAAGCTTCAGGACTAGAAAGTTGGCAGGTCTACCTGACATGTGAGGTAGAGAAGGGCTGTGACAGGCACAGCATGGCCCTGGCTCCAGCCTCCCCGAGGCACCATCTATGAGGTCGCTGGACATGAAGGTTCTGGTCCGGTCACAAGTCTCTGCCACCCTCCTGACCCTGGCTGGCTGCTGGAGCAGGCGAGCCGGGCAACGGAGTTTTGGGCAGCACGGGCAGAGCAGAGGAAAAGAGCGCTGGTGAGGGCTGACTGAAGAGCCCGTGGGGCGTGGTCTTCAGAGGCCCACCACAGCACTGCCCGTGAAGCTTCGTGGTGTGGGAAGCAGAATGCTCTGCCAAGCTGAGGTGCATGTCTATGAGCAGCTGTGGGCAGTACCTACCAGTGTGAACTGCCAGCTTTCTCTGATTGGTGCCCACCACTGTGCTGCTGCCCCAGGCCAGGAGCTAAGTCCCTCGAGGATCCAGTGTACCACGCTGTTACCACCACCACCAATGTGTGCACCTGGCACGCAAATTCAAGATGACACCTTTCAAATACCAAAAGATAATGGCCAGGCCAAGTCAAGCTGGATCACAGGGTGTGCATTAAAGAGATGCGGAAGACAAGGTCCTTCTCCTCCTAGGACAGGCAGAAAGAACAAGAGGGGAACAGCTACAGTCTCCAAGAACAAGTCAGCTGTCTTGCCCTTCCCCCCAATCAACTAAGAAGCCAGGTGCAGGGAACCCACTGATACCTCCAGTGTTGTGTCAGCTGGCAGGACAGGAGCTGCCAGAAGTCCAGTTCAGTGCCCACCACAGGACAGGCATCCCACGTAACTGCTCACTTCCTCCAAACCTGCACCAGGTCCCTTACTGGGGTGCTGGGATTAAAAACAGGCCGAATCCCTGCCTTCTGGGACATTACTAATAATGACCTGGGTGGGAAGCACAGAGAGAGGTCCAGGGTCCTTGCCCTCGCCCTCCCCCACCCCAGCCTTGGGAACAATGTTCCCCACTTGAACAAATCAATTAAGCTCCCAGAGCACCTAAAACTACTCTTTGGTTGGGAAAGAAAAAAATCTAAGCCCCAAAACTCTGCCTGTAGGGACCAATTAACTTTGTAAAAGGCCAGGAGATGCACAGATAACAGGTACTTTCACCAAGATTAGAAAAGAGTAAACTACTCCAGGAAAACAGACAAGATCGATGTGTCAGCCCCTAGAACCCCTCCAGCAGGTGTATTAGGCAGTCAGGCTCCTGAAACCAGTTCCTCCAGCAGGGCAGGATGCCAAGATGTCCTACTGGAATGAGGCTCTCATCTTCCCTGGAGAAGGTGATGCTCCAGCCTCTTGTCCTGGCCTGCTTGCCAGACCCTGTCCCAACAGGCAGGAGGGGGCTGCTCCTTGCCTCACCTGCCACGCTATCTGCCTCAGGCAAGCAGAGGGTGGGAAGGAGGCCTGCCCAGGCAGTGGTGGGGAAAAATTCAGTCTTGGATTCCAGAAGCCTGGATTCCAGGGACAGCTGACACATGCACTGAATTCACGGGATTCTCACCAGTTCTAGAGGTAAAAAGGACTGACACTAGGAGGAACAGAGGAAGGCCCTGACCTCCGGAGACTTTCCAACTCTGGTCCAGCCCTGTGTCTACCCACACACACCGTGAGGAAGCTAACACTGGGCAGAGGGCCATGGGGAACAAGCAAAAAAGGGGTCTTCTTCCTTCAGGCTAGCACGGATGAACAAGTGGGGTGCAAGAGACATGCCCATGTGTCCCCCACCGTAAGATTTACTAAGTATTATTTATAGAAGCCAGCACTGCACCAGAAATTATCCTACCCATTTTACAAGAATTAACTCATTTAGTCCTCCAGCACGCTGTAGGCTATGCTGTCCCATTTTACAGATGCAGAATGGAGGGGCTGGAAGGTAAGGAGGAGCAGACTCGTTTCCTGGAAGACAGTGGCTGTTCGTTCTTGTTCTTCCTTTTGCTCATCCCAGGCCCCTCGTCTTCCGAGTCACATCCTTTCCAAATGCCTCTGAATTCCTAAGGCAGGGACCAAGAAAGCTACCATTCAAACCCAGGTCTGTGGGCTCCCAAACCCCAGCTCATGGACACCATCTTCTTCCAAAAGGAGAAAGCCTCTGGTCATTGAAACCGGAAGCATGGTTAGACTCTCCACAGTCTTCAGAGCTGTGGACAAAGGCCCATCACAACGGAATCCTGCTTCGGCAATCAGGGAACAATCAGGGAAGGAGCCGGCCTCTTCCAGAGGATCCTTAGCATGGCCCCCTTCCCTTGCCAGGACCGGAGCCCAGCTCAGCCTCAGTGTACCAAGGGCCTGCTGCAGCTTCTGTAACCCCTCCTGAAGATGGCCCCAACCTCCACTGCCCCACCCCAGTAACTCCTTTCACTCAGCGACCCCACAGCTCAGGGCAGGATAAAGAGCAGCAACCCCGCTAGACCCATGTCCCTTTCAGGACAGGCTCCCCAACACTGCAAGGCTGCAGCCCTAACCACCCCACCACCCTTGGCATTCCATCACCACAGCAATTAGGCAGTCCCACTGGGGAGCAAGGAGAGGAAAAAACCAGCCTGATTTACAGAATTTACCAAATGGGTCTGTTTTTCACCACGTTCCAGTCCTTTTGGGAAAACTCCAGGTTTTTAGAAGTAGATTAATGGCAGGGAGTTAATGGGGCAGTGATATACCCTGCCTGAAATTTTTTGAAAAGTTTTGCGTCAAAGCGTCCAAGTCCAGTGGACCTGCGTGATTTAGTACAGTGGCCCCTGAGAACAGGCAGGCCCACTATGTCGGTAAATCTGCTGAATGAGGTCGTTTCCAGAGGGCGGTTTTCAAGATATATAGCCTGATATGTTGCCAAACTTCCCAGATAGCTGGGCCCCAAATGGGAAGACAATGGGAAAGAGCCTGGCAGCAAGTCAGCCCCCAAAGTACGTGGGAGCAGGCAGCCAGTGCTGGGGAACCAAGGAGAGGTGGACTTTTAAGGTCTCTGGCTTTCCACTCTGCTGGGAAAAGAGGGTTCAAGAACAAAGGAACCAAATACAGTAGAGCCAAATGGGAACTCAGGTATCACCTACTGCAGATCCAATTTATCAATGGGAAACAGAACCTCAGACACTAGCTCAGAATCCTGGACTGGGATCTAACTTTTACACAGGCAAACGCACCCATGCCCAAACCTCCAAAACCCAGCCAGACCCCACAGCCCCCGCCTGCCCTTCCTTCTAAGGGCCTCTGATCTCACAGGGAAATGGCAGGATGGAATCCTCATTCTCTAGTTCAAGGCTCACCAGCTCTTTGGGATCTACAGATGTTACCTGAATGAAGACAGAGGCACCAAGGGTGAAACCCTCCTCTCCGAGAAGCCCTGCAAGGGAAGGGCACACCTGTGTGTGCCTGGGCCAAGGCTGACCAGCTATCTGGGAAGAGATGCGACACACAGATGGCCATCACTCCTCCCAAGAAGAGAGGCTGCCTCCCTTTTTCTGCAGCTCTCACTGATGGCAGTATCGGATCGATTATGACGCCATCATTCCCCATTACCTTTGTTGGGGATTCAATTACTGGATTAATTTATAATCGCCCTTCATGGTTGTTTTTTTGCCTACCGCTCTCAATACCAAAGACACACGTAAGTAGAACTTAAACAGCCCAAAAGGCTCCCAAACGTCTCGACTGCTGATATCAGTTCATTAGAGGCACTACTGTAGCTTCTCCGTGTTTTCCCCACACTCCTCACCTTATTTTGAAATCCCTAGAACCAAACCTCTTATCTGTGGACTTAACACAGTGGCAAAGATAATCCAAGGGAAAGTCCTGTTTGACATCAAGGGTTGCACTTTCGGGTGGATTTCCAGGTCCCACCCCCAGCCATTTGTGACACCTTCCTGCAATGGCTTAGCAGACGTGAGTGGGAAGCAGGAAACTGGGTAGGTGCTAAAGCTGGGTCCCTTTCGGGGGAGATGGTGCTGCTGGTGGCTGCAGCAGCAGCAGCTCAAACTCTCAAATCTCCCTCCTGGAGCTCACGGTAATCTGATGATCGCAGTGGATAATTAGTCTCTTATCAAAACAATTAGCGGATGAATGAACAGCCAACCAGTCCTGTCTCAGACACAAGCGCACAGGAGCAGCAGTGAAGGGGAGGCAGAGGCAGGGGAAATGACAAATTCCAGCCACCAGGCACCCTGTCCATGCCTGGGGACAGGCATTCTATTTCTAACACAGGAGACACACTGCTCTGGCCTCACCTCATGCTCCTCCCGCCAGCCCATCCCACCAGCATCTGCCCTGAATGCCCTCCCTCATGCATTCCCCTTTTTAGGCAGGAGGCCAGTCTCCTCTTCCTGCTTTTCAGCGAGGTATCTGACTCGCCCTCCTCCAGCAGAAAGTTTCCAGCAGCCAGGCTGTTCCTCTGCTCCCCAGGACCCACTTCCTTGTCCCTCTCAGTGGAGTGTTTACTCTCTAACCAGGCTGGGACCCCCCCAGCAGGACTCAGAACTCCCCACAAATATTTACGGAGCCCACGAGTGAGCCAGGCTGGCCTGCTTCTCCCTTACAACTGAGAAGTGTTTCATGGGAATACCCTGGCCGTTCCACCCAGTGCCCCTGTCTGCAATTTCATTAGCTAGTGTTTAAAATTCAAAGCTCCTCCATCATTCCCGTGTCTCCCCATCTGTAAACAGGCCTGTAGGTCCAATAGCGTTTGTTTCCACCAGTGAAAATACACAAGGATTAGCCAGAAAGCCCTCTGGAAACCTAATCTGAAGTAGCCTAGATCATCAGGTGGGAGAGTTTGCCAGTAGAACTGGTCTTCCCTGTTTGGTTTTCGGACCTGGGAAACAAGTAGAGAAGGTAGGGGATGCCTGAAGCGTCCGTGGGGCTTTCACCAACAGGGAACACAGGAAGAGCCTCGTCATTTCTAAACACTATTCACACGCTCAGGGGCGGGGGCCTAGTCTCAGATCTTACTCCAGTATCACATCCAAAAGTGATATATTCTGGGGTATGTTGGAGTGGGGTCCCCCCCACTTCCTAATATTCAACAAAATGAGGAAGGAAAGAAAGAAGGGAGAAAAAAAAAAAAGGCAGGGGCCAAAGCGAAGTTCTCCATCTGCTTTTGTTTTCCGCAGTACTCCTTTCAAAGGCCTGGGCTCTGCTAAGCCCCCAAAGCCATGGCATCATCTGTCCACTTCCCCCTCTGCAATCTGCCGCCCTGCCCGACCTTGACAGCCATCAATCACTCTGTAATGTGCTGACCTCAAAGCTCAGGGGATGGAATTTTCAAGTCAAATGTAGCCGTTAACATAAATAAAGCATGGCCCTGAATTTATTTATTTATTTATTTATTTATTTATTTATTTATTTATTTATTTCTCTCTCTCTCTCCTCTTCTTACTCTGCCCCTCTCTAGGTCTTTCTTCATGACTCGGCAGCGGCTGCTGCAGACTCAGTAGACAACAAAAGTGAGGACAGACAGGCAGAGTGGAATAGCAATTCTACTCTTCTGAGTCCTAAAAGTGATGATGTTGTGATAACAAAATTTTCTATTAATTTTTAAGTACCAGTTATCCTGTTTTGCAATTGTCCTCAGGGAAGGGACAACAGATTCAACAGGACCAAAGACTCTAACCCAACAGTCCTGAGCAAGGCAGACTGGGGTTCTGTCTGTACCGTGCACCCCACCCCCAAGTGCCCTGCCTGGCTGGGGCTCACTCTGCATCTTAAGTAAAGCAGCTGCCCTACAAGCACATTTACATGCAAACGACTTCCACATACCAAATATAGTTCTCTAAGCCAGCGTTTATTTTTAACATGGAGAAGAGTCTCCCATAATAAAGCTCATGATAAATGTTATGATCCTTAAAATGATTTTCAGCGGGAGAGGAAGAGTAACTAGAGGGACTAGGAGGAGAATGGGGGAGTCTTCCCTTCGGCCCCACAGCCATGTTGACAGATGGCTCACACCCAGGCAGACCCCGCCCTCTCTGCCTGCACTGTGAGCCACATCCCCCCAGAAGGGGAAAACAGGCACAGGCTAGGACCACAAGGCTAAAGGGATGGTCCCCAGAGGTACAACCCACAGATCCAGAAGAGAGCAGGTGGCCCTACACAAGCCAGGTGTCTGGTAGAGCTCTGTTCACCTGTGACAGTCAGAACCTGAGTCACCAGCAAGGCTCACCTGAGACCATAGAGGGAAGGAAGTAAAGGCTTCTGACTAGGGGTCAGGATGCCTGGCTGGGCTCTGGTCTGGCTCCACTGCTGACCTGTGTGACCTCGATCAAGTCACTGCCCCTCTCTGGGCCTCCGTTTCTTCATCTAATGGCGGAGCCTAGCCCAGAGAGAATCCTCCAGGTCCGTTCCAGGCCTAACCAGGCCTAACCACCATCACACCAGCAGCTCCCCTGAGAGCTCTCCCTTAGGCAGAAGGCCGCTTTGCCCACAGAGGTTTTTAAGTTCCCCAACCACAGTGTAACAATGTTTTGACATCATCACTCACACCTTGAGAAACCCAGGGGTTCCTCTGATTCCTTCTGGGAGAAAACAACTGAGGTGCCAGGGTGTCTTTACAAAAGCCACACAGCATATGACAACAGGACATAAACCCCCCGGACTGACTCACCCTTCCAGCGGCATCTTCCTCCCTGTGGCTCGGCCCCTTTCCACCCCCCACCCCCGGAAACGGAGTGCTGGCCAAAGAAACCACACAAGAACGGGGAGCAGGGGCCTGCAGTCTGAGAGGCCCGGAGCTGGGGTATGCATGGACCCTCCTCTGATCCTCTGGCTGGTGGGTTCTCATGGGAAGAGAGAAGGGTTCCCTGAAAGAAGCAGCCAGAAGCCAGTGCCCGTTTCGCAGATACAACAGTAAAGGTCCCCAAAATATTTTGGAAACTCTCTGTAGGGCTTTATCTGTCTCAAAACTGGAGAAACCATTGTATCTCCTGGACTTCTGAAAGAAAGGGACTTTGAGTTTAGTCCCCAGCCCGACCAACCCTCTGCTGGTGGGAGAGAGATGGACACACCATCAAAGGCAGGAGGGTGGGGGTGGGTGTGAACACGCCTATGACCCTGAGGATGAATGATAGAGTTTTTTTACGGCTGTTCAAGGCAGACACATTAAGAAGGCTGCACATTTATCTTTCTGACATTTTAAAATATGCTGCAAAAAGCTGAATCTTAAATCAAGGTGCGTTTTTAAAGGCATTTATACCAGGGACAAAACCAGTTCCTTTCTCCCTTCAAGGAGCATGCCTGCTGTGAAACAAGGATCACTGCACGTGACAAGAGTCTGGGCTTCCTGCAGCTGCGTTGAGACAGCAGGACGGAGGGCCAGGCTGGGGCTCACCACCGCACGCGACCCCTTGTAAGGAACCTGCCTCCGTGCTACAGGGGAGCTGAACAAGTCCCATGGACCACCAGCTCTGCAAGGGTTCGGCAGAAATGGACACTTTCCAGACCTAGGGATCTCGCTCCCCATCAAGTGTTCCAAGGCACAACCCTAAACAGGGAGCTCCCAGCTTCTTAGGAATCTGGGTGCCATGGCAGCAAATGCTCTACACAATACCGCTGCCCCAGCTGCACCTCTCCCCGGGGCGGGGGCCCTAGTCAGCTGCCCTCTTTCCCTCGTAATTCAAGTTAGGCTGCTAGGGCTGGGGTGGGAGGGCAAGCAGGGAAAAGAAACCCTGAATGGCCTTTTAGGTAGATTTAGCCCAATATTCCGTAAGTTGGGTGGAGAACCTTCAACATACCCTAAGGGAATATACCCCAAACAATTCAGGTCTACACCTACAGTCAGGTATACTGATGCATAGCGTGGCCTGGTTATCGAGTCATCTGGTCTAGATAGTGAACAGCCCCTCATTCTCATTCTCTCTCTCTCTCCCTCTCTCTCTCTCTCAGCAATGAGCCAAAGAAGGAAAGACCTGCATCAACCCCCCACCGGCAGCCTCCAAAGCAAAGAAGGCAGGCCTGAAACCTTCAGGAAACTGCTCTCAAGGGATCTCATCGCTGGGCTCTCCATCAGACCTGAGCTAGAGGGAGACCTGGGCCCAATGCCACTGTCAACAGAAAAAAAGTAGAAATCAATACATCTAACTGCCACCTCCAAGAGGGAAGGCCACCTACCCCAAGGGGCACGCATGCCAGGTGAAGAAGGATGAGTGGCGACCACAACGAAGGCATCACCAGTCCCACTGCACCCTGCATTTCAGAGAGGAACTGATAATGTGTCTCCAGGGTTCATGCAGCCTGGCCTCACTTGCCTCCATGTGCCTCCTCCACGGTCGTCCCTCCGCGCTGTCTCACTCACCCTTGTGGTTACCAACTTCTCCCTGGCATCAGCCCTAGGATGTTACTATAAATCAGCCAACCAGGCAGCCCAGGTGCAAAGGAGAGCAAGGGCAACCCCTTGTTCACAGGGGTCCCTCTCCGACACCATCAGTCACCTCACTCACTTTCCCCTGGCCGTTCTCCACCTGATTGAACAGAGAAACTCAGCGCTCCCGGTCTGTCACCCCCAAGGTTCTATCTGCTGACACAGCACAAACCTCAATACAACCAACAGCTCCTCCTCTGTGCAGACAAAAGAGCTCTCCCAAGCCCGAAGGACAGACCTAACCCAGAAACCCCGCAGGACAGACTCCCACCCACGCCAATACCAGGCAGGGATGAGACAGCACTAACAGATGGCCGACAAAGCCCCCTCAAACCTTGCGGCCTCTCCTGAGCGCGAACACTGGGTGGGGATCGCCACGCTAGTGGTGTAAGGACGGGGTCCTGGAATGCTGTTAAGGCAAAGCCTGGGAATAATGAAGAAAGAGCTCATTACAATCACTGAAGGCATTGTTAAATGGTTTATTAAACTTGGCAAAGAAAAATACATCAACATCCATCAGTGCAAACACTTTTCTATACATCAAGCTTTTGAAATTGTCCTCACTGCAAGAAGACATAAAGGCTTACGCATGAGTCTAATACGCACATAAGCATATGCCCAGTGTAACAAGCCCACGTGTAAAGTCATCTCATCTATGCAGAAAGAAGGGCAGGTCTATGCCCAGTTGGGGAGACGAAGACATATTATCCGGGTGAGGGCACGTTACATTACAGAAGTGTGCGCATGCACGCGCACATACTTAAGCCAGATGCCGAATCACTTCCAGATGCTGCAGGGCAGGATAGCCTTTGTTCAGGAAGAGGAAGAAAAAAAGCTTACCCTTCAAGTCCAGATACTTGAGCTCAGGTTACACGACACAGGGTTAGTTCAGAAAACAGTACAACTTCACAGCCAAGAAGAAAACCAAAGAATGAAAACCTTGTAAACAGCCAGTGCAACTACAAGACTGAGCACAGTGACAAAAGGCCAGAGACTTCTGGTTTTGTGCCGGCGCCCCTCCCTCTACCCACACCTGTGGTCTCATCTGGAGTGGGGGCCTCTCAGGCCTAGTAACAGGGTCGAGGTCTTCCCATGACAAAATCCAGTGGCACCCAATCCAGGGGAGAGGTTGCAGATTGGCTGACTGCCTGTGCCTGGCTGTCCTTTCTGCCTCCCAGGCCACGCCAATCAGCTGGCCAACCCTGCACCAGCAATCTCTCCACCCTGGTGGTCACCGCCGAGGACGAGCAATGACTGTGCACACAGCAAGGGTGCAGAAAAAGAAGTGGCAGAGACGGGGCCGGGAGCTGGTGGGATCCCTTGCCCCAATTACCCTCCAGCACCCGAAGCCAAGGCAACGGTCTTTCGATGAAGCCAAAACCCTAAATGCACACATACCCTGTGCCTCCCAACACAGGCCTTCCACACCAGGCCAGGCCACCTGCCCCTCCGGAGAACATCCAACCACAGATCTCTGTGGGTCTCACTCCTTACTGAAAATCACTTGTCAAAGAACTGCAGGGCTGGAAGGTCACGGGACATTATTATCTAGTCCAAATCATCTTATCTCCCAGATGAGGAACCAGGGCTCAGAAAGGTCAGGCGACTTGCCTAAGGCCACAAGTGCAAGAGCCGGAACTGGATCCCAAAGCTGTCTAGCTAAGCCTGTGCTCCTTCCACTCAGCTAAGCCCTGTAAACCAGCTGCGGCCACCAGTCCTAGAAGGCGAAGTAAGTGATGACTGGGAAACTCAAGACAATGGCAGCCAAGGCACACGGCAGTCACAGTCAGCGCATCAGCCCTGCAGGGGAAGCAGCGCAGAAGTGAGATTCAAGGAAACCACAGGTGCAGGAGGGAGCTGCATAGTGGGCAGGACACAGAGTCTGGAGCCAGGACCTAGGTTCTAGTCCTAGCTCCGACAACCTGAGATCCTTTGACCAGGTCAAGCTGCAAATCCAGGCCTCGTTTTCTCATCTGTACAATTAAAGGGCTGGACAAGATGATCTGGAAACCTCTCTCGCCCCCATTTCAAGTTACCAGGGCCTGATTATAGCTTCAACCATACTTGCTGCTTCTGTGGCCTCCAACAGTCACTTCACCTCTCTGTGCAGCCACTCCCTAACCTGAGACAAGGAGGTGACAGGTGCCCCAAACTCCTTGGTAAGAACTCCAAGGAAGCCTTGTAAACCTCAGGGGTGCCCCCAACTGCCCTGGCATCACGAGGGACCAGAGCCAGCTGATCGGCTCCCATGCCCTACAGCCAAAGTGCAGCTGAACAAGGGACCTGAGTGGGAATCCAATGCATCAAGGACTTGGGCTGAGTACCCACAGGGGACCAGAGGGGACAAACAAAGCATGTCACTACTGGCACTCAGGCCGGGGGAGAGCAGACACATGCACTCGCCCCCTCCCACGCAGCATTGTCCCAGCGCCTCTGTCAGCAGCTCTGCCGGCCTGACAGCCGAGTCTTCCTAATGGCAGGCTGACCCGGCAGACACTGGTCACTTCCCCTCCAGTGGTCCATGGGGACATACCACAGCCTGGGGGTGGAGGATGTACCAGGAAAGCTGGGCTTGTCCTCAATAAAGGACTGGGAGCCAGCCAGCTACACGGATGAGCCCTGGGGGCCAAACACACCCTACACAGGTGGTCTCCTCCACCGTCCTGCCTCCGCACCGTCCCCAACAGGTGGGCAGTCACCTGGCAGCAGGAAGCTCACTACCTACCTCAAGGGGCCTACTCCACAGCCACCTGGTGTCCACATTTAGGAGAATAGGGAGCCGCTCCCATATGTACATCCACCCACAGGCCATGGTCCTGCCCTGTATCTAAACGCAGCAGCCGTCCTGCAGACAGGCTGCCTCAAAGAACAACAGAACAGGCGCAGTAGGCTCTCTCCCAAAGCTGCAAGGGCTAGAAATGAAGAACTCCAAGGTACTCTATCTGAGTTTGAATACCAGGTATGTCACTTAACAAGCTGTATCATTTAATAAGCAACTTGACCTCTCTGTGCCTCAGCTTCCTCATCTATAAAACAGAGATAATAATGGACTTGACATATATAAACTGTTTAGAATGGGGCCCGGTAGACAGTAGGGACCATATAAAAGTCAAGCATTACTGAAACTGCCTTCGAGCGAAACGCCATCATGTCCTTCAGCATTTTTTCATTCACAACCACCACCGCCACTGCCTCTCGGCCTTTTGGCTAAGGTCAAGGGTACTCATCTGTTCTTATCAGAACCACCACCATCTATAACACTCCAGTTCACTGATGATAGCACAGGCTCTGGGTTCCAGCTGGTTCTGGCACTTCCTTGCAATGTAACATTGGGTAAGTAACTTAACCCCTCAAGTCTGGGTTTCCTTTTCCCAAAAAAAGAAAAAAAGAAAAGAAAAGAAAAAGGATCTTCTGAACTACCTCAAAGGATGACTTTACAGATGGAATGATAATGTATGTAAAGCATGTAGCTATTATTATGAATTATTAACAGTAACAACATCATTCTTCTCCTAAGATATTTATTTATGTGTTTATTTTTTAGAGCGAGGGGGAGGGAGAGAGAAAGAGAGAGAGACAGAAACACTGATTGGCTGCCTCTCAGATGTAGGGACCACATGGGCAACCCAGGCATGTGACCTGACTGGGAATCAAACGGGCCGACCCTTCATTTCGAGGGACGACACCCAACCAACTGAGCCACACTGGTCAGGGCGCACCTTCTCCTTTTAGTGACAGTCCTTGTTCCGCGAGCCTCCGTCACTCTCCTTCGGCGAGGGCCACTTTCTCACTCTCTGTTCAAATGAAGCTTCCTCATCCTGTGCCTATGAAGTTAATTTTTTTAACCCACATACAGGACTTTACATTTACGCCTATTAAATGTCATCCCATTGTTTGCAACCTGGAATGGGAGCGGAAGGCTCCGCTAATCAGCTCTGACTCAGCCAGCACAGAGGCGCTGTCTCCAAAGAGCTGCAATCCCTGAGAAATCTTCTGGATTTGAACCCTCAGAACTAAGAAGGTGACAGTCACAGCTGTGAGGGCCTGGCCAGCTCTGCCCTCTGTTAGTCCAACACCCGGACACAACAGACAGCTCTTACTACCAGAACTCTCTGAAGAGGAGGGAAGCACCACTTTCAGGAATAAAGCCACCTGTGCACACTGTTGTCACCAACACAGCCCCCTCGAGGCCTCCGCTGCGTCCCTCCTCACACAGTCTGCACTTCATTTCTTCACCATAAACACAGTCAGGTTCACGCACCACTTCTGTGACGGAGAACGAGAAAGCTGCCTTTCCTGGGACAATAGGCACTTCTGCGTAAGTGTGCAAAGGAAAAGAAGAGAAAAGGCAAAACCACCTTCCAGGTTCCAGGCCAGGCGAGTGTGAGCCAGCCACATTGAGAACCTTTGTGCGGTCTGCCCTGCGGTGGCTGCAGGGGACAGAGGCAGGCTAAGGCTGGGGTTCAAGAACGTGTGTCAGGCCGGACTGAAAACCTGCCCGTCACAGACTGCAAAGCTTCGTGCCATTTCAAGTGTATTTCCCTCAAACCCAGACGGCCAATTCAACAAACCCTTCCTGGGACCCTGAGCAGCCCAATAGGGCGTGAGACTCATCTTGGTCTGTCCTCGGGAGACAAGTATATACAATCCTGTAAGACAAGCCTCTGTCCCCTGGAAGGTGGCAGAGAAGCAGCTGGGGACTGGGTTCTCACACCTTCAGCTTACTACTTTCCAGGCTGGACAAGGCAGCACCAGCAGGAGGGATTCCTGGGAAATCCGGGAGGGAAAAGGAAGCCACTGGGGGAAGGGCCAAAGAAGTGAGTCTCACAGAAAGGGAGGGCTCAGCGCAGGAACCAACGTGATGTCACAGGCCGAGGATGGGTACTGGAGCCAGAGACAGTGATCACATTCCAGCTTTACCACTTCCCGTGTGACTCTGCACAGATGACTTAACCTCTCTGAGCTTTAGTTACATCTACAGAAAGAAGAGATGGAACTGGGCCATCTCTAAGGTTCTTCTGGCAATGACACTCCAGGTTCTAGCCAGAAACTTCCGCACCTTTGTCAAACCTCCCACCATCCATTCAGAGGGACTGTAATACAATAGGCCATCTAATTCCCTTTTGCCTACCAGGTCTTTGCAGTAGGCAAGGCAAACAGGAGATTAAACAGATACCGACCTACACGGACCCCCACCTTGGCAGACTCACCCAAACCCCTCCTGAAGCCCTTGGAGGCCCTGCCTCCTCAACTCCCGCCCTCCTCCCCTCCTGCTTTCCTGACAGTAATGAGAAGGGATTGGATGTGATTCCTGCCCAAGCTCAGTGAGCACCCCTGGAGGTGGGGTGGTAAGAACCCACACAGCCAGAGCTCCTCAAACCCAGGGAGCCAATGGGCACCAAGCCGATGTCCCCACCTCTGCACACTGGCATGGTTCAGCAGCTTTTCAAAGTCAACAACGTAAATTTTTCAAATCCTAAAAGGATTCTCAAGCCTCTTCTAATCTGTCTGCCATTTTGTTTTGTCTGCTCAGCTCAAGTCAAGGGGAACTTGACATTTGGAATACTAACTGCAAATAATCCACACCAAGGACAGGGCCTGGAGTGCTGCAGTGTCAGCATGTGGCTCACAAGGATGGTGGGGACATTCCAGTTATCTGCAGAGGGTCCCACAAGGCCTACTGTGTGGCACAGGGAAGAAGAGTGGAGCAGAGACCCTAGGGAGCTGTCAGCTACCCCAAGGGCAGGGCTACACCTAATTCACTGGGTTTCTCAACACCCCAGGGAAGGGGGCGATGCTCTGTTGGGTGAATGCACACCAACAGTGGGAGTGCAAAGCACACTGAACCAGCGTTCTGCACATTCTGGATGTGAGCCCCAGTCCCACCAGCCCCTCTGCACTTCCGCTTTGCAACAGTCACGGAATCTACAGCTGGACCGGACAGTGGGGTCCTCCAGCCACCCCTCCACATCCAGGCCACACCTCAGCCATCAGGACACATAGGCAGGACCACACATACGACTCTGTCACACACACCTGAGGCACAGTGCACAGGCAAGGCAGGACCCAGAGCTGGGGGGAAGGGGGGCTGCCTTAAATTCTGCTGTGTGAACCCACTCTGGCCTGCCCTTTTAACAGGAAGTGGCACAGGGAGTGCCCAGTGGCCAAGGGAGGCAAGGACGTCAAAGGCGGGTTTTGTGCGGCTGAGGCTGACCTCCAGTCTCCAGCTTCTGAAGCAACAAGGGCTTGGCTGACACAAAGCATGTTTCACTCAAACTTTTCAAAGACAGTGTGAGCCCTTTGGGCATAAAAATAAAATCCCAAGACCTCAACTGAGTAATAAAAGAAGATGTAATGACTATAACCATAACATCATCTATGTATAAGAATAAAGCTCAAGAGCAAATAAATCCAAGTACCCACTTGAAACCTCTTGTCTCCCATCTGCCTAAGCCATGGCTTCCCCCATGAGGCCATCTCTGACCACCCTGTGGGGCACCCCTCTTCTGTGTTGCCACAGCCCCTGTGCCCTTTGTGCCAGCACAGGGTCCTCAGTCCCTCCAATGGAGCTGGACACACACTTGGTTTGCATGCGCTAAACCGAATGCTTACTTGCCATTTCCCCAATTAGACTGTAACATCCTTGAGGGACAATACTTTGACTTCGCTGTGAAAGAACCTGGAAACAGATGTAGCGTTTATCTCACACTGAAAAACCATCTGTTGAATAAATAGCGAGTGGATGAGTACACGGCTTCTAGGAGTCTGAAGAGCCCTTGAAAATCAAGCCCAACTAAGGCAACTTCAAACTATTCAGGGAGACCACATGGTCACTCTGGGTCCCTCTACCTTTGGAGAAATACATATACCCAAAGGGTACTAACCTGAGTTTCCCAACAGACCTAGGCAGCAAAGGGAGTTCTTTCTCTCTTCCTGGCTGAGGCTAAACAGGGACCCAACCACAAACACCCAGTAATGCTGAACATGACACGAACAATGTAAAAATAGCTCCTGTATCTCTTGCCCCCTCCTTTCTCTACAGCAACACAAAGGGCAGAAAGGGCAGAGCAAAGTGACACCCCTAACAAGCTTCAGCTTGTTCCATCACAGACAGCCCCAGCCTCCTACATCTGGACCAGCTGCTGTGAACCAACAGGGGATTCCAAATTACATTTTAATTACCATAATTTTTCACAGGTACCTGAAGCCAGACCATGACAATGGTGCAAGAAATCCCCAAGTATGATGCATGAGGTCCACATTACAAGCCAGTCCTCGCCACACACACCGTTTCTCCCACGTCCTTCAGTTCCTGGGGCACTTTCCAGACTGCTCTCAGGGGGCCCCCTCTTTCCCGTAGGCTCTGGTTCCATCCCAGCCTCTGAAATTGGGTGCCCTCTACAGAGAGCTTTGATTAAAAAAAGGGAAACTGGGGGCTGGGGGTACAATTCTTTCCCACAGGGTTACTAGGTATATTAAAGATCAAATGGGAAGCATAGTGAAGATTTTTAAAAGAGAAAGCACCTATTTAGGATAATTCATGCTGGGCAAAGAGTGGATCCTTAATAGACACTCATTCTCAGTGTAGACGTGTCTATACCACCAGCAGGTTAGGAGAGTACGCTCTGGAACTAATCTGCTTATACCTGAATCCAGGCGCTGAAACACTGTAGCTGTGGGATCGTGGGCAAGTTAATTAACCTTTCTGGACCTCAGTTCCACAAACTGGAAAAAGAGGATGACAGTAATTACTTCACTGGGTCACGTTGAGTGCAATGAAGTAAATATAAGAAAAGCACTACCAAGGTGCCCAGCCCTGGTACACAGTAAGCACCCCAAAAATAAAAGTTTACTGTGGGAGAACTTCAAGTGCCTTAAGAGAGGGGAAAGGCAAACTTACGGTGCTGCAGTCAGCTCCCCACGCGGCAGGTGGACGTCGAAAGGGAATTCTGGGAGGAAGGGCGGCGTGGGGATGAGGACCCCGTGGCTGTCCTGCTCCAATTCTGTCTTAACACTCACATCTTTCTTCCCCACCTACAGGATGAGCACCTTCAAGGAAGGGGCTGTGTCATGTCGCTTTTTGGTAACCCCCAGGTTCCTAACATGTGACTAGCATAAAACTTCTGCTCAGTCAATATTTACAAAACTAATTGAACAAATTAATTTTATCTCTCTTGCCTCTGTGCATTCCAGATACCGAAAAGAAGCAGGCTGCACAAAGTCCTCTAAACATGGCTTGTCTCTTTTCAGCTGCAGTTATATTTGCAAAGGGAGTTGGCATCCTTGTGTGTCTGGAGCTGCTTGCTGCCGCAGAGAAGCAGAAGTGCTTCCTCGTGGAGGGAGGCCCCACAGGCCCTCTTCCGGGGGGAATGAGCAGCATCAAATCCACCCACGTGCCCAAGTTGTGGGAATCCACCCATCAGCCAAGGGACAGCAGGGAGGGGACAGGAGGGTAAGTGGCTCCCACCGAAACCCCCCCAAAAAGCCTACATGCAGTGAGGAGCAAATACATGCTTTATTTTTAGCTACAAATGATGGACGGTTACTCCCAGAAGGGCACAAATTCTGCTTTATCACCTCGGTACCTTTCCAGGATCCCCGGTGGCTTCCCAGGGAAAGGGTGACTGATAAGGAGAGAGAAAGCAATTTCTGAGGCTCTCTCAGAGGAAGACACAGAAAAAAGGAGGTGAAGTCAGGTGGGGGAGAGAAGGTGGTCTCAGGGGACCCAACCCGGAGGGCTGGAAGCACTTGAGACTCCTACAAGTGGCTACGGCTCCACTGGCTATCAGGAAGCAAGGGGGTCTTCAACCCCTGCCACCTCTCGGTGGGAGGCACTGGGCTACGGAACCAGAAAGACCTGAATCCCACCTGATCGGTGCCACCTGTGCCGTATTCCGCAGCAAAAGCAACCAAGGGCACCGAGCCTCCACTTCCTTCTCCATAGGCTGGCGCTACCACAACTGCAAACGAAACGGTGCCTGCCCCGTAGGCACCTGGCACGTGATTACATTATCTTTTAACGATTAAACTGGAGCCCAGAAAAAGGTCAGCAAAGGCTCTGTTGTGTGATCTTGGCCAAGTCCTTTCTGCTCACTGGGCTCCACATCTCTCCACCCACAAAGGGAACCAACTGGCCATTCAACCTGTGAGACGTGCCTGCTCTGGGATGCTGCAGCATGGCCTGGTGGGCTACTGGCAGGAGTATTGCCCTTCCGAGTGCTGGGGTTCCACTCTGAAGTCATATCCTGACCTCAACATGGGACCAAATTCTGACCACAATGTTTATTCCTTCCCACCCTCCCCAAACTGTATCATGGGCCATCCATCCACTGCACAAGAATTTGCTGCCCCTCCCCGCTCTGTCGTGCAGGGCTGGGCAATGGCCATTAGCAAACAGGACAGACCAGCCCTTCTCCCCCAATCTTAACTGCTAAATGCTGTAAAATGTAAGCTAATTATTTTACTCTGCTCCTGCTAAGAGCTGCAGAACAGAAGTACTGGGAGCCTCGGGGTATACAAGATACCAGGTGAGCCACTGAGGGTCAGGACACGCCCTTCAGACAGATCCAAGAGACAAGCGTGTGCTAATGTAGAGACCAGGGGAAAAAGGAAGGGAGGAACACGCCTTCTAAGCAGAGGGAACAGCATGTGCAAAGGCACTTTTCAGAAACCAAGAGAAGGCCAGAGTAGCTTGAGGGCAGAAAGGAGAAAGGAGCTGCCCAAGTCCAAGTTGGGGCTTGCAAGGCAGGCTTTCAAATACAGATAGCCAGTACACCCTGTGTGAGGCTTCCTACGTCCCACCCCACCCCCACCCCTCCCCAGCGGGGTCTCCTGAAAATTCTGCATTTCGGTAGCTTCCTTGCCTAGACTAAGCAGGAGAGGTAAGGATGGCTCAGGTCACAGCCAAACAGGGCAGTCGTGGGCTCCAGAATCCAGGCGGAGTTCCAGCCTGGGACTGCCACAGGCACCGAGAAGAATCCTCCTCAAATACCCATTTTAAGGTTTTTCTAAGGTTCTGCTCCCCCCTGCTCCCCCCACTCCTACTTGTTTTTATTTATTTTTCAACTGGGGCCTGCTTATGGTCAAGTTAATGCATTTTCACAAAAAAAGGCTGGCATACGCCATGGCCCTCCCTCAGAGGAGATGAGCAGACCGATGGCCCTCTCAGCATTCTTCCTCTTCCACCAGGAGGCCAGAGGGGCGGGCACCAGGGCAGGCCCTGTGCCCCCTTTAAAATGGGCCTGGGAGCCAGGCCACCCTCACTGCCCACCACGCTGGGACACATCTCCCACATCCTGACCTGCACCCCTAGAGAGGTAGAGCCCAGGAAACAAGAGGACAGACTCCGGTAGAGGCGAAAACACTGAATAGAGTCTGAAGACTTACGTTCAAGCCTCAGCTCAGCCTCTTCACAGCCCTGAAATCTTGGACAAGAGACCTAACCTATACCTCCCAGTGCTCAGTTTCCTTGACTAAAAAGTGGGGGATCTTGTCTAAAAATTGAGTGAAGTAATGGGAATGGGAATCTGGGATGCTGCTGCTCAACAAACCCCAAGGACCTCTACCCCCATCTCCAGGCTCCAAGGCCCCCACCTCGGGAGACTGTGCCCTTCATGGAGGAGCAGATACACCCTGCTGTCACAGACCCTCCTTGCCCACCTCCCTCTGGGTCTTCGTCACCCCCTAGCCCACCCTCGTGAGCTGGCGTGCTCTGAACTCCCTCAAGTGAAAACCTTCTCCCAATGCCCGATGCCGACAGATGGGGAGTCCTAAAATATAACGTATGGATCATGTTTCGTGACTAGCAAAACATGCCAGCCGGGACACTATGAGAACCCGGCCGGTTTTCAGGAACAGGATTTTACACATTTCCCAGGATTGGCAGATCGGCACTTGCCTCCACCCGCAAGCTCTGGAGCCTGGGCCCTACACCTGGAGGACACCTAGGACAGGTAGGAGCCTGGGAGGGGAGGGGAAGCCCTACAACCAACAGGTTGGCGGTGCCCTAACCTCTGCCACTTCTAATGTTGTTATGACCATTCACTGAGCACCTACCCCCTTGCTGCACATCGTGTCTGGCACGTGCTCTCAGGCCACACAGCCTAGGCCCCAACCCTGACTCACTATGCGCCCCCAGGCACGTCACTTCAGCTCTCTGAGAGCCAGCTGGGGTTGGCAGACCTTCCCCTCACTGGGTCCAGTGAGGGTCAGGTGAACAACCCGATGTGAGCTGCTGTAACAGCCACTGTCACTGTCACAACGGCATGACTGCCACGTAACCACCACTGCCGCTATCCTATAGAAGGCAATGCCAGCTATAGGGTAACCCCATGGTCGGGGGCATGTCTGTCTCCGAAGGGCCTCAGGGATGGGCTTCCAAGGGTCCACAAAGCCCTGGACTTCTTATGCACAGTGACTTGTCTATGGGACTGGGCAGCGTTTGAAGAGGGCACCAGAATGTAGAATGCAGTGATTTCACAAGGACCCAGGGTCCCATAAAGGTTAAAAACCACAGCTCTAGACAGAGCCCTGTCTGCTTGACACACATGAGGTCCCCCAGCAGAGCAGTCCTGGACTCTAGGATTTGGGATAAGAACTACAGCCCACCCCCCTCTCCCCAAGGGGAAGAAATCGGTTCTTGGCAACATCAGTTACAAAGAGCTCCCAACTGAAGGAAGCAGCCAGGAGAGCCACAGGCAGTTAAGTGTGTGGGCAAGCCTCCTAGAAGGAAGCCATGTGTTACACAGGTTCCAGAATCTTAGGAAACTGAACTCGGCACACAGAGGGAAGTGGTCTGCACTTCCAAAGGCTGAGAAGGCCAGAAGGGGTAGAAGGGAGATGGAGGCAGGAAGCTGGGCACCTGGCAACTGAGGAAGCACATAGGGGGCAGGGCATGACAGCCGAGAGATGCCTGTTTAGAAGCCTGGGTTCAGTCAGCCAAGGGGACGGACAAGACCCCGCTAGACTTGACCTCTTCAGGAAAGGCACATGTTTAGAAAATAAGTCATACCAACAAGATAAATCAGGGTATTAACACTATTAACCTTTCGATAGTGAAGTGCCAGAATCTTGCATTTATTATCTAATTCCCTTCACAATGAGCACATACCCACATACTCCTTTGGAAATAAAACATGAAACTAATCTACTCACAAAGCTACCTATGCTGAGTACACGATCAGCCTGAGTACAATGGAAGTACATATGCTTCTGCCCAAAATGGGCTCTTGAAGGCCCTGTCTGGGGATGGGTGACCCACACCACTCCCAGGAAAGGTGTCATTCTGGGACAGGAGTATGTTCAAGACACCTTCTTGGGTCCACGGTGGTTTGGTCTCTCAGGGACTCACATTCCGTGCTCTGGCTCCCCGTAACGACTGACTGAAAGAACAGGCATCAAATCCAGTTGAATCAACATGTCCCACAGAGTGGTGACAACCTTGTAAAGAGATTAAAGAATTGGACAAAATGCCTAGTTAATTTTTTTGGTGAGGAGCGGGGCACAGAGAAGAAGGATGGAGAGAGGAGCCCAAGCCCTCGCTGCCTGCAGACAGCGCTCGGAATCCTCCACGCACACAGCTCTAAGTCCCATTTGGGGCGTGTGGTTTCCAGTCCCAATGTTTTGAGACACATATAATCCAGACTTCCTATTTACATTACATTGGTTTTCACCAACACAATAGCTACAAATGCCTTCTACGCCACTCCTGTCATCCGTATGGAAATCCTTCTCCGACGCAGGAAGACTGTAAAGTCATGGGAACAATTCCCATGAGCGGGGAGAGGACTCAAGTCTCACTTCTTCCTGCTTGTACAGGAAACTTCTGTGTGGGAAGAAAAGGGGCCGGCCCAAGCCACGAGCCACTAACCCACACTTGGCTTCTTCTTGTTTATCCACAGCGAAAACACAGGAGTCCGTACAAAAAATACCCTTACTGACACTACACAGTATTTGCTCTTCCAATAAAACGGTTCCTGGCCACCCAGGTGGCCTGGAACAGACAACACCAAGAAGCACACTTTAATAACCACCTAAGTCCCACCCTTACCTGTAGAGAGGAAACTGAGGCACTGAAAGACCCTCCAGACCCAGAGGTTCCGGCCACCTTCCCCACCATAAATCCAAGCTTAATCAGGTCGGCCTCAGAATGAAGGGGCAGGAAGGAAACGCCTGTCTGTATTTCTAAGGACATCCCTGAAGTACTTGTGTGGACGTTTCCTTTAAACTTTCTTCCAAAAACTCTGACTTCCACCGAACCAGGCAGTGTCTCGCCTCTGTGCAGGGCCGAGCCCAGGACCTGGCACACAGGACGTCACTAGCCTGAGTGTACTGGACTGACTGAAATTACAGAGCGGTTAGGACTTTAAGATCCCTTAAAACAGGAATTAGAATGTGCCATCTAGATTTGGGGCCCAGCACCGTCAGCCTGTGCTATGGACCCCTTGGACAGTATGTTCAGGCCCTAACCCCAGTATCTGTGAATGTAACCTTAGTTAGAAACAGATCTTTTGCAGATGTACTAAAGAGGAGGTCATACTAGATTAGGGGGGCCCTGATCCAGGGACTGGTGTCCTTACAAAATGAGGGCAACTGGCGTGCGCAGAACACACAGGGAGAGTACCGTGTGATGATGAAGGCAGACGCTGGCACTGGGGTCAGCCACAGAATGCCAAGAGTTGCCAGCAACACCAAAAAAGAAAGGCCTGGAACAGATTCTTTTCTAGGACCCTCCGAGGGAGCATGGCCCCTGTTGAGACACCTTGATTCTGGACTTCTAGCCTACAGAACTCCAAGAGACTAAGTGTGTTGTTTAAAGCCACCCTGTTTGTGATGCTGTTACTGCAGCCTAGGAGACTAATACACCCTGAATTCCTTCCAGCCCTCCCCACCTACTCACCCACCCACCCCTTTCCTCCTCCTCTGTACTGTTTCTCAGTTCAGAGTTATGTGACTTGAAACAGGATAGCTGTACTTTGACATCCGTGCAACCACCCTTGACCTTCTACAAACACCATCTGGGACAGGTCAAGAGGGCCCATCCCTGCCTGAGTCACAGCAACACAAGGTCATCTTTACTGGGTGGCAGACTCTGGGGCAATGCACAAGGTGTTGGGAAAAACAGAGAAGATGTGGGGAAGGGGGACGGAAGGCGAGTAGAAATTAGGAGAGAGTCGGCACAAAGGGGGGAGAAGAGGAGAAAGTTTCAGAAAGGAGCCTGAAGATCAGTGGTACAAAGAGGCAAAGGAAGCAGATCTGCTTTCCACATCCCCAGTGGCCAGCCACATGCTTCTCGCTCCCTCCCCGACCTGCGAGACACCTGCCTGGAACTTTACTCCAACAGCCTGCCAAGCAGGTTAACACCTAGAAAACTGTCTACCCACACAGCTGTTGCACTTTGAGCTTCTGCAAAGAGAAAGCCAGCCCTCTTCCATCCAGAAGCTGGGTTTTGTTTGTTTTGGATTTGCAATATCTGAAACTTGGTGGGGCCAAGTCAACATCAAATGACCAAGGAGCTAGCTGGGCAGATAGATGGGGCTGGAGTCGAACAGATCACCTCACCTGTGCCAGCTTAAGGAGCAGAGTCACCTGGGGTCCTGAGAAAGCAGGACATGTGTGTCCCAGTCTCACTCCTCTACCATACTCACAGCACTGACCGATGTGCTTCAAGCAGGGAAACTAAGAGACTAACAGGGCCAGGGAAGTGAGCGACCCCTAACTCTCACCTCCACTCCTATAAAACCAGAACAAAGGAATGCTCCAGCAGTGGCAGTGATGACGGCTAATACAGATCTAGCTGGTCGCAGATCACACCGGGGCCTTGTGCCACAATCTTCCTAGGTTCTGACGTTCACATGCAAATCAAGTCCACAAATGAAGCCAGCCCCAAGTGACAGGCGCTACAGAGGCAGCCTGATGTCTTGTTGAGAGGCTGGGATGGAAACCCAGCTCCACTGCTTGTAAGCTGTCCACCATTCATCCTGCCAACCAAAATTTACTGAGCTCCTACTATGGGCTGTCAGTGGCCTCATCTGCAAAAACGAGGTGACAATACCTGCCTTACCAGAGCTCTTCTGAGCATGAAACATGATAAACATAAAATGCCCAGCACAATGCTGGGCCCATCACAAGAGCCACTAGGAAAGAGATTAAAATTGTTATGGCCCTGCTCTGGTCAGCGTGGCCCACGAATCAAAAGATCGCCAATTCGATTCCCAGTCAGAGCATATGCCTAGGTTACAGGTTCTCTCCCCATCAGGACACGTGCGAGAGGCAACCGTGGGAAAGGCAATCAATCGATGTTTCTCTCTCTTTTTCTAAAATATTTTATTTATTTATTTTTAGAGAGGGGAAGGGAAGGAGAAAGAGAGGGAGAGAAACATCAGTGTGTGGTTGTCTCCAGCGTGCCCCCTACTGGGGACCCGCTCACAACCCAGGCACGCGCCCTGACTGGGAATCAAATCCACAACCCTTTGGTTCATAAGCCTGCACTCAATCCACTGAGCCACACCACCCAGGGCCGATGTTTCCTTTCTCTCTCTACCTCTCTCTAAAAAATAAATAAATTTTTTAAAAAGTCATTGTTATGGTCCTGTCTTCCATGTCCGAGATTGAGACCGAAGGTCTACAGCAGATTTCTGTACCATCTACTGGAACGTCAGGCTCCATGGGGACGGGCAGGGTTAACGTTGGTGCTGCTCCCTGCTGTACTCCCGGCGCCCACCACAGTGCCGGGCACGTGGCAGGCACTCAAACGTTTGTTATACACACCAAACTGTTGGGCAGCCAAGGCACCAACAGTGGATGCAGAAATATGATAACCACCACGACACTAAAACTCCTGGGGAGGAAAAGGCAGAATCTGAGATTACAAGTAGTCCTGTCCCCAGGCCAAAGAGCAAAATGGCCAGGCACCCGCTGGTTCCCCGAAACGAAACCACATCAAAGCAGGAGACGGGCACAGGCTCAGCCTTGGGGAGCATGATCAGTGCCTCTTCAGTCGTGTTCACACAAGGCAGGTATCCAATGAGGACACAGGTGTGGAAACGCTAGAAAAACATATCGAAACTTTTTATTTTGCAGATGTCTTCTTCAAGAGATGATGGCTTCTGCTTTGGTCAGGATTCACAGTATCATCATCCTGTTTTTAACCTCCTTCTCTACCATTCCATTTGGGGTCCAAACGTACCTGGTGAGTATCCTGAAGTGTGCAACACAAATCGCTGGCCATCTGCAGCCCCCTGGCACATCAGCCACCCAGGGTCCTTTTAGCCACAGCAGTTAGCTGTCACTCCAACTCTTCTGCCCCAGATTAAGCCTCACCAAACCTCAACCCTGGGTATTTAACCATTTCCATCCCTACTGGCTGTGTCCCAACAGCTACTCCCAGCATGGGCCTATTAAAACCCACTAAGATTAGGAGGCATCCAAGTGGAAGGCATTATAGCAGATGGGAATCTGAGGACTTGAGAACCTGAAGGCTGAAGCACAGTCTTGCTTAGATATGAAACTAAGCCCAGTTCCCACTGTCCATAAAAATGAGCATCATAACAATAGTCCCTCCCAACAGGGCTGTTGCAGGGCATTCAGGAAAGAACAAGAGACATGCCCCTAAAAGGCTCTTTTTTTAAAGTGCGGACAAATGCTGTCACTTGGAACTCCGGTCTTCTCTTTCTCACCAGTGGAAGAATGGACCCAAGTGCGAGTTAGAACGCCATGCCAAGCCCAGGCAGCCCTGCAAAGCAGAAGTAGTCCTGTTTTCCTCAAGTGATTAACAGGTCCAAGAAAGGCCGCAGCGCAATTTACGAGGGCCACAGCCAAGAGGGATTTACACGCGTGTGGCCTTCGGAAGGTTTTCTAAGACTGTGCACAACCCTCGCTTGGCTGAGGATCTCAGCAGCAAGTAATTTTCTAATTGATTCATTAGCACTCCAATCAACTAGTACTTTAGACACAATGGGCCCTGCTTGGGGCTGAATGCCTGAGCCCAGGGAGCTGCGCTGAATGCACCACTCCTGCTCCTGGGCTAGTACAGCCTGGGGCGGCCCACAGAGCCCGCGGAGTCCCCCCAAAGGCCACACCAACACAGGGCGAGTACTCAGTTTGAAAAGAGACACAGAACTGACACAGCTTCTTAAGTATTATTTTTTGGGTGACAAGGATTTTCAGACTGGAATACAATTATGCAAAAATGTTAAATGAAAAAGGAGGAAAACAGCCTGAAAGGACATGTTCCCCCGCCAAAAGTTAGCCCAAAGTTAGTTTTGGTGGTGGAAGGATGGGCAAATTTTTCTTCCTTCTACTTTTCAAAATAAGCAAATATGGGGCACAAAATTTCAGTTTTCTCAAGTGTAAAGCCACAGCAATTACACCCAAGTCCTGTGAGGATGAAGTGAAAGTATGTACGAAACAAGCAGACCCCCACAGCTGTGGGCACCGGACGGAGTGCCAGGCTTACCCCCCAGCTCAGCGACTCAAGCGCCCACCCTGCCACTTGGACCAAGAATCGAAGTTATGCTCAGGGAGGTTGTAAATTACTGCTGTCACTTGTTGTGAATTGTTGAAACTCACAGATCTCCAGGGTAATGCTGTGAACATTTAAATATAAATTAAACTTTAAAAACAATCTTCGTCATTCTAGATGCGTTTGGTGTGGGGAATGTTCCTGTCACATACGGTTCCCGAATGGACCAAGCGCACAGGAGAGGGGCCTCCAGCAGACCCTCTAAGGGACAGTCAGAAACTCTGCTGGGCCTTTGTGAGCCTCAGGACCGGATCTGCGGCCTGTACACTCAGTTGTAGAGAAGTCCTCAATTACAGGGCATTTTGGAAGGACTCCCAACTCAGCCCAGCCTGGATCAGCACTCTCCTCTCCCCACGCATCCATCCACCCACCCACCCAGCCATCTACCCAGCCATTCACCACCCAGCCAGCCAGCCAAGCCTCTCCAAGTATATTCTCCGAAAGGAACTCCCGGTGAGCCAAAACACAGTGGGAACACTCAGCAAACTAACAGGCATCCTTAATATGAAGGACAGAATGTTAAGCACCCTCAGTCTGTATAGTCCTGGGCTCAAAGTACATAAAAAGACCAAAGGCCCAGACATACTAGTTTGCTCATCAAAGCCCAAAATTTCAGAATGAGCACAGGACACCTCAGGAAGCTTGGGAAAAAAATGAAGCCCACCTTCACCTAGCAAGGAATTCACTTGTTACCCTGGTAAGTGGCATTCTCCAGAAAAGCCAAATGGGTCTAAATTTCTTGGCTGGTAGGTAAGGTGGCATCTTCAAGTGACGTCATGAAGTCAAACTCCCTCACAAAATATCGCTAGGGAATCTTTGCCAAAACTGTCCCCACTGGTTTTCTCAGCCTGACTTCCTATGAGGCTTCATCCAGTCTCCAAACCTCCCCCCCCTTCCCCTCGCCTCCCTCTCTCCAGAGAGGAAGCCATCCACCTCCGTGTCCTACTATGGTGACTCTACACAGAAGGCAAAACACACTGGGTGGCTGTCATCACGAGTCTCGCCTCCCTAGGACCCGCAGCAGCCGCTGTGTTTCACTCACCTTTCTGACCATCACGGGGTCCACCCCACCAGCACTGTACTATCACTCACTACTGTTTGTGGAAACGTGCAGACCATGCCAAATGTGAGACACACCATCTCAATCCACTGCTCTGAAACTTCAGTGTGGGGGTAAACTCTGTTACGATCACCCACTCTATAACAGAGAATGATTAATGACAGAAAAACATCAAGATCCATGAGGCTCAACCACCATCCCCCACAAGAGAGCACAAAACCCACCCCAACCCCACAAAACATAAGCCCACACTGGGGCCCTCAGCAGACTCTAAACAGCAAATCTGAGGAACTCGGAGCTGGCCCTCAGGAACCCCAGGTTTCGGTGCTGGCCCTGCCAGTAATGCATCCTTGGACAGTCACTCCATCCCCCTGCAACCCTGAGTTTCCTCATCTATAATAAGGTAAGCACTAAGGTTCTTCACATACCCGTCAGGGGAGGGCAGTTCTCTGGGGGCTTCAGCCAACTTTGGAGCTAAATACACAGCTTGTTTTTGTTTAGTCTGCATCTAATGAGGACTCAGTTCCCTAATAAGAATGGGGCAGGTCCACTCTTTCCAAAGAAATCAGGCGCATTGTGAAAGGAAGGACTCTGGACCAAAATCTAAGCCAAAGTGGGAAAGACCAAGGTCACCTCTACTTTTATATCTTAGAGGTCCCAGAGATCTTCGGCTCAACCCACTCCCCACACCCCGTGACTTACACACAAACACAGCCAGTCCAACACCAGCAGCTTCAACGGGAAGATTTTTCCCTTTAGCTGTTCCAAGATGCATTCACTTGTAAAATCCCTGGGCACCCACCATGCTCACCGCACCCCCA
>VMDR010000606.1:0-202827 GCA_007922815.1 Macrotus californicus
ATTCACTCACTCACTCACTCACTCACTCACAGTCACTACAGTGCTTATTTTGGGGGTGTATAGGCATATTTTAGTACCACCCTTTTCTCCATGTCACTTAATTCTCTGACCCTAAAGTTTGGGGACTCCTGAAAAAATGATTAAAGACATGAGCTTTGTGATCATGCAGACCCAGGTTCCAGTCTCAGCTCTGTTACTGACCAGGTGTTTGACCTTGGACAAGCCACTCAGTATCTCTGAGCTTCAGTTTATTGCCCATTGTGGAAGACTCTAAAAGCATTTACTTCCACAGCTGGAGGATAAAATGCGCACATCTTAGTAATGCACTTGGCATGGTACATGGCCCACTTCTCCCTCTTTCCACCCCATAAAGCTCCCAGTTCATGATCTTGTTCCTGGTGGTGGTGCTTTTGAAGAAAAAACACCACTGGTTCACATGGCTTAGTTTGAATGGGAAATGACATTTGTTTAGTTCCTGCTGAATGCAGTCCAAAGTCCTGCTCTGACTGGTACTTCTAACTGCCTTTCCCTTGTGATGCAGTGGACGTTTTTAAAGCCTGGTAATTTATCACTTACATACTTGCAAGAGAAAACTATAAATTCCTCTTGAATCTTTCTGAAAGCAGCAGTTGAGCAAAGAAAGAGAGATGACTCGGTCAAATTCAGAAGAAAAGTAGAAAATTATGAATGGTCATTGAGTCTTTCCGATGTATTTCAGATGGAAAAAATAGAGCCTGAGTAGAGATGACAGAATATGCATAGTAAGTCAGCCAGGTCAAGGAACATCCAGAAAAAATTGTGATTTGAATTTACAAAGAATTTTTTGTACCTTTTAGGATTACTTAAAGAACTTCCAAAGTGAGTCAAGCAGCTGAAATCTATAGAAAATTGTAATACTTTGCTTGATATTGGGTGGCAGAGACTTAAAATCAAGGCTGTTTTGAACTAATTTGTATTAATAAAATAATTGAATTAATACTACCATCCCCCTATGTTAATAGAAAAGAATATAGTTAAGTGAAAACATATGTAGGATAATGTAACTTTCAGGGCTATAATGATCTGTAGGGATGCTGTTATTGGATGTCTCATAAAAATTACAGTAGTGTTTAATTTGAATGTAACTCATTATAGACATATTTATGCTAATTATAGTGAGTTAGGAAGCTAATAAAAACTCACAAATGAAAAATAAAAATTGTCAGTAAGCCTACCACCCAAGGGAAAACAATGATTACTATTTTGAGGTCAATTAAATGTCATTTCCTTTTCCTTTTTGCAAAAATATGTTGATGTTTACAAATTTAGGATTGTATGGTTCATACTGTAATAATTTCATGTAATTAAATACTTTACAATGTGAGTTTAATGGATCCATTCTAGTCTGTGTTATGTGGACCATACATAATATACCATTCCTTGCAAGCCATTAGTTTTATAGAGAGAATTCTAGGCCCAGAGAGGGGAAGTCACTTGCTCAGGGTCACACAGCTGATTTGTGTCAGAGCCAGGATTCACACCTCAGGCACCAAGTGCATTGTACATCTGATGCCAAACTTTTAGTTTAGCTATTTGTTCCCCCCTCCCTCCCCCAATAATACAAAATGAACCAGCTGATCTGAATTTATCTTTTGTTCTGTGGCTGTGCTAATGACTGTGTTTGCTAAGTGCTGATTTGATGACAAACCTCCAAGAACATTTTACATACATGGCCTGCTTGAATTGCCACATCAACAATTAAGACACTATTAACCCTATGGTAGTAAAGAAGAAACTGAGACCCCAACACTGAAAGCTAGGTTCCAGTCAACAGGTCTAGGAATGGTACAGGCTGGCTGTCGGCCCAGATCTCACTGATGCTTTTCCAGTGGCTGACATGCCCTCCTACATGCACTTACTTGCCCCAGAGCTCCTTGAAGGTGGAACTAACGTCTTCTTCTCCTTTAAATCTGTAAGGCCCAGCAGAGCCCATAGCAATGGCATGACACTTAAGTCCAAAAGCAGATTGTATGTACAGGATGGGGAACATATGGCTTATGGGCAACGGTGAGCAAAAACCGTAGGGGTTGTAGATAGACTGCACTTATCTTACTGCGAATGAGTGGTGAAACATGATTCCCAACGAGCTAATTCTTCTTTCAGTCACTCATTCATTTCACGTTTCATTCAACAAATATTTAATTGCCAGATATGCTACTAAGTGCCAAAAACACGAACATGAGCAGTGATCCTGGCCCTCAAAAGCTCTTATTGCAGTGAAAGAGAAAGACATGAAAATTGATATTTACAACATGGAGAGATGAGCACAATGAGACAAAAATAATGTGCATGCATTAGGAAATGAGTAATAATCGGAGAGGGCTTCACTGAGGAGAGTGTCCTTGAGTTGGAACTTGAGAATGAGGGGTTGAAATAGGCAGGGAGGTGGAGCTGTCAGGTGGGGGGAAGTATGTGTAGAAGCCTGACTGGAAGTAGCACGTGGTTTCCCATGGCTAGAATACAGGCTGTCAGTGATGATGAGACTGGTGCAGTCTGTTGGGGGCAGACTGGGGAGAGCTCTGAGGTGCCTGATAGGAAGGTTGCACTTTTAACTGCTTCGAGGCAATAGGGAGCCCCTTAGGGTTTTAAGAAAGGATAATGGGTTGACCAGTTGGCTTTGAGAAGAGTAGATTGAGAGTGGAGGCAGGCAGTCCAGCTAGGTGAGGGCAGTCCAGAGATGAGAACAGGGTCTTTTTAGGACAGCAGCATTTGTAGTACAAAGGGGGCCTGTCCAATAATAATTATTAGTATTAACCAAGTGCTTAGTCCATGCCAGCCCTTGTGCTAAGTTTTTCTGATCACATTTGATCTCTTTTATATTTTAACAATATAGGAATATCATCCCCATTGTACAGATGAGAAAAGCAGGGCTTAGAGAGGTTAAGTCACTTTTAATTAATTTGTTCAAGATCTCACTGCAGGATGATGGCCCAGGTGGTTTAACTCCTAAACTTGTACTTGGAAATGTCATGACATAGTCCTTTTCTGCAAAGGATGCTGAGGAAAGTGAATCTCTAGGGACTTAGGAGATATTGGGGGTGAGGGTGCCTCACCTGTTTTGGACTCAGTGGCATCCACTGAGACAGGGGGTTGTTGTGGAGGGGGCTTCATGAGTATGAAGGGAGATTCCAGTCTAAACTATTTGGGACTATATCCGTGGAGATGCAGCCAGGCTGTCCTGTGCAAGGTTCTCTGTGTTTTCCCAAGTACTTGACCCCAGGAACAATGAGTGGAAATGCTCCTGAACCACCATGAGCTCCTAAAGTGATGGTTAAATCCCCAACAGCAAGCGCAGCCTGTGACTGCCAGCTGGATGCACAGTGACCTTTGGCTTGTTGATGCATAAATGCTGCTGAGAGGCAGGGCTCTGCTGTTCCTTACTTGTTTAATTCTGTTAATAGCAAAGTGTGAGTCAATAAAAGACTAGCTAGCAATTGACCTTGAGTCAGGAAGAAGCAGCAGTGGGTTTGGGATTCCGGTTACTTTCACAACCCTACTTAACAATTTCACTGCAAGCTTCTCTTTTAAGACCTCAACACAGAATTCAGAACTAAACTTCTCTCCTGTGAAGGAAGAAGGGGATAGGAATGAACAGTATTGATCATCTGCCATGTGCCAGGCATACCAGACTCTCACACGCCCCCCACGCCCTGTCTTCAGGTGTAGGGTCTGGTTTCCCCAGGGGCTGTGGAAGAGGCTAAGTGATGTCACCAGGAGGTTCATCCAGGGGGAGAATGAAAGAGGGGGAAGTGGCTAACGAAAGAAGGGAGAGAGGAGGCAGCAGATTTCTCTCCCCTGCTCTGTTTGAGATCCTCTCCCCGACCCACCACCTATCCAGAGGTATTTCAGTTGGCCAAGTGAATGGCTCTCCTGAGGCACCAGCTGAGGCTCTTCACAGTTCACGTGACCTGCACAATATGGTGTTAGCTTGTATTTACCTCCCATAATTTTCTCCTTCACTTCCCCTTCCCTCGCTTTTGCTGCCCCAGGGTTGGTTTAGGACTTCCGCCAGGCTCTGTTCTCTAAGGACTCTAGGCTAAGATAGTATTACTTTTCTTGTATTATTCCATATTTCAAAAATAATAAAATGAAAGGATCGTAGTAGGTGCTCAGTGAATAATGCTCACTGTTACTAATATTGTTACAGCTAACCTATAATCAGACCCTACAAGTCCTGGATCTGTTAAAGGTGAAAGAGTCCTGAGCTGTGATTCAGTCTGAAGTTTAACTCATTAATTAACCTGTAATTAATCTAATTATAAATGTGAAAACTAGAGCTTCTGCCTAGACTTGTAAGCTAGTGAATGCCTAAGTTGAGGAATTCAGTCGGGCCCCAGGTTTCCGTAACTCCATCACCTCCCCAACGGCTCTGCTTCCCAAGCAGCGGTGGGCACTCACTGTCCACTGTGGTTCAGCTTGTCGTAGCGCAGGAAGAGGCCCGCGTAGATGGTCTCGGTCAGCAGGGCATAGATGGCGATCATGATCAGCAGCACGGCCAGCTTCAGGACAGAGTTAAGTCGGAGGAAAACCGCACAGGTCACCATGGCCAGCACGCCGGTGAAGACGAAGTACTGGAAACAGAATGCAGGTGGTCAGACCTGACGGGAAGGTCAGGGATTCACTCTTCCCCTCACGGATGCCAGCAGGCCTCCCTGTAGGGAGGTCTCAGCCATCCCCAAACTCAACAGGCCCCAAAGTGAATGCATCATTGCATTGGTGAGAAACAGTGTATAATCTAGAGGAAATTACTGCACACTACTGAAGCAAGACCCTTTTGATTATTCTGCCTAGTGCCTCCCAAATTATTTTTTTCAGTTTGGCTTGTGGGAAGTCACACTCTTCCCAGCTCAGTGTGAGCACCAGGCACAAGTCCTTCCAGGCGGTTCTTCTCCAGGCACCAGGTGGTCTCTTCACCTGCACTTAGGGAAACCTCTGCAGATCTCTGGGTTCCTCTCTGTGCCACTCCCTTCTCTGTTCTGCCAACTCTCGCCTCCTTGGTCTCCCCAGACTCTCAGCTCTGTCTTCTCACATCAGGGAGCCCACTGGGTTCCACTGGGTTCCCCCAGCCTGAAAGCTTGCTACAGCCACCGCAAAGCTCAGACAGTTGCAGGGCTCACTGCATTTGCTTTCTGTTCTCCTGGGGTCACTGTCCTTCATTGCCTGATGCCCAGTGTCTTCAAAAACGATTGTCATCTATCTTTGGTTTGTTTTCTTTTAGTAGTTCCTGCTGCGAAGGTAAATAATTTCTCTGCTGCTTCATTGGAAATATGCCTTTTCCCCCTTTTTTTTTTAGAGAAAAAATACTAAACACCCATTGTGGGCTCTGTCCCTTGAGTAATCTTGAAAAACTATACAATATTGTCATTTGTCCTTAAAACAGTCTATAAATTTGAAGAGCTGGGAAGAATGTTCCAGTTAGATACATGTGTTATAGAAAGGATGGAGTGTGAGTGCTAAGATGATGCCGCAGGGTATATGAAGTGGCAGGAAGTAATCTGAAGGGACTGGGTCCTGCAAAGAATGCATTTTGAAGGAGGGAGGCTTGAAGGCTGGGTCAGACCTGAAAACATGGGAAAGAAATGGGAGGAAGCACCAGGATGCAAAGACAGGTAATCATACCTCCATGGAAATCTGGCCCTCAGGGACCCTTGAAAACCATACACAGCTCTGGATGCTCTTGCAAGTATAGTTGACTATTTATCCAAATGTGCCAGAGCATACATAGTAAAGGGCCTTGATTCTAAAATGAAGGTCTTCCCCTCAAACCTCCTGGGAACCACATTCAGGTGTTGGAGACAATGACATTATGGGTTTGTCCCTGTGATTTGCAATCATTTTGCAAACCTGGCTCTTCCCTTCCCTAGCCTCAAATCATAGTTGGGGTATAGCTTTCTTTGCTGCCATTTCCTATATCTTTGCTCTTTTTTTAGTCATTGGTAAGCTCCAGCTCAGAAACAAATTCTACTTTACACCCCGTATTCTAGCAACCTCTCATGTTTACATTGCGTCACCAGTTTAATAGCATGCCGTTGAACTGAGTAACATTTCTCGTGGGGTGAAGCAGAGAGGTCAGAGGCGCATATGAGGAAACCAATGAATGCTCGAGAGATGCAGTGACTGACCTGGGGACACACACCTGTGAGGGCTGGGAAGGGGTGTGCAGATTAAACCCTTAGAAGGTCTGATGTCTGATTCCTTCTAGTCTGCCAGACAAATCCTTAGGCAGGGAAACATGGTCACAATATCAGGATGGCAGATGGTGGGGCAAACTGGGTTGTTGTGATAGCTGGTGACGGGAACAGTTCAGCTCCCCGTCTTTTAGGCCACTGGGATTCCTGCACCAGAGGGGTGTAGGCAGCTGGCAAACTTTGTCTGTTAAGAGCCAGATGGTCAATACAGGGTGTGGCACAAATAACACCCCTGTTTTATTATAAAACTGTAGGCATGTAATTCTGTAACATAACAATGTCACACTCAAGCATATCATGTGACATTTTAGGTGAAATGTTCAAGTTGCTGTCCATGCATGACATTCACGTACCCTACTACCCACACTCAAGCAAGCCTTACTTCTGCCGGACCCTGTATTTTGGGCTTAGTGGGCCACAGCATCTCTGTTGTAACTACTCAACTCTGCTATCACACCATAAAAGCAGCCACGGGACATTGGTAAGAATGAGTGTGACTGTGCCCCAATAAAATTTTATTTATAAAACAGGTGGCTGGCAGAGTTTGACCCGTGGGCATCATTTGCTGAGCTGTGTTCCAGATGATCTTGTGCTTGTAGGAGGAAAACGTAAAACCCCGATTTGTTTATTTTTATCTCATTTTTTAATATTCTATTTTTTTTTAGTATGTCTCATAATGCACATGATAGGTTGGCACACTGGTACAGGTTTGTAACTTATAGTAAACATATACTGGCAGTGCAGGCTCAAAAGTTGTTTACTAGAAATAATAAATAAATTACAGCTGACATTTAATGAGCAGGTACCTTGTACCAGGTGTTGCTATAAATACTTTACAGGCATGAACTCAGTCCTTACAACTGCTACCCATGAGGAAGCTACTGTTTTCACCTTCATTTTACAGATAAGGAAACTGAGGCATAGAGATGAAGCTATATGATCCAAAAAGCTTACCCACCACTTTCACAGGACGGGCAGATCCAATCCATGAGCATTGTCTTCCTGAGCTTGGGAGTTCAGGTCTGGGGCCCAGGGTACAGAGTGTTGATTTAGAAGGATATAGAGGCCCAGATTAAAAAGTTCATGAACCTCTACTTCACGCCAGACGTCATGTTAGAAACTCAACGTTTGCTACCTCATCTAGGTAGTCACCATGGGAACACAATAGTTCTTGACTCTACAATAGCCATGGGAAGAAGGCATTGATATTATCTTTCTCACTTTACAGGTGAGGAAGCAGAGGTTCAGAGAGTAAGAACTGATTCAAGATTTTCACTGCTAACAAGTGAAGGAGCTCAGTTGGAAATGAAATCTGGCTTTTGTCTAGCGCTTGATATCTAAATATTGGCCATCTTGGGTTCATTGCCTCTTGGGTCCCTCCTCATGCCCTCCAAACTGAGAAGGTCTTGGGGATTTGGTGTCCCACAGAGGCCACAAAATCAGAGCTCACTCATTCCTTGGTGGGAGGAAGCCCAAGAGCATGTGGATCTGTCCCATGCAGCCCTGGATTTCCTTAAGAGGAGCCTAGTTCTTACCTAGGGACTGAACCTGGGTTCAGATGGATGGGCTCAAGAATAAGCCAGATCTGTTTTTTACTGCAGTGCCAAGTCTTAATAACTGAAGTAAGAAGAGAAAGATGGAAAGAAGGAAGAACGGAAAGGTGTGAGGAAGAATGGGAGTCATGCAGGAGTGGCACTGAGTGGCACTGGGCAGGTTACTTTCTAAGCCCTCGTTCCATTATTTGTCGAGTGAAGATGGTCACACCCTCTACCCCAGACATTTTGAGGACTTAATGATGTTAGGACTTAATGAAGTAGATAGGTACTCTATGCCTGGGGTGGGGAGAGAGGGTTTCTCTCCTTTTTAGATGTTTCTAGACCAATTCTGGGGCCTAGGTGAGACAACAAAGAGCCTTTCAACATGGAGACCCATGTGTTGGAGAGGATCTTAGAGAGCAAGAGTCCACTCAGCGTCCTCAGGGTATGGCATTGACTGAGGCCTGCTGGGACATCCCAGCTATCCTCCCTCCCGACTCAGAACTTCTGTCCCAATGTGTAAAGGTCTGGGCCATGACTAGTAGAGCCTAAGATTGTCCTTTTCCTGGCCCTGTAGGCTGACCCTAAGGCCCAGGGCTAGGCAGTAGTTCTGTTGCCAAAAGAATATCAGACTTACATCATGATGGTGGGTGTCCTGTTGGGACACATCCTGACCCTGGAGTGCTCCACCCACTTTCTGTAGCACTTTGGTTTCAGTTTAGTTGTTTTCTGCATTTGTGAGTCACTGGCTTCCTTTCTCTCTCCCTTCCTTCCTACTACCCTTCCTCTCTTCCTCCCTTTTACTCTTCCCTCCTTCCTTCCCTCCCTCCTCCCCTTCCTTCCCTCCTTCCCTTCCTTCCTTCCCTCCTTCCCTTCCTTCCTTCCTTCCCTTCCTTCCCTCCTTTTCTTCCTTCCTTCCTTCCTTCCTTCCCTCCTTTCCTTCCTTCCTTCCTTTCTTCCATTATCCATCTTTCCTTTCTTATATCTTTCCAGCTTTCCTTTTCCAATGCAGCAAACATGCTTTGAGAAATGATGGCACTGTCCTCTATTCACAACAAGGGCACATTCAGCTTTAGGGTTTAAGATGAGTCAGTGGAAATGAATCAGGAGGAGACAAAGGAAAAGAGGAGGATGGGTGGGGGGAGGGTGAAGAAGGAAGGGGAGAGAAATGGGAAACAGGCAACAATGGGAAAGAGAGGCAGAGGAGGGAGCAGGAAATAGGAAGAGGAAAAGCAGAAGATACAAGGGGAGGGGGGAAAGCAGAGAGGGGGGAAAGGAGAAAGAAGGAGGAAGAGGCAGAAGAAGGAAACAGGCCTGAGTGCTTTCTGGGGCCCTTCAGCCAGTGCTGCTCAGTTGGAGCTGGTAGAGAGATCTAGGCCCAAGCCTTGCCAAGGGGAGCTTGTGAATAAATACCTCTGGGTAGGAGCAGATATCTGTAAACACAGCTGAGGAATTGAAAGTCAGGTTCTTCAAGGGTATCGACTTGTCAAAATCACACCACAGCTGCGGATTAAAAAAAAAAAAACAACAACAAAAAAACAAAAACACAGGAACAAAAGTCAGTGTGAGTGCTGGGATAGTTGTGTGCTCTCAGCACTGGGCTTCAGCGAGAGCCTGGGGGCAGGCCAGGCACTGAGGGGGTTCATTTCAGAAGGGAGGTGCCAGCTGGGATCTCGATCTCTTTGACTTTAAAGAAAGTCCTGGCTCAGAAAAAGCGTAGGCAGGCCAGTGAGAAACCAGGTGAAGACTGCTCTGCAGGCCCATCACGGAGGGCACTGGAGTGTGGGCTCAGAAGAGAGAGCACACCGAGGGCAGGAAGAAAGCCGGGGTGTGCTCAGCCTGTCCCCACCTCAACAGCTGGGAGGGTTTGAGGGCCCTGAGGGCGGTGGGCAACTCTGAGCCCAGACATTGCTGCAGGAGATGCTTGTGGCGCTCAGAAAAGAACAGCTAACCATTGGCTGGATGCCTCCTCTGTGCCAGACACTTTGTACAAAAAACCCTCACAATCACCTTGTGGTGTTGCTGCTATTTTGATCCCCATTTTACAACTGAAGAAGATGAAGCTCTGAGAAGTAAAGTAACTGGTCCAGAGTCACCGAGCTGATGAAATGGTGGAGCTGAGAGTTGAACGCAGGTCTATCTGACTCCGACACCTCTGGACCCCCTCCCGCCGCTGTGACGGGGCCGGCCCCAGAGGCAACCCTGACCTGGAGCCATTGGGCTTATCGTCAGATTCTGCACCCCAGAGATATCTGATTCATCAAGATAAGATCCTGGCTACAACTCTGAACACTGTGATCAATGATCCTATATACTTCCACATTCAAGTGCTATAATCTTTAAAATATTTATTTGATGATGAATTTAATTAGGCTATGATTTCCCTTTTTCTTTGTTCCACAGAGTCCTTCACTTCAAGGCCAGCTATATAGAACTTGAGCAACATAAACTCTAAGTAATTACTGGGCCAGTTTGGACCATAAGTCTCAGGCAGTATAATCCTGCAGAGCAAGTCTGACAACTGTGGGAGTCCACATGTTGGGTCCCTGAACACCTGGAGACCCTCCTTTGGACCCAAGGGCCACGGTGATGATTTCTGTCACCAGATGACGCCTCAACTAGTCTCTCTCAAGGTGCTAAGTTCAAAACCTAGAATCCGATAAACCACTCCTAAACGCCACTAGGTCCCTGAGTCATGGACAGCACTGACTGTTTATACACAGAAAACGCCTATAGCTACCACATTACCGTTCTGGAGAGAAAATGAAATCATTTTAAAACATGGACCACCAAATTAAAAACAATGATAAATATGGCAGTTGGAGAGTCATCGGAGTTCAATGTGTCACATCCAGTAGGAACTGTTAGAAAGTCATAGACAAGATGCTCAACCTTCCTCAAATGCAGTTTCCTCATCCATTACATGGGAACAGTAATACCTACCTGTAGCCCATGGTAGATGCTCAGTCAATGACAGCTCTTTGTTTCCACTCCCCCATTCCCATCCCCAGAGGTACAATTTAGCAGATGAGAATGAGCCTGAGTCATGGAGTCAGACAGACCTTTTTAGCAAATTATTTCATGTCTCTGAGCCTCAGTTTCCTCAGCCATAAAGTGGGGATAATGAGACTTACCTCACGGGGTTTGTGTGAGGATTAACCACGAAAAACGTGTATGGCTTCTCCTTCAGTGCATGGCACATAGCAGGTGGGTATTTAATAAGCGGTAACTTTTTTACCATTGCAACTGGTCAGCCAGTGCTGGGTCAGGCACTTAAGGGAGTTTAGAGCTGCTTTGCAGCAAATTACCTCTTCTACTGGGAAAGAGACAACTTGCCACCAGTAAAATGCACAGTTCTGACAGTAGCCACATCTTTATGCTCTGTCCCTAAACTTGGGGCTGGACCAGACACACGAAGGTAATCAAGAAGCTGCAACTCTGTAACCTCTGGACTCCTGAGAACACCCCAGATACCAGAGGGTGGGTGTGTGGGGAATGCTTACAATATTGAGGATGGCGCCCAGGAAATTAATCAGGATGGATGCGAAGATGATGACGTTCCGGGCCAAATAGGTTTCATTGATCCAACAGCAAGTTTTCCGGAGAATGAGGGGCAAACACTTATAATCCTCGGCCGTGGTGATGAGGACCAGCGCCGAGTGCAGCATGATCAGGATGGAAAACTGTATGGCCATTGGCATCACCCTGCAGGGAGACAAAGAAGGTTGGCTCATGCGGCTTTGATCGTCTGGTTCCCCACTCACTGAGCCATGCCGTCAATCACATCTATGATTGCCCTCCCCTATCCCCAGCTTCCAATAATTCCTCCAAATCTCTATTTGTTTAAGAAAAAGGCTTTTCAGGGGACATTTTTTATTGAATCCATTTCTAGAATATTCTCTCGATTGAGAAACTTTTCCATGAACACCAAATATTTGGCTTGATGTGTCACTCCTACCCAATTTCTTCACTTCTTTTGTCATTCAACTTTCTCACCAGGCCAACTGCTGCCAAAGCAACGTAACACTGGAATTTTATCTCAGAACTCTGGCTGTGGGGGGGCCACTTGCCCTTTCCCCTTCAAGGTGGGTTTTCTGAAACAGATTCCCTCTAGATCTTGTTCTGATGCCGAGAACAGAACCTAACGCCTGTTCCAAGTTGCTCAGTTTGGGGAGTGATCACCAGGGTTTGCAGGAAATGGACTATGTGCCATGTGGGACACAGGCGAGGGTGCAGTTGAGACCTGATTAAGGAGGACACATCCTTGCCCAAGGCTTCACCATCACTCCCAACTGTCCCTCTCTAGTGTCAAGCTCTCACTAAAGCATGTCTGGCTGTTTCTAGCAACTCAGTTTACCTAAAACCCTGTCTCCGGAGGTGTCTTTGACTGCTTCCTCTCCTTGCTAAGGTAATTTAGGAAATGTGGTCAAAGAGGCAGTGTGGCGGGAGTACGTGGCATTGTGACAGCCAGGAGGTAAGACCTTTACAAGGAGGGAGTAGCCCAGCCTACAAGTCCCTCTGCATGGGCAGGCATTCTGAAGGCTAAGAGTGACTCCTCCCCCAGCCCCAGCTTTCACTGTTGGATGTTTTATTATTTCCTTTTTTAAAAAATACTTGCACAGTTTTGATTTCATGGATCACCTTGACAGGAAATCCCTGCAGGAGTTCTAGATAAGAACAGAAGTTCTGTGTAGCAGTGGGTTCCCAGAGGGCTCTAGGCAGATGGGAAACTTCCCCCAAAATAGTCTAGAAAAACTCCCTGACAACATGCCATTCACTATTCCTGGGCCCCCTGGGGAGGCAAATGAAGGAGAAAGCAGGTGGATGGCTTTGTCTGGCTGTTCTGGGAGAGAAGGGGCCAATTCCAAGGCTCTTGTGTCTCAATGATGTGAGGCAGCCCTGGAGAATATGAATGTTTTGTTTTAAGCTTTGGCAGAAGCCAACCAGGCAAAGGCCGATTAGAAAGCTGCCTGGTTCTGTGGCCACCACTGCTACCCAGATGAAGGCTGCATGGTATGCAGGACCTTGAGTGGCTGCCCTTGACTCTGCTGCCTTTTCTCTCTGTCCTCAGCTCTCTAGTCTATGGGCAACAGTCAAGCCCATGCCCTCAGTGCTCTACTACGTCTGCCTCTGCTTTTTCATGGAATGCTGGTGCACCCCACTCTCCTGGGGGAATGCCCTGCTCATCCTCTGGGGTTCAGCTGTTCTCTGGATTCTTCCATGACACCTGGCAAAGGGATGAGAACATGGAAAGCGCTCAGTAAATACTCACTGACTTCACTTTTTGTGGGACAGGAGACTGTTCCTCCCCTCAGCAGCCTTCCAGGGGAAGAGAATTCCCACCCATCTTCCCAATTCCTCTGTCTACTCTTTTGCTGCCTCCTCATTGTTCATGAAGGACAAGGTCACTGTTAAGTATCAGTGTTTATGCGAAATTCAGATGCTTGTCCTCTCTTCCTCCTATACTCACTGGGGTGGTCAGGAAGCCACAGCCTTGACCTTCCCCTTGGAAGCATCCTGGCCATCTCTTTTCTTTGGCCATGCCTTCTCTTCCTGAAGGGAGGCTCAGGTGTTCCCAGGAAGTCCCCATCACACCTGCCCAGATCTCCCTCATTCTTTGGCACTGGGGTAGGGGATGGTGTATTGCTCTTTCTCATCATCAGAGCAGTAAGACCCTGCACTGGAGTTGGAGGGTGGAGTGGGGTGGCAGGCAGAGAGCCAAGACACTCAGGACAAACACCACGTGCTCTCCTGACTTTAACCACATCTTGTATTCCAGCTTTCATCATTGTTTTGCTTAAGCAAAGTGAGCATTTTCTTGGAACTTTATAAAATGGATGCTTTGTCGCCCACTTAACTGTTTTGCTTTTGTGTATATTTTCGGTGGGGTGTCGGGGTACATAGGAGGGCTGTGTTGGGGCATTTGCACACAGAACCACCTGAGTGGGCCCATAACATAGTTTTAAGTGATTAACACTTCCTTCTGGGTTTGCTGGAAAAAGGAAAGGGAGTGCTGTGGGCTGAACATCTGTGTTTCCCCAAATTTGTGTGTTGGATCCTATTGCCCAAGGTGAAGGTGTTTAGAGGTGAGGCCTTTGGGAGGTGATCAGGTCATGAGGGTGGACTCCCTTGAGAGCTCCCTCGTCCCTTCTGCAGGTGAGGAAGGTACAGACAGCCATGTATTAACCAGGAAGACAGACTTCACCAAACAATGACTCAGCCAGTGCCTTGATCTTGGGCTTCCAGCCTCTAGAACTTTAAGAAATAAATTTCTAGTGTTTATAAGCCACCCCAGTCTAGGATATTTTTATGACAGCAGCCTGAACCAACTAAGACAGGAGGTGAAAGGCAGGCATATGGTCCTGCGGCAAGAGCAAAGCCTTGGGCAAAGGAACTCACTTTTCTGAGTATCTTTTTTTAATGTGCAAAACTGGGATTTCAATGTTCATCTCTTAAAGGGAGGTTCAGATGTTAAAGTAATAAAGCAGTGAAATGTGTAGCACGTAATAAGAACTCAAAGAAATGTTACTCTCTTTCTCTATTCATGGTGAAATTCAGGAAACCAAAGGTGTTTTCAAGATCCATGGGAAGAGAGTTAATTACAAGACAGGCTTTCTAAGCAAGGTACCAGCATTGTGTATAAAATTCCTCTGGAAATCTGTGCTGCAGCTTCTCAACATCCATTTATTTCTGCACACACAGACGTTATAGCATTGGATTGTTATTTTTTTTCTAATTATAGAGTGCCTCCCGCGTCCAGGGTTCTGCATTTGCTTTGCATTGTTGGTGTGCATAAGAGGCAAGGAAACCTTTCATTTCTGAAATCAAGTCTGAAAAAGAATGACGAGGGATTTGCAAACAGCTCCATCCAAATCCTTTCTAGACATTAAGTTCTAATTACTCTCTGCAGTCTGTCTTAAAGCAGGGTCTGGGTTAGTGTCAGGATTTGGTGTTTGCTGGGGAGGCAGGGAGCAGTGGGGATGAGTGAACGTCCGACAGCGGTGTGTGGTGCAATAGGAAACAGGCTCGGGTCATACTAATAGTGACATTTGTACCCCCTTTAGAATCTGTAGAGCCTGGGAGGCCAAGAGCACTCTTGATCCTATTAGCAACCCTGAGAGGAAGGCTTTCTGAGCCACTTCAACAGATGGAAAAGGCTGTGGCTCAGAAAGGGGAGTGGGACCAGAATTTATCAAAATGGATATGGCTCATTTAATGCTAACATCCACCCTGGGGAGCTGGCACCATTATTCCTGTTTGATAGATGAGGAAACTGAGGCTCCAGAGAAGTCAAGTACATACATACAGCTAGGAAAATAAGATCCAGTGCCTTTTCCTTTCTTTTTCCCTCTCTCCTGTCCCTCCATTTTTTCCTTCCTTCCTTTTCAATCCTTCCTCTTTTGCTTGGTTCCTCTCTTCCTTTCTTTTTCCCTTCTTCCTTCTCTCTCCCTCCCTCCCTCCCTCTCTTCCTGTCTCTCTGTCACCATTGATGCAGGCTTAGAAACATTGTTATAACCACAAGAGGTATTTTCAGGTTTTTCCTCAGTTTACCCTCTGGGAGAAGAACGTCTGCGTGCATATGGAAATTAGAGGAAAGAGCCGAGCAAGCACTGTCTCTCGTTGCCAGGGTCTATTTATCATTTTTTTGTTGGGGGCTTGGGAATTAGCTGTGGTCATATGAGCAGCCTGCCTCATCTGCTAACAAGTCCATGACAGAAGAGATGCGTGTGAAAGGCACCCACCATCTGTTTAGTCGCAAAGACTCAATCAGAAGCAAAATGAGTGGGAGAGGAAACAAGCCCTCACTAAAGGAAGCTGTGCTGTGTTCGGGGCAGATGGGCCATGCAGTTCCCACAACATGTGGACTGTCTGGTCAGAGCTCAGCTTTGAACTTTCTTCATTGTCAGGTTTTTCTCTTCACTGAGCCAGGAGGGTGGGGCACTGGCTGGTATTTCCATTATCAGCTTCAGCTGAACCCCAGAGTCAGAGACTCCATCTGGCCAGCTGCTGGGCGAGGTTCCAGGTCTGTTCTCCCTGCAACTAGAAATTGGGCAACAAGGCTAGTGTCATTCCACCTGGAAAGGGAATCTGCCCAGGCCAGCTGGGGAATGCCATGTTCCCTTCCTATGGGGCGCAGTGGCTCCTTCTGTCCCAGTGTCAAATCCAGACTCTCACCCCATCCCGGGCTCCTCTCCCTCTCCCATCCCCCACATCCTGCTGGTCCTTGGAGCTGTCAGCTCTCTCTCCTACATATCTGGCAAATTCTTCCTCTCAAGCCCACTGCACTGCCACTCTCCTGTCCGTGTTGCTTCTTACCTGCAGGTTGGTGATGGCCTCCTAACTGGTCTTCCTCAGCCCACACCTCTCCCCTCCTGTTCATTTTCCATGTCCAGTGTGATCCTTGTAAACACAAATCTGATCACATCAGTTCTTTGGTTAAATGTTTCAATAAAGTCTTCTCTTCCAACCAGTCACAATTCCTCCAGACATACTAACCACTCTCCTCCGGAATGCTCCATTTACAGCCCTTCCCCCTCATCTCCTTCTCAGTCTTCTCCTGTGTCCTGGAGAGCACCTTCAGGAGGCAATTGTGATGTCAGGATCACGCCCTCTGGGATACCTGCCCTGATCCCCCACCTCACCTCACTCCCACATGTCCCATCCCACCTTGTACTCTCCCTATCATGAGTCATTGCACTGTGATACTGTTTTGTAACTGTCCCCCACTAGAATGTAAGCTTGATAATGGCAAGAGCCATTAATGTATATCTCCAGTGCCCAGCGAAGATGGGCACATAGTAAGTGCTCACAGGATGTTTGTTGGGAGTATCAGTACCCTCCAGGAGCCCAGAGGGTGTGTACCAGAGAGGGCCACGTCCTTTTCAGTTCCCACATCCTCACTGGCAGGATTGAAGTGGGAAGTCCAGGTAGTTTGGGTGAATCTAGCCAGACCCCACCAACACTTACAGCTTACCTCCCTGAGACCATGCCTTTCCAATGACCTGAGTGCCCCCATGGTTCTTGGGCAGTCAGGAAACCCATTCTCTTATGGCACTCCCTGGTACTCTGTCCTGATTTATTCATTGGCATAGCATATACAAACCTATGTACACAGTATATACGTATCTACATGCATAGCATATAGGTAATTATGTATATAATCTATACATATCTGTCTGTATAACACAGGCATATCTACATATATATCTACATAACATTCATAGCATATAGGTAGCTCCATATACTCTATAACATATAAACCTAGACATATGTAGTTATTTTAATTATTTTTGTGTTTCCTTCCACTAGATTGTGAGATGCAGGAGGGTAGCATTTGTTGTTATTGTTGTTGTTATTGTTTTGGGGTGTTGTTTTGGTCTTTTTTGTTTAGTGATGTGTTCCCAGCACCTACACAGGTGTGGCTCCTAGGCATTCAGTGGCTATTGGCGTAAGGCTTTCTCATCCCACGTCTGTCAGAGGTACACACATCTTCTTTCTCTCTCTCTGTCTTATTAAAATCTTTTTTAAAATTGTAAAATGAAGCATTAGCACAGAAAAATCCCAAAAAATTTACCTTAATTAGTTATTGCTAATTATACGATGTCTGCATTTGCAACAATCACTCTGTTCGCGAAATAGAACTCCACAGGGCATTTCACCAGCCCACCGTGTCCCCTGGCCCGGTCCCAATCCTCTCTCCTACCCCCAGTTAATCACTTTCCATATCTTTATAGGGTATCACCCATTTTTAGACACTATAATTTAGTCTTGTGCATTTTTTTGGTTGTATTTGATTTGGCTTTTAAGCCTTTAAAAATACCTACAGGTTCTCTCTTTATCTCTTTATTTGCTTTGTAATTTAGCTATTGAAGGCCATGTGCCCTTTGACCTGTAGTGTTTCCTGCTGTCTGGATTTTACTTCTGCGCACTCATTCAGCATCTTGGGTCCTTCAGGATTTTCTGCCAATTGGGAACTGGATTCAAGGCCTGACCAGACCTAGGTTTGACCCCGTGAGAAGACTAGAAGCATGCAGAGTTCTCCCACCAGGAGAGATGGCTGTGTCTCCTCTTTGTGCTGATACGTCCTTCCCTGCTCACTTCCTGGAGCCATTAATTCACTGATAGTTGAGAAATAATGATATTTGAATTCTATGATATCTTTTAAATTTATAGCTTGAATAATTTTATGATATCTCCACTCACCTACTATCTGCTGATCTTATGACATAGCTTTTGCAGGGAAGACAGAAAAAAATACTTGTTTCTTTCCTTTTTTTACTAGTGTCCAAGATAACCAATTAGTTCTCTGTCATTCACCAAAAGTTACCAACCCAAAAACTCATAAAGTTAAAAATGGTTGCTGGGTTTTGATCAGATGTTGTAACAATTGTTCGTACTAAAGCTCAAATGATTCCATCTTTGGATAGTAGGAGCTCCCTCAGTGCGGCTCCTGAGTCCTTTGGACATGACCAGTAGGCTTGAGGGCTTCCTTGCTTTCCAGTAGAACAAAATGTTCTGGGCTTATCTTATACATTTCCTGTCCCAGCTCTAGAATCACACACTTCTCAAAAAAATTTTTTTAATAAAAACAGTGATGTCACCGCAAGACCACAATCTGGCCCCTAATTATGCTCATGTATACTGGGTTGGACATTCTTTCTAGAACTTTCCATATTTATGTCTCCTTTTAGTGTTATGTCTCCTTAGGCTTTTCTTGCTGTGAAGTTTTTTGGATTTCTTTCTGATTTTAAAAATATTCTTCCTGCCATCTTCTATTTCTTGTAAGGTGTTACCACTGTGTTTATGTGTTCTGAGTTTCCTCTTTTTAAGTCTTCATTTCTGAAATGCATCTTTTATTTTTTTTCCTTCCTGACCTCTCTTTCCAAGTTTATAAGATTTCCTAAGTCTGATTTACATTATTATTTCATGTCTTGAACCACATTAAGTGCTTAGTTCCTTTCAAAATAGCAGGTTAAAGCTTCGATATATATTGTAGGCATGTCTTTTTGAGTGCTTTTATTGATCATAAGGCTATAAATCAACTTTTTATTCTCTTTTGGTAATAATAATTTAGTATGGGATCGCCAGCCCTACACTGTATTGCACATTTTCGGGTTAAATTAACTTGGCTGCACTTTTGGGAGAGGTGGGGTGCAGGAGAGTTTATGCGTTAACTTCACGGAGCCCTTTTTCAGACGTTTTCATGTTGTGCTGAAAACATGGAGGCTGGAGTCCCTTCCCACATTTTCTTGGACTGTCTTGTCTTCTCCATTGTCCTTACTGTGAGTGGTTGGGACTCCCCTCACACAGTTCCTGCCAGGATCCCGCCCTGGGAGGGAGAGGCAGCTGGTCCGTTTTGGCAGCTCATGGTGTTCTGATGGTCCCCCTCTTCATACCTCCCCGTGAACCTTTGCACTCACCCAATGCTGGACTGGGCAGCGCCCTCCCGCTTCCAGGTGCTTTTCCAGTTTCTCCCATGGCATTTCCCAGGGACTGTCTGTTGGCCATAATGGGGCTCTTTTGTTTCCAGCTGTGACAGACACCTACTTGCTTTATCGTGGTTCCTCCTATGCTTGATATCACACCATTCTTGGGGCTATGGGGAGACTCACTAACCACTTCCATTTGGAATTTACGGGGCTACCACATTGCCTGTTTTTATTCTAAATATAGTCCATGAGGTTTTTTGTTTTGCTGGCTAACTGCTCAGGTATCTGGGCATTTGGAGAGATTCAGAACTATGACACTGCAGCCACTGTCTTCCTGGAATCCTCTCTCCTTCTTCTAATAACCTAGAAAAGGTCAGACATTGCCTTTCCCCAAGTGTTAACTTGAATTTCTTTCCTTCATAGGATCATGCTATTACCTTACTTAAAACTCTTCAGGGCCTCCTTCCTGCCCCCAGAATAAATTCTAAGTTCCTTAAAATAGCAGGGTGGACATTGAACTTCTGCTAGCCCACTCCTTCCTTAGCCGTGGCACCCACCACCTCCTTGCACAAATCCTTTATCCTACACTCTCCCGTTTCCTCACTGTCTGCAAACACAAGGCCTTTCCTATCTCTGTCCCTCCACTAGTGCTGGGTTCTAAACTGGGAATACTCTTCCATTCATTGTCTCCCTCTTGTACTCAGCTCAAGATATCATCTTTTCTGTAAACTTTGCCTTAAACCACCTAGTCAGAATGAATCACCGATTTTGGGGCAAAGCAGCTAAATAGTTAAAAGCATAAGACTCTGTCTCTGTGTCCGATTCCCAGCTCAGCCACCACGTAGACACATGACCTTGAATGAATCCTCACCTACAAAATGGGAATTAGAATGCTCCCTCACTTATGGGTTATTTCCGAGGCTTTACTGAGACAACCGTGCAAAAGATGGAGGAGTACTTTCTGGGCGCGCAGTAAGGGCTCAGGAACGGGAGCCAGCGCTAATTTCTCCCTCCCACTAAATAATGTCTTAGAGGATGCAGACCTCCTCTCAAAAAATCATACCATTTTTGGGGTCCAGCATGTTGCTTTGCCTCTATCAGACATTTAACCAGTATTTGCTGATGTTATTTTTGACCATATGAAAGAGAAAAATTCACGGTAAGTTTGGGATGCCAGAGAAAAGAGGCAGAAGCTACCTTAGAGTGCAGGAAAGAGCACAAAGCGTCACCAGTGGACTAACCCAGAGCTAGGATCAGAGGTCACCTGTATGACATGCTTCTGAGTCTGATAGAGTGTTATGAGCCCAGACTCTGGAATGAGACTTTTGGGGTTGGAATCCAGGCTGTAATGTTTTTCAACTGTCAGACGCTATGCAACTTACTTCAGTCTCTGAGCCTCGGTTCTCTCCTCTTTAAAATGGTGAAAATAATACCTCCCTCCTAGGGTTGCCATGAGGATTTCACGAGTCACTGTATGTAAAGTATTTGGAACAGTGACGACCCACATACAGGTGTTTGCAGTATTATTAAGGTGCCCATTTTGCTGACCCCGGAAGCTATGATGCTGTATCTATGAGCAATGAAGGAACAGTAAATGGGGATCGAGACTGTTGTCCTCACTTTCTGCATTCATGGGCAATGCCACATAAGAGGGAGACCTATTTTGACTTTGGTTCTTGTGTTTTTTAGATTGGGGAAAAGACTCTTGCCTAGGCAGAATAATGGGATTATTACACGGAGTAAGACCACCAGAATAGACACTAACATTGTCACACTTTTCAGTATGGAACCTGGATCCCGTTATTTTAAGTTCTGACCCCGTGCAAAGGTCAGCTGGCAGCCTCCAGGGAAGGGACCGTCAGCTCACAAAGAGATTTCACCTGGTAGCTTTGTCCTTTCGTATTTACCTTGAAGAAGGAAGCAAACTTTGTGTGGCCGTGATAGACAGAAGAACGATAAACGCACAGACCAAGTTTGACTTGAACACCTCATCCCTCATTTGAGAATACTGCAATTAAAAAAGAAGGGGGACAAATTACTTCCCAGCAGAGGTGGGCATTTGGAAGAGTGAAGTTTTACCAGTGTTTGGAGTTGGAGGGAAACATCAGGAAGAGACAAAGCAAATAAAGATTTTTTTTTTAATCAATGGGAACCCATATCTTAAGAAACCTTTCACAGACTATGGTCTCCATCCCTTCCTCCCCCCTTTCAGTGGGAGCCTGGGAGGGAATGTCCCTTCACAGTCAGAGGGCCCCGGAGAGGGACTTTGCCTGAGCTTACCTCTTTCTTCTCCCATCGAAATAGCATCATTTTAACAAAACAGAAGAGCACACACCCACATATTTAGCAAATCAAATTCACATTGACTTTCTTCATGAGTAAACTTAAGTCATTTAAGGATCTTGCTGCATTTCTTGTTTGGTTTGGGGACACAGGGAAATCTTTTACCAGAGAGAGTCTTTCTGCCTCCTTTTTCATAAAACTATTGAAAAATAAATTCACAGACTCTTTGAACAGAAAGTAGCCTAAGAGACCTCCAGCAAGGGCAGCCCTTTCATACCAGGGAAACCAAGACTGATTGACCAATAAGCCCGGTGCCTTCTGCGGTCTGCATGAGGCAGCCCCAGGGGACAGCGATAACTTTATTTTGATTATCCAGAGTACTCAGTAATTTCATTATCCAGCCTTAAAAGCTTCTGGAAGGTCAGCACTGAATGTGTACTTGCCCTAGTCCTGTATAGTTTTCTGAATCATTTAGGAGTCATTAAACTGAGGAATAATCTATTCAGAAGGAGGAAAGGACTCTTAAAACTGAAAAAGACCTTAAAACTAGCCTAACCCAAGCTCCTCTTTTTACTGTCCTGCCAGAGAGGCCTAGGAGCTTGCCAGAGATTGCATGGCATGCAGATCATGGTTAGAGGGAGGGGGCAGAAAGTGAAGCCTGGCTTTGGAACTTTGTCATCCCTGACTTGAATTTTACAGAGTTACTTTATGAAGGAAGCCAGTCCATAGAGCTCTGACAATGCCTCAGGCTCCCTGTCCCAGCACCAGGAGGAGGGGGTTATGGTCAGGTCAATGAAATAATAACATCAGTCCAACCTCTTGTTGGCATGGTAGCCACAATCAGCAGGTGTGTGACTTTTATTTGCTGGCCTGCTTCTGGGTGTGGTCTGGGTTTCAGACTGAATTGACAGCTCATTGTCGTGGCTGAGATTTGGGGGAAGGGCCGTGGTCTGCAACTGGAGAGCTCCGTGAAGCAGCACAAGGCTGCTCAGAGATTCATACTCACTGCTGTGGCCACAGGGCCCCTTCTACCCTCCTGTCCGGAGGCCTACGTACATGTTTGGACAACCTGCTGGTATCTGGAGGGGAACCAGGAACATGCTCTGAAGAATCACTGAAGCCATCCTCACTCCTGAGGACGCCATAGAAAACCCATATTATTAATAACTGCAAAGGGTGCCACCTATGAAAAGGGCGCAGTTGTAGAGACCCACACACACCAGCTTGAAAATAAGTGAGTTGGCCACAAAGCAGTTACTTTGAAGAACTGTCTGAATTCCTCTGAACAACCAGTTGCAGTGGCCTGAATTATTCTTTGTTGGCTGATTAATTTCAAACCGACTTGGCTACCTAGATTTGGTAATGATATTTTTAAACCAACAATAATAATTTTTAGTGTCCTTGATCCCTCTCTCCCTCCTTTTCTTGATCTTCACCATTGTCATCATGGTCATCAACTCATCATCACTCACCATCACAGCATCTTGGAGTTGTTAAGGACCACTGCCTTCAGGAACCCATTCGTAACATCCTTCATGCCACCTATTGCTTATCTCCAGGTGACCTTCTCTGCTTTGCTGAGGATGTGGGTTCCTTTTCTCTGAGCTGGGGCAGGACATCCCAAGGTTTTGAACACCCTCAACTTGAACACTCCTAGTGCCTGAGAGCTCACTTCTTTGCAAAGTGTTCTTTCCATTCTTACTGTGAACAGGTCCTTTCCTGTAGATTGCACACCCAAATCTCTGACTCCTTTCCTGAGTGTTTCTTCCTGAGGACTTTAAAAATGTTACATAATCATCATTTGTCCGGACTAAATTGCATAAGATCTGGCGTTTTCGTTTTCTTCCAGTGACAAGCTGGTGGAGACCAAGTGGGAGGACCTACTTTGCCTCCAGATCTTCCATGGTCAGTGTTTCACTGTGAGCCAACACCTAGAGGCGGTGCCTGAGTCAACTGCGAATGGGGTTCACACCAATTAAAGGGGCACGACACTTGGAATCAGTTACAAGGGCTTCCTTTGAGAGCGTAGATTAGAATTTGATTATTAGCATTTTTCAATCTGTAGGGTTTTGGTTGATTCAGGAAATGGCCATAAACTAATGTAACAAGTTTGAGTGATAATGACTAATAATTGGGAAATTTAACCTCTCTTCTATTGTTAAATTCCTATGTTCTGTGCTTGCCACGGTGTCGGCACTATGCTATGTGCTATGCACGGATGATGTCATTTAATTATGACAACACATTGAGGGAGATCCTTTTTATCATATCCTCATTTTGCATATAATGAAATCAAGGGTTAGAATAATTGGGTAGCTCAACCAGGACTTTACAGATGATAAGGAGGGAATCCAAAGAGTTTGACCCCCCCCCCCCAGCCCCACCGGTATAAGGTCTCATTGGCTGCTCCATCTACCACTACTTTATTTTCCAGGTAAGGTCATCTTCTTCATTGGGCACACAATAGTGTGTCTTGGTATATTTCAATGCTATGGTTTATGATACAAAGAGATGAAAGTTTCCTACTTGATTTGATCAGGATGAGAATAGGGTTCCCTTCCTAGGAAACGGGACAGGAAAAATTTGTGTTCCATTTTGTTCATGTCTGGGGACATTGGCCCTGGATTCTCTTGGAAGGCATCTTCAGAAAGGAAATCAGAGCCTTCAGGATCTGTGGGTTTGTAGATCTGTCACAGGAAGCCTGGAACACAGGTTTGATCACACAAGGAAAAACCCCTTCTGAACCCTTCACCCACAGAGGGATGACCAGGGAAACTAGCTTGTAGAGGTGATGGAGAGTTTCCAATTTCCGATGTTTCTGTGTCTAAGACAGGCCTGGAAAACCTTGCTAGGTATGCAGAAGGAAAGTCACCTCGGATGCCTAGGTTCTCCCCTTGGACTATGAGATAAAAGGTACTAACTAAATCTTTACATCTCTACAAGATTAATTGCCTATCTAGTTAATGGTCCAAAGTACAACCATACTTTTGTCCAAGTGTGCACGTAAGATTACAAAATTTTATAGGTGGAGTAGATGGTATTTCTCGCCTTGGTCTAACTCTTCTTAATGCTGATTGCACTCAGTAAAATCTCTCAGAAATGAGCCATTAACTCCTGCCTGCATATTTACAATGATGGGGGAAATCAACCGCTCACTTGAGAACCCATTTCATCTTTGGATAAATCCAGTTTGCAGAGAGATAATTTTCTAGCATATCTTTCATTAGTATAAATTAATATGTTTGTTAAATTAAAGAAGAATCTCAGCTGGGACCATCTGCTCATTTTCACGAGTGAGGGAATTTAACCTCATTCTATTGTGAAATTCCTCATTATGTATCTCGGCAGTGGCGAGAACATCCTTAAATTAGACCATTGGGGTAAAAGGCATAATTGCAGTGAAAGTATGAGGGACTAATTTGTAGTCATTTCCTATTTTGAAATAGACTGTCTTCTCTGGCTTGGTGTTTGGTGTCTAGCCACAGTCATTATCAGGAGCAGTTCAATGGAGGACAGGTGTGTCCATGGAAATCTCTCACTGGTATACTTCTCCCCAAGCCACCTGACTTTTGTACAAATGCGGGTTTCCTCATGTTCAGTAGATTTGCCAAGAAACTCACCAATGTTTGTAAGATGGACCGCTTCAGAAGTGTGAGGCTGGAATGACGTCACCCAGGGATAAAAGGAGACCCTTAATGGCAATACGTTTCCTAATGCTGTGCTCTTCCTTGTGTGTGTGTGTGTGTGTGTTTGAGAGGGTGGTTGACTGATGCATGAGCATTCCAAGCAGAAGTTTACAAAGCTTCCATCCCACCATTCTTCTAGCTCCCCCTCCCCCAAGTCTCCCACCCTTGGAAGGAGGACTCTCCCTTTCTTGACTCGTCCATTCCCCAAGCCAGGGTGAGGCCGTGGGAATGGCAGTTATTCCCGTGCTCCTTGCCAGAAGCCCCTGGTTGCAGATGATGGTGATATCTGTACATGAAGCATGAAGCTTGCTTCAAGGACTGTGCCAATGACCTTTGGATGGAAATCTTCATAATTCTATCATTCTAGACTACATTATTATAGATGACATGGGCACTTCTAGCTCTGAAAATGCTGGCTTGTGGGACTGGAGCTAGCTAATTGGTCTGATAAAAAGACAAGTAAAATGGTCCTTGATTACATTTGTCTGTCTAGAGGGAAGTAGAAAGAGCAATAACTTTACAACAAAATATAAAGAATATAAAGGAGTCTGACAAACCCACTGCTTGAATAAGGGGTGATTTTTTCCCCTAAGGCCCTTGTAATCTGTCCTTTCTACCTGAAGGAGGTGGCCTAAATATTCTTACTATTTTGGGTCTTACTAGAGCAGTAAAAATGCAGCAGTAACCCAAGCTTGCAACAGAATAATTCCTTTAAAAAACAAGGTCATGAAAATGATCAGATAGTGTCTGATTCAGAAAATGAGAGAGAGCACCCAAGACCATTTGGTTCATGCTCCATGTTCTTACCTCCCTACATCTAGACAAGAAGTGTAGTGTTTCAACAAATTCTGAATGTTTTCAAGAAGAAAAAACATGCATTTCCCCCTTCATTGCCTGATTCCAGAGCCCAAAATCTTAATCCATGAAACTGAATGATTCCATCAGATAGAAGGTAGAATGAATCCATTTTAATTCATTCATTTGCCTAGCCTCCTTTGTTTTGCCAAATTCTTTCTTAATTATCCGATTCCACTCATAACTCCAACAGGAGTTGACAGGAAGAAAAAAGCATTTCAAAATTTGTGATGCATTTTTTTCTGAAATCTGTTAAGCCTCCACTTAACTTTGAGTTTCTTTATAAAGGACAGAGAAAACTGAGAGAAGTTCTGAACAGAGATCAGAACCAGTTGAACTCAACTAGAAGATAATCTAATGGCTTCCTTGTGTGACAAATCCTTGTGTTTATGTGGCTGCTGGTAGGAAAAGGGCAACATCAAATGAATGTGTCGAAAATACTCAGCACAGAACTTGATTCCCAGCGAGCTCTGTCAATGGGCTGCAGTGTGTGTTTGGTTAGTGCACACCTTTGTGTGCTAATACTTAGGCTTAGGTGTTCGTGAAGGTCGGGGCCCTGGTGCCTGGGATACAAGACATGTTACAATTGCTCCCATTCACCATTGTTCCCACTCACCATTGTTAATGAAGCTGGTTTTGGGGAGAAGCTCTAGAAGTGTGGGATTTCCTTTAAGTGAGGGTTTGGCCTCACCCAGGTTTGGACTGGCGTGGGATTAATCAGAAGAAGAGGGAAAAGAAGAACTTCTTGCATTTATTCAAACATCTGTTACATGAGTATTTTGTCTTCTAATTTTTGTACCAGTCCAATGAGGAACAGGTATTATGATCATCACGATCTCAGTGAGATCACCATGTCCTGCGTCACCTACACCCAGCCCATCAATGGCAGGAATGGGGTTCATCATATCTACTCAGTAATCAGGTCCATGTTTTTTGCTCTTTCACTGAACACCAAACACTTGCAAGATGAATGGAGCTTTTGTGTGTGTGTGTGGGGGGGGGTGTCCATCTGAGTGACAGGAAGCTCTCAACCTGTCAGTATCCAATAATGATCCATAAATTAATCAACACTCCATCGTACCCTCAAAGTGGGGTTTGAACAAGGTCTGTTTGGTGCTTGAGCCCGAGCCTCTAGGGTCATTGTGAGCCTTATGAAGACAAGCCTTCTAGGTCTCTCTGAAGCCATATTGACTTCGAGTATAGACCTGGGACCTTCTGGTGTGACCTCATGCCTGAAGACAGGAAGCAGGTGACTAGCCCAAGCCCTCACATATGGCCAAGGACAGAGAAAGGTGGCTGGCGACTCAGGACAAGAGAATCCCAGAAGAGTTTTCTCAAAACGTAGGGAGACAGAGTGATGGGCATTTTAAACAAGATCCCAGGTGAACCTCAAGTTTGAAAACTCTTAGCCTAGGACAAAGAGGCTTTTATTGCTGAAATTTGTAACAGTGACAAAGGAGGTCTTTTCTTTAAAAAATGTTTCAGACTTTAACAGAATTTCAATGCTTATTTAGCATTGAAAGAAGGAAGGAAATCTATCATCACTGATATGGTTTAACTGAACACTTACCCCACTAAAATGCCCACATCAAACACATAAATTTCCAGTTAATTCTGAAGTATACACTAAACATATCTTCATCTTTATTCAAAATGGAAAAGTTGCCTCATTCAGAGGTTGGTCACACCATTTCTGCAACACTAAAGTGAATGAAATCACTCCAACTAAGTGTTTCTATGGTAATAAGCTTTCTCAAAGCACTAAAGGTTTTGAGTTGGTTTTTAAGTAATTATAATTCATTGCCTTCCTCATCCTAAGCTTCATTCAGAGCCTTGTCCTAGAAGAGAAATAAGAACCAGAGACTGAGAAACATCCCCTTCTTGTAAGTTAAATCCTTCACCATACAGAGAATATTTGCAAATCAGTAAGACAGAGGTGAGCACAAGAAAAGACGGCAATAAAGACAAATGTGCAAATCACGGACGGACTATAAAGACCAGAACACAAAAACACACACCAGAATACATCAATATCAATAATAATTTAAAAAAATGACAGGCAGATTCTCCTGGTCTCTTATCAAGTTGGCAATTTTTAAAAAATGTAGGCACAATTTTTTAAGGGCGATTTCAGAATGCACATCAGGTATTTAAAAACGTGCATTCTTTCACTCCCATTTTTAGGACTCGATCCTAAGAAGACAATTAAGCATGGATGTATGATTAAGTGTGACACTGGCCATCACCAAGTAGTTTATAATTAATAGTAGTGAAAGACTAGGGGAAAAAAGCCAACAATCGTTAAAGCATGCAGTGGAAAGCACCCAGTTATGAAGTTAAGTAGTTTCTTTGTAACTTCACACTGAATACTGCGGGAGAAAGTTAATGCACCGTGTGTAAGTGGTCCCGTTTCCGAAAACGAGTGGCAGAGATGGGTGTGTAGCATCACACTCATGAAAGACGAGAGTGACCCATGCCTGCATGTTACCACTGGGCGCGTTTCCTGGTTGGATGATCACCATTCTCCTCTCTTAGGTGCTTGGTATAAGCTTTTATTCTGGAAAATGCATTCTTTTTTAATAAGAAAAAGTCATATATAATAAGAGAAAAAGTCCAATATGATTGACAGCATTTGACCAACATGTCTTGTTGCCTGAATCTCTTTAGCGTAGTTCTAATTTTTGTTTGCCCCTGAGATCTGCAATCTCCTTTAGCAAATGTTTAGCCTGAGACTGAAGGAGGGCAGAGGACTCTTCTGTGAAGTCTGAGAGGACTTGGAGAGGACCTTTGATGACTGGGTTAGGGCCCCCACCCGCATGCCGGGTCCACCCTGAAAGTCCTCGTGTGGTTGCTGAGCAGTGAAGATGGTGAGAACCACCGATGCCAACCTGGCCAAGGCCCAAGACCTGGGTCACATGACGTGTCCCCCTCATGGTGATTTTCTAGCACAAAAGGTGTTACTAATAGTTATATTGAAAATGGATATAAACCAGCACCATCTCAGGCAAACCAGGTCACGTGGTCACCTTGGTCATGGGAAAGTCACAGGCTCAAAGCACCGACTGCTGTAGAGAGGAGCCGTGGACTCTCCCATTTCACAGAGGCGGAAACCCGGGGCAGAGCGGGAACATGTGCTGCTCAGACGTGGCCAGGTCCCCTGAGTCATGAACGCACTTTTCTGAGGCTTAACTCAAAAGATTCCTGTGTGTGTGCCACTTTGAAATGCCAAGGCAGGAGTTAAGTGGAACTTTATAGTCTCCCCTCCTGAAACACCACTGCCAAAGAGTCAGATCAAAGCTGATGCACATGCCCTGACCAGTGTAGCTCAGCTGGTTGGGTGTTGTCCCACAAAGCAAAGGGTCACTGGTTCAACTCCTAGTCAGGGCACATGAGAGAGGCAACTGACCAATGTTTCTTTCCTATTCTTTCTCCTCCCTTCCCCTCTCTCCTAATAAAAAAACTGACCTATGTCTTTTGGCTCTTAGAGTTCACTAAAAAAGACTTCTGAGACCAGCTAGCTACAGGGGTGAGTCAGTCTCCTTGAATGTTCCTCTGGTCTAGTCTTCATTCATCGCACAAGTATCTCTGCAACACCAGGAGGCGTACAAGAGCCCTGGGGCGTGATGCTGTGGATAGACTTGCCAGCTTTTACAAGCTGGAAGGGTCTGAATGACACTTCAAAGGAACTTGCGTATTCTCTAATTCACTAATAGAGGGGGAGAGGTAAATGGGTTCCCTGATTTGTGTATCTTTTTGCTGTTGAAACAGAGTAAAGCCTTTTCTTCCCCACAGAATTTCCCAGGGTTCACTTTGCCTTTCAGAAAACATGCTTTTATGGTGCCAAGTTGCTTCCCCAAAGCTGGGTAGGGCAGTGGTCCAAGGCTTCGATGTCACAAATACTGTATATCTTTTAACAATTCTAAGATACTTAATTCCCCACCCCCCTCATGTTGTAGCATCTTTGAAATCAGATTGTTCTTGATATCTATGGAGTCTTAAAATCTTTGAGTTCTTCCAGAGAGGCCTGCAAGTGCCCATACTGGTCACCAGGGGGCGATACCAACCAGGGACTTCTTTAAATATAAATTCCCTGAGGTTTTATTTAGTACACAGACTGTGAACTCAGGCAGCAAACATACAACGGATTGATTTTTGAAGTTTAGATTCTTGGAGAGCCTTTTTTTTTCCATCTGACCGATATCAGGGTATAGGAATGTGGGTTTCCTCTGTCCTCGTTTGCTGGGTAGTTGTTTTTTTTTTTTTCCTGTTCATTCTTACTCTGGAGGCGTAAGCCCAGCTTACTGGGGGTGGGGATGGGGGAGGGGTCCTCTTAAACTCCCCATATTGGTTGATTCTCTTAGTGCTGTACAGAAAATGGCACAGCCCCCAGTCGATGGTAGCTTAGAGTCACTGAAATACGGCAGCTGGATTTTTACATCTGTGACCTCTACTTCACCTCTAAGAGGCCCCCTCTTCTCTTTTGCAAGAGGGATAGCAGTGTGTTTTCTGAGGGTGCAATAAACTGACACACGTAACACCAGGCTCAGAGTCATGCCCGCGGGGCGGCTCTCTAATTCTGGCATCCTCTAGGTTTGAAGGCCCCGCCTCTATCTTGGTAATGGCCCTAGGACCATTTCCTAGTTCATCTCCCCCTCAAAGCCCTGCTCTGTGCCTGGAACCCCATTCAAGGTTCAAAGAGGGGAGGGTGGAGGTAACACAGGATTGTCTTCTTATACAAGGGCCTAGGAGGACAAGTGCCCGGGGCAGTGTGGTGAGAAGACAACACACTGGCTTTGGGGGTCACTGTGGGCTCAGATCGCAGCCGCTGTACCGACAGCTGGAGTTTGGATTTCTCTGTCATTTCACTTCATCACGTAGAAAATGAGGCTCCTACTAACATCTACTTCTCGCTCTCCTTGTTACTCTAGTTGTGCAGGCAACCCAATGATTGTTATTTATTTCATTCAGTGTATCCTCTGCCCAGCAGTAGTGCGGCCCCCAGAGAGGGCCTCAGAGCAAGAGTCAGTGAGGGGTGTCTCTGTGACACGGGGGAATGAACGTTTTCTGATGTGCCCCAGTGGCTCACCCTGGGGACCCCGTGCCATACAGAGCACATGCTAAATGGCTGGATTGTGGTGGGTGATCCCTGCCCTTTGCTTCTCCTTGCTTCTTCTAGAAGAACCTCCCCTGGCCACAGAGATCAACCTTAGACACCCTGTGCCTCCCCAGCTCCATTCCTGTCCCAATACCAGGTACCTGCAGATGAGATGTGGGCACTATTTAATTAAAAAAACTTTAGAAATTATGTTTGCAGGGTTCAGGTCATTAGTGAATCAAGCATATCTTTAAGAAGAATGAATAAAAGGGTTTTGTGTAGCTCTGGACACCAGCAGACACCGGCCTTTACACCAGCTAATTGAGGAGATTCTTTGCAAGGCCAGCCTGCTCTTCCTAGCTCCTTCAACATAGCAACCAGGAAAGAAAATGCATTTAATTTGGACCTTAAGCCCCCAGTTATATTACGAATCAGAGACGCCCACCTGCCATTTGGCGGGAAGGGTGGGGGAGCTTGCGAGAAGCAAAATGTTTCCTCTCCTTTTGTCATGTTGGCACATAGACACAATACATTAAACTGGGAACTGCTGATGAAGATATTAATTTGGGAGTCTGCCTCCTTTAGGGGGTCACCAGACCTCATTGGGAATGGTGCATGCGCACAGCAGTGTGAATTCTCCAAACTGGGAACACAGAATCTCCTGGGAAGCTGACCAGATTCACAGGAAGTTGCTCACTGGAGCTTTGCAGAGTATCAGATCAAACTCCTGAAATTCGCTGGCAAATACCCTGCTGCTCTTGCCGAGGCTCTCGCAGGTACCAAGCACCTGTGCTCAGTCAAGGGAGGTCTGTCGGCATCTGTCGGTGAGGAGGAGCAGCCCGGTTAAGCAGGGACAGTGCCTCCCACAGCACTTTACAGTTTAGAGCTGGGGAGAGGAAGGGGCATTGGAAAAAGTCGTCATCAGTATGGTGATGGCTGCCGTTTTTGGACACTTCACCTAATGAAGGCATTGCTTGAAGCCTTCCATGCTAACCTGTGAAAGAGGCATGTTCATGATCCTCACTGTACAGCTCATGCTCAGAGAGGCTACTCCACTTTTCAAAGGTCACACAGCAAAGCAGCAGCAGAGGTGGATTTCAAACCCAACTCTGGATCCACAACCTATCTTTCTATTATGCCTACATCAGGGGACAGCAGGGAACCGGGAAAATGAGAGAACACGTATGCCCTACAAGCTAAGTAAGACAGTATTTATCACTAATGCTTATGTGAAGTTATTGGAAGCTTTAATATATATCATGTTACGAGGGTTGCAGCCGACGAGAATTAACCTAAAAGCAAGGCAAGTGGGAGCTAATGTTACTTGGGTTGTTAATGTCAAAGTGGAAGGAACCCCTGTCAGCTCACTGGGGTAAAGGGCTCCTTGTTCTTTCCGTTCTCTTTTCCTTCAAGAGCCACCCTCGAGGCTCTTTATCTAAAAGGTGTCTCCTCTCATGGCCTTCAGTCTACTCATGATTTTCAAACAGAAAAAGAAAAGACAATACCAAACCAAACAAACAAACCACAAACACACCAACCAAAACCACAGCCCCTGGGCTCTTTCTGGGGTCCCACGAACATTTATGACCATTTACTTCAGAAAAAGAGCCACGGCGAGACCCAGCTCTACCTTGTGCTCCAGGCTGGAGTCTTTAAACATCAGTGAGAATGGCTTGATATGCTCTCTTCTCAATTTATCGCCACTCCGCAAGTCGATGGTATGTTCTATTCGCTTGTTAATTTCCTCAGGCCCAGACTGGACATGCAAAGCTTGTGCAAGATGGTTTGGAAGTAGATTTATTGAATTTCTTGTTAGGGCAGCCAGAGTCTAGGGGGAAAGCACATGCAAACACAATAAAACTGCTAGTCCCCTTTGGATTAAAAAGAAATGCAGTGTTTTTAGATTAGGTTGCATTGCAAACAGTAATAGCATTCCATGCAGTTGTATTCAGTGAAACCTACAGAAGTTGGTAAGTCAGCATTTAGTTTAGAGAAACACAACCGGTCAAGTTAGCACATCGAGAGGGACACGCCCTTTCCTCTGTGCAGGTGCACTGAATGTCTTGGTTCAGTTATTTGGAGAGTTGTCAGCTTGGAAGTGTTCATCAGGACCGTTTCTCTAACCAGTCACACCTCTGGTACGAGAAAATGAGAACCAACACAAATAACAGCAAGTAAAGTGTATCCGAAAAGCCCACAGAAATGATCCTCTCCAGCCAAGTAGATTCCACAGTTTTGTGTGGTCTTTCCTTTAATGGTGGTGGAGAGACTTGGGGACACGTGACTTGCATTTTTTTTTCTTAGCATTCCTCATGGACATACAGCCAAGTGTGCCAAGATCTCCTTGAGCTTGATAAAGGTTGTTAGATTTTTACATTTGACAAATGTTTTTATTTTCCCCATAGACCATTATATATCTATATTTTCATATAGATATATGTGTTTAATTTTCTTTAGGCAAAAAATGCAAGCAGTTGCAGCCTTTCCATTTCACAGGGTTAATTAACCAGCAGGAGGTGTGAGAAGGCGTGACCACTGGGGTTGGTCACTGGGTATGGCTGCATGGATGCAGAAGTAGCATTAGCTTGTGCAGACTCACCAGGTTTGGCAGGGAGGCCCCTGTCTCTAGGTAATTCTGTGCAGGTGACAAGACCAACTGGTTGGATCTAGCCAAATGCAGTGCTCACTTACAGCTCCAACAGAAGACAACTTCTTTGACAAAAAGGGGGATTGCAGCTGATGGGATATAGGCTCAGGAATGCTTACCTCTGTCCCCGAGAAATTCCCTTGGGGAAATGCAGAGGATGGGGTGCATCTGTAGAGTGGGGCAGTGAAAACTCCCTGACTCCCCGCCTCCATCCACTCCACTGCCTCTGCTTTTCTCTGCCAGCCCCTCAGCTTGGCTATGCTCAGACCACAGGCTGGGCTGAGATAAGGCAATGGACTCATTGAATGTTACCCTGTGAGAGCTGACAGCCCCTCAGAGGCCCTTCTGCCCAGATCCTTTCTATATCTGTGGGCCTCTGGGAGACAAGAGTCACCAGCTCATCTGCAGCTGGGTCACATCCTCTGACTTCAGAGCCAGAGCTTGGAGTCTTCTAGTCCATTCCAGAAGGATTCTTCCTGTCATGCTGTTGGACTCTTCACTTTCACCTTCGTGGAGACAGTCTGGGTAACCTAAATGCTGGGTCTCTAGAGAATTCCATAGCAGGGCTTCCTCACTGCTAGCATTTACTGCATCCCTCACCTGTAGCCCGAGGATGGGGTGGTATGTACCAACATGAGAAAGTGAAGTACATGCTCTTAGGGCACTGGAGCAGTTAATTTCTGCTCTGAGTTATCCCGGAGACTACCACAGGGAAAAAGATAGATGTCAGGGGGAGGTGCAGCAGGGTGAGGAGTAAGGAGAAGAGCTGGAGCAGAGAGAAGGAAGCAGGAACCAATGTTCCAGAAAATTAAACAGCAGGATCCATGCAGGGCCAGAGGGCTCAAACCCCTGGGATTAAATGCATTAGAACAACCTCCCGGAAGGCAAAGGACAGACTGTCCACTGTTCCATGCACCTCCCATGGGCTTTCTGGGTGGAACCCTCTATAAACAGTTTAGAAAATGACAACATTTAGTTGTCTGTCTTGGAAAGGAGGTGGAAAAGATGCTTAGGCTGCTTTTGTCTGGGCATGCATTCTGGCTTAGAGATGCCAGGGGGCCTCCCAGCGAGAGCTTGGAACTGGGGCCCAGCAGCTAAAGGTCTGCAGACTTTCATCGTTCGGCATGTCCATCTCGCTCTGTAATCTGCATTTTCATGTGGTTTTCTTTATTTGAACTAAATTGGGCCTGTTGACTCAAGCAACCCCTCATGTCTTCAATTGCTCTTGGACCTTTGAGTTTCACAGAGAAAGGGGGGTTTCAAGAAACATTTTTAGGACTTATTTGTGTGCATGACAACAGCAGCAGTTATCACAACTCTAATGTGACCACCATTTCTTCCAAGAGAGGTAGGTTTTATAACAAAGATGGCATAATCTCAGAACAAAATATGGGTCCTTTACACTGAATGCTTTTAATTTAATGAATAACTCATTTAATGAGCTTTGTCCTTGTTTTTCTCATTTTGATGGGCATTGGTGAAATGTCATCAGGGGTTGACACTGGTACCCTTCCGGGGCACCTGTGCCATTGGCCACTTTTGAAAGGCAAGGACCAACCCAACCTCTCCCTTTCAGAGTTTCCCAAATCCTGCCCCTCCCAAATTCCTATTGTCTGCCCATGTGGCTTTCAAATGAGAGAAAAATCTTTCCCTTCCATCATTGCCACCAGGTTATAGTTAAGAGCTGGGGAGGATTCCTTGCACCAACATGTCACCGATGCTGAGGTGGAGAATTCTCATCTAAGCAATTATTTTGATTCCTTGCACTTATATCCCTAGTATTTTATGCACTGAAGACCCAGTGATCCCTTTTCTCAATTACGTATGATAGTTACACCTGCTGTTTGACCAGCAATCTCTCTGGTACCTCATACCTTTGGGACATACACAGGGTGAGGAAAAGGAGGTTTGCCATTATGAGTACATGAAACACAGAATTTATTCTTGTATTCTTGTTTATTAATTATTGTATTATTTTCATACAAACAACTGTAAACCTACTTTTGCCCCACCCTGAATGCTCAAGGGAAGACCAGTCTCAACTCAAGAAGTCAAGTGAATTGGAATCAGGAAGGATAACCATAGGCTTTCATTCCCTGCCCCCTACCCCCACCCCCCATGCACCACTGCAAAGCACGAATGGCTTGGAGGTGACCTTGGTTTAAAACGAACTGTGATCCTCCTCTTCGTCCACTAGTAATGGCCACTAAGATGTGACCATGTATCCACCTTCAGTGGAATACTGCTGCTGACACCAAAATCACATATGCTGGTATCTTCAGAGGGACCCGTTCGTAAGCGGTGCTGGGCAGGTGTGCCGCAGGTCTCATTTGCCTGTGAAGGGTTGTGCTGGAATGGGCTAGTTTTGATGGATTATGGCTCTTTCTTTTTCAGATCTGCAACACCAGTGTGAGCAGGTTGGGATCACGTAAAAATTAGGATAAGCTTTCAAATATGATTCCAGTCCTGAATTGACCTCCAAAAAGTTGAGACAGTTCTTTCATACAAACAACTTAAAACAGTTGGCTAGAGAATTAGAAAAACAAATGGATGAAATGGAAGGAAATGGGAAATGCCATGAGAATAGCTGTATTTTACAATATATATCTACGCACACACACACATAATTATGTATAATTACATATATGAATATGTTTCAAGGTATAATGAAGTATATATACATTATGTACAATAATAAACGTGTACATTTATTTATGCATTACTCTAGCTGGTGTTTCCAGATAGTTGGGGGGTCAGATCAGCCAACACTGGGGTCCATCAAAGTATGCAGCTGAGCCGGCCTCTCATAGGAGGCTCTTCACAGAAAGGCACTGCAGCCCGAGAGGGACCCTAATGCAGATCTGTGCCCTCCTCGGGCATTTGTGAAATTACTTCTTCACTCACAGGTGCTTAAGGCAGACTAAAGCCCAAATGAGAACCAGAGTCCCTTCTGAACCCAAGTTCTTAGCTTAGAGTTTGCCCGAGAGTTTGGGGATTCTCGTGAAAATGATCATCAGAGGTTCTGGGTAAGATATCCTTTTATAAACTCCATTGGAATGGGGTAGGGGAAGTCAGCCCTCTGAAAGCTCATTGTTTGGTTTATGATCAGAAGACTTTTCTTTGGGACTCATCTCCTGTCTATGTACAGTCCATACACTGGAAACCTACTTTTTCCTACAGGTCCTGTCACTTCATGGACGACCCTAGCCTTTGGTATTCCTAAATCAGTTTATGTCAGCAGATAATGTTTTCCCAGTAAGATTTCAGGCTGAAGGTGCACTTTCTGGAAACATCTAGTCTTGTTCAGTCAAAATCACTTTAGCAATTCTGGATCACATAGTCTGGTCTTAAAACACCCTCTAAAGCATTTCTGTAGACATTATAAATCAACCTGCATGGTTTCAGTGCTGAGGTCTGGGCAAGTCACCACTCTGTTTCATCACTACAGCCTCCTAATCAATTCTTTCCCCAAAACTGTGTTCCAAGGAACATAAGAATGAAGGGATGCTTGCTCACAAAATGGTTCTGTGGACCAGTCAGTTTAGCAAACGCGGACTCTTTGTTTGTGCACTGTTTGGCTCTTCACCACCCTCCTTGAGAGGAGACCCTTCATCTTTCGCGTTGATCCCTTTGTCCTCAGGGTCTATGGCAGTGCCTGGCACTAAGGAGCCGCCCCGTGTGTGATTGTTGAATGAAATAATTCTGATATCCTTCCACCAGAGCCTCATAGTACACATTACGGAAATAAAGGCACTGTAAGTTATGCAGAAATGAGACTGGTAAAGTCTGCTTTTTCCAAACTTTTGTGACCACAAAGCCTTCTTCACTCAAATAACCTCTGCATGTTCCCTAGAATACCAGTTGGGAAACAGTGCCCTACAGTTCTCTCCTGCCTTTGTTCGTAACTTCCACCCAATGGACCGGTTTCTGCTCTCTGAATTAGATCTCGTTACGAGGGGGACCCAAAAAACCCCGGAATTTATAAAAAATTATGTATTTATTCTTACATGTTTCAACCTCAATCACCTTCAAAGTACTCTCCATTTCATGCAGTATACCCTTTGAGACATTTTTCCAGTGCTCAAAATAGTTTTTCACTCATCAATTCTGATGCCTTTTAGTGCTTCTGCCATTTTTTGTTTCACTTCTTCCACATTGGCAAAATGTTTCCCTTTGGGGACTTTTTTCATTCGGGGAAACAAAAAAAGTTGCTCAGGGTGAGATCAGGTGAATAGGGAGGGTGGAGCACGGGGGTCAGGCTGTGTTTAGTCAAGAACTGCTGAACACTCACTGTGGTGTGGGCAGGTATGCTCGTAAATCGCTCATCATGAAATGGGCAAACACAATGAAAGAATTAAAAAAAAAATTCACTGAAACCGAATGCAGCTTCTCACAGAAACACCAGCTGGTGTTGGGAAGCCTGTCTTGCAAGGGGCCCGCCCTCCAGATGATAATTTCAGGTCTTTTGGGTCCCTCTTTGTATTTGTCTTTCTCCATGTGCTCCCCTCTAGTGTCCATAGTTTTCTTCCTCAAGCTGGTGGCTCTGACCTCCCCAGTTGCTCCACAGTGACATGGTTTCTGCATGTGGCACACTGCAGAGTATACTGCTGTGCAGAAGGAAACCCAATGCAGAAGGCATCTGACTTTGTGCTGGAGCCTGGACATGGCCGCCGTACGACATATAAACACTTACTCAGTCCAATATAGTCTATACATGGGAACAAGTAGCATTTGACTGCATGTCCTGCTGCTACTTAAAAAAACAATTCAGATGTCACCTCCTCCAGGAAGCCTACCCTGAGCCTGCACTTATCTTTAGCACAGCAGTTACTGTGAGGTATGATAATTGCCTAATTGTGTGTTTGTCTGTTCCTCGACACTCTGATCTCCTTGAGTGTCAGGAAGGTAGTTTTATCCATTACTGAATCTCTAGCACCTGGCAGATTTGGTAGGTTCTTAATAAGCTGTGTGGAATGGATGGATGGATGGATGGATGGATGGATGGATGAAAGGTAGTTCCCAGGGCAATTTTCCATCTCTTACTATTAAAAATCCCTATATTTTTCTCTGTCCTCTCCCAAATGGGTTCTACATTTGAAAAGATCCTGTTTACGAAACTGTATTTGTTTAATTAAATAAAAGTAGTTTATTTCCCCATTACTGAATTAAATGCCTCATTTTTGATCAGCAAGAGATAAAGGCATCACTATGACAGTGGAATATAATTCCAGCCAAAAGCAAGAGCCTTGAAAGGCAGCCTCATAATGCTTGTCAATGTGACGATTTACTGAGGTTCCTGGACTCCAAGGAACTCTTCTCCCATTACTACCACTCAGTGCTGGCCGTTAGCGTCCCAGAGATGATGGACGGGAAAGCGCTCACCTAGAGCCCTTTCTGGGACCAATGCCTAGACTACTGTCCACTTGAGTGTCCATCCCCACAGGCCAGCTTGAAGTGGAAAGTTGAAGTCATCAGTGGAAGGGCTTCATCTTTTAGCTCCTCTGGGATGTGAATGTGGCTGCCTCAAGATTTAGCTGTAGGTAGTGGTGATGGAGGTCCCACAGTGAGGACCAGTGCGCAGCCAATTTAGGAAAGACCTAGACTGGATGCCACCTCCAGCAACCCCAGCACCTAGCTGTGGGGTCATTGCTGCAGGCTGAGATGGCCTTTTCTTTCCCAAACACCTTCTTGTTTGGTTCTAGTCTCCAGTGGCGTCTGCGCAAAGAAGCAGCTAAGGGCTGATGGCTTCCTCACCCAGCTCCTGGGCCACCCTTCCATTGCCTGTAGGGCAGTGTTTCCCTGCACCCACCTGGAGGGCCTCTGGGGCTCCACCTCAAACTTGCAATGTGCAGGGTCCAGGTTGTGAAGCAGACAGTGACTTGACCTCTCAGGTCCTATCCCTCTCCTGCCCTAGCACTCTAGGCAAACATGAGAAGAATTTGCCAGGAACCAACACTGGGTCTGAATAAGAACACTTGGGTGTATCATTAGAGCTACTTTTTTTCTCTGTGTGTTAAAACCCCAGTCCAATCCTCAGAAGAGAAGGCTCCTACTTTTTTTTGAAAAAAGTTTTGTGTGTGTTTTTAAAGAAAGCTCACTTCTTGGAAAAGCTTTGAGGTGATCTAGTCTATAATGGTTTATATTGAAGGCCTCGGGGGGAATATCTGTTGTGTTTGAAGGAGGCACAAGTATTTTTTGCCTTGCTCTAGGGATGAGGAGTAGAGATGTGCTTGGATGTGAGAGGTAGTGCTTTTGGGGAAAGAAAGCTCTAAGTGCCATTGAAGTGAACACTGAGTTGGGGGACCCTTGGGAAAAGACTCCCACGGGGCTTCTCAGAACCTGCCGTGTCACAATTTTTCCTTATAGGAATGGAAGTGCTGGCAAATTCAACCAGTCTCCGTAAACAAGATATATTAGTCAAGGCTGCCCCAACTTCTCTCTGTCCTCAGAGACAGTGAAATATCACGTTCAAATTACATGTCTGCTGGCTTTTCAGTTAGGGTTCCTTCTTAGTTTCTCTCTTCTTTTTTTGGATATTTATGTCACCATAATCTGCTTTCCAAACAAAGCAAAAGAGTGTTTAACGAGCTCTTACTGAGGGAGGTTTATGGGATATCACCATGGGAAGAGGTTTCAGTAATTTTCATAATAAGCTCATGGCTTCTGCTCTGGGAAACGAAATAACGAGGGTCAGAATGTCCATGCTATTTGCTGAAATACCAGTCAGACATTCCCAGCAGGCCCATTGCAGGATTCCCGCGCCCATCTGCAGCCTGGCTCCCCGTCTTCAGTCGTGAGCATCCACGTCAGTCTGGGGCCCCGACACATTGCACGGTCATTGTTTCCCACCTCTAGATGGCAGAACTTGAGGTTTGCAAATGGTGTCTGGATGTTACATCTGCTAGGGAATAAAGGATGTATGGAAATCCTTTATAGAACAGAATAGAGGAATATAGAATATAGAATAGAGGATGTATGATTGGCCTTTGTCACTTTGCGTTCTGAAATGTGAGTCTGTTAATGATTAAGAGAATAAAACAGTGGTAGGGAGATACCCCTAGGTCTGGTAGAGCCCACAGTACGCATTAGTGTGTATTAGTTTGCGTCTCACTGGAACCCCACAACCTCATCCTCAACCTCTTGACCAATACGACCAGCCAGACTGTTAAGACCATTTCTTCATTGGGATTTAGATCCCAGATGTATTAGGTTGTCTTCCCGGTGTGTTTCGCTGACATCAAAGGCCTTTCTCCTTGCTTCCGATCATCATACTGGTGGCCCCTGCCTTTGGCCACAGACACACAGCTTTTGGTTCTCTTTGGATGAGGCATGGGCCAACAGTCAGTTGTGACTGAACGTCCAGGCCAACCACAATTCCGAATGATGGGGCAGAGTTCTCAGGGTAGGAGGGGACTCAGAGTCACAGGGACAGCCTCCATCATTCCAGAGTTTGTCCTTAGGCTCTGGCCCAAGGACCTCAGAGCCAGGTTAATCCAGGACAAGTGGTGTCTGCCACTGACTCTGTCTCACCTGAGAAGCTTGTCTGGCTCGTTTGACAGATCCTCTGTTAGCTAATTCAGGACTCCTTGCTTTGATATTATCCTCTGAGTCCCTCAGAAAGATGCTAATCTGTTTGAGAATGTGATTGCGCCTGAGTCATTGTGCACCTGGCCCATTTTAAATCAAAAAGAGTTGTTAAACTTCTGTAAAATTGGCTGAAACAGAACTTGGCACCTCCATTGAAATGTGTCCACTTTGAAGCCACATTACTGGAGGCAAGCTGCCATTTGAATTTTTAGCTTTTAAAATATCACATCCACGGCAATGTGTGGAACAGACGCACGAACTCCAGCACTGACCTCGTCTCGGGGTTGGGGTGAACAAGGTAGTAGAGGGATGGGGCGAGCCTAGGGGCAGAGGCAGGGTTCCTGCTGTGGACGTGACTCCTGAGCGGGGGCAGAGAGGCTGGGATGTGAATGGTTTGTTTATAGGGTGGGAATCAAAGTCCGTACTCATAGCACTGAAACGGCTGGGCCGAAATGTCATTGGCTGTGGCCGGAGAGGTGACCACTTTCCCAATGGCCAAATGACCTTGGGTTGACAGTCTGAATCCTTTCAGCTCATATATCAGGACCTAAGCTTCTCAGTTTTCTTGTGAACATAGCAAAACAAAACAAAATGTGTAGATTTTTCAGAAACGTCAATGGCATGGGGAAAATGTGGATGTGTGTTTGTGTTTGTGTGTGTGTGTGCATGTTTTCAGAACAGAAATTTGGAGAAAATTGAAATTTAAGAATTGCCTACACTTTCATCTTTTAAAAGATTCTGAAGTAGCTCTTTACCTTCAGGATTATGGAATAAGTATAGTAACTCCTCACTTAATGTTGCCGCTTGGTGCTTGGAACCGCAGCAAAGCAACATAACAGAACCGCTTTTACTAAAGGCTAATCGACATAAACCGGAGTTAAGTTCCTCGGTCATCTCATCAATGTCATGACAAAATGACTTGATTCGGGGACCTGCTGCAGACTGTGCGCTGCTGATAAATTGCTCATGTTTATTTTAAGTCTATAGGTCTGAGTTTTTCTCAGACTCCTGTTATAGAATTTGATACTTAAATTTAGTTTTTGATGCTTTCCTTAATTTTGTTGCAGTAAAGCTACAAATCACTGGTCTTCAAGAAGCCAGTCTGTCTTACTCGTAACCAGTTATGATAGGCCAAAATTGGGGAAAAGAGGAAGACTCAGATTAGGGTCGAACTGTTACGTCTTTGGGACTTTATGGCTTCTACTCCCTCTTATCCTAACTTTTCTGCCCACACTTTCCAATTGGAATTTCCTCATTCATTTAGCTTTCCTGGGCTGTCATTACTCCCAGTGTCTGCATCCAAGCTTAGCACTTACGAGCAGTCCCGTGTGAAGTACTGTCAAGACAGTGAATCCTGAGTGGGTGTTACCACCTATGATGTATACGAAGTTCTTCCCATCTCATGGTGTGATGAGATTCTCTACACCACCAAAGGTGACATCAAAGTCCTAGAGTGGGAGAGAGATGCAAACCAAGTCTAGAGGGTCATCACCTAGAATTCACAGCAGTCATTTAGAGATCCTTGAGATGGGGGAGAACCTTTCAGAAAGTTCCATTGATACCCAAGGAATTACCACTGTGATTCCTTTTTGACCCCAGGTGAGGTAAAAAAATAAATATATACACAAATAGTCAAAGATGAGGCTGACCAGGCCAATGGAAATGTCAACTGCCTTTGCTCTGGGCTAGGATTAAATCTCCGTAGACAAATACCACTCGTCACCCTGTACAGAGTTGGGACAGTGGCGGGGCATGGCACATGTACAGAGTTGCGTTTAAAAATTGGGAATACAAGTTCACTCACACCATGTGCAATTTTGTTTGGAAATGAAAACCTTTATATATATGAACTGCACTAGGTCAAAACAACAAAATGTATTTTTGATGTAAAAGAGATGGGAAAATCCTGACACAGCTAAATGAAGACATTTTGTAATGAAAAATCCTAGCCCGGTCAGTGGCCAAACCAGCACTAAGATTAATAAAAACAAATCCCGTTCTTTTTCTCAAATCCAGGAAATAAAGAAGTCAGGGGAAAAAAAACAGTTTTTTTTTTTTGCTTTTTCTCTTCCTACCTATCTTCACACAGTTAAAATAGTGTACATTTACCTTAAATTGGATTTTCTCAGACCACTGTGTTATGACTCCCCGAACAACTACTCAGTCCCTGGTTCTTTAAACAAGTTTCTGCCAGTTGTCGGCCATCGGGGTGACCAAAGCTGGCGTGTCGCACACTTGCCAACTCACGTCACGTGCCCAGGCTGCAGTTCTCCCCGAGCCGCCAGCCCGCCTCTACCTTGCATTCTTCCGCCCTAGTCTATCCCGGTAACATCAGAGAAAGAAAGATGATCGCTCAAAGCTCCTCGGTCAGATTGCCTACTTAATCTACTCAGTGCTCCCAGGAAGGCTTCAAATCCCCTTGCCCTTCTGAAGAGCCTGAAAAACCAGACCCTACTAATGATTCTTCCTGGCTGACCTCAGTAGCTCTCTTCTGAGTCGGGGCTTAGGATAGCCTGAGGGGCTTTGTTGTCAGCAAAGGCTGTGTTACTGGGAAAGTGCAGATTCACTTCAGGGACATGACCAAAGCTCTTCATGTTCTCCAACCCATGTCCTGCAAAATGTCCCATGCAGGGAACATCAAAACTGAATCCAATGTCCAAATGGTTAAAAATAAACTGTCTACAGAGAAATATGCGCCTGTGACTTCCTGCTTACCAAGACTGAATACGGACAATTCAATATTCGGCAGCTCATCACGGGAGCAGTAACCTCGGAAAACACACCTTCTTGAAGAGCAACGCCCAATATTTTGGATGTTTTCAGGGGGAGGGGTTTCAGGTCAGAGCTCTCTGTGGGGAAAGAGAAGGCTGTGTTTTGGTCTTGAGCAGTAGAAACCAGGGGGGAAGGTGGCCTCGTTTTCCTCCTCCACCTGGGGTCTTGTGTTCTCATCCTTGGTCCCAACTCCATGCTTGTCTGTAGATCTCAGCTTAGCAGCCACTTCCTTGGGAAGGTCTTCCCCAGTGACCCTGGATCAGTTTTCTACCCTCTGCTGATGGAATGACAGCAAGTTCACACTGGGCCTGATGGCCTATCAGAGATACCTCTGCACCGTGAGCTCCTTGGCTGCCTGACCCCTCCTTCCTCTCTCTTTTTCCCTGACACCCAGCACAATGCCTGCAGATTGTAGTTGCTCAGTAAGTAGTTGATCAATGAATGACTGAATGAATGAGGGAGTGAATGAACATCTTGTGGGGGCACTGACTTGCCCAAGTTAAATGACAGAAGCAAAACGAGTTGGGGTCCAGGCGCTCTTTTTCTCGTGGGCATTTCTATGCACGAGAAGGGGCCAGGCACTCGGTTTGCACCCCACCCTTTAGGGGCAGGAACAGAAGGGAAGGAACCAAATCCCAGGGGTCAGTATTACTTAAGAAAAGAACATAACGGCCGTGGTGAAAACAGGGCCCCGAAACACGAAAGCCGACAAAGGGTGTGGATGTCTCCACACAGTCAAAGCTCAGTTATGCAGAATGCTGAGAGAAAGGGAAAATTTCATTCCCTAGATAGGTGAGATACACTTTTTTTTTAAACTCTTGTTGCTGAATTTGATATCAGTGTTTTCAGACATTCACTAGGATAAGAGTTGTGCTGAACTGTTACCTACACGAGGGTAAATGTAAATAGCAGGTATCCCCATTGCTTCCTGGTGAATTATTTTTCTCTGGCCTTTGTGGTCTGAAGTGGAAGTAACTCAGTAGTATGGCCACAGACTCCCGACATGTGCTGGAGGCTGCGGAAGTGGATGGGACAATGTCAGAGCTGAAAGGAAGAGTCAGGATCGTGGGTTCAGCTCTGCCACTGTGCAGATGGGAACACTGAGGCTTGGCGGGTGGGAGTGGTTGCCCGAGGCCATGGAGCAGTTAAGTGGAGAAATCCAGGCTAGAATTCAGTTACCTTGAGTGTCCTTTTAGGCCTTTTCCAAATCTTGGTCCTGCAGAGATTGCCCCAAGATCACAACTCACAGCCTGTGAGACCGACTATTTCACTATGAGGAACCTGGGTCCCTCAGCATCAGGTAGCCATGAGGTGAACAGATGAGGATTCTTCCATTTATTTCAGTGGATACAGAAAACAGGGTCTGAGGAAAGTGCCAGCTTGGACGGATAAAGTTAGAGAAACCTACGTATGTCCCTATGTCCTGCTTCTCAACACAGCTGCAGGTTCCACTCCCTCCGCGTTTCCTTTCCTTCTGGGCTTAACACTCTCCAGTCCAAGTGGGACAAAAACAAATAGCTGTTTATGCTTTATACCTGCGTAGATATGAGAGACTGCCCAGTCGGGGGAGGAGATGCTACCTGGTACCATACAACAGGCTGGAGGAAAATCTGGTCACTTCCTGGAGCTTTCACAGAAAATTACTAACTACCCCTGGCGAGCAACTGACCCATCTTCTGAAGGTGGACACACACACACACACCCTATCTTTTAAGGCTGACCTGTAAACAGAGCAGAAGGTAGAAATCCAGCATATATTTTTATCTTCAGGCCACAGAAAGGAGACAGTATGGCCTGATGTGAGGTGTTGGGGTCAGACATAACTAGGTTCTCATTCCAGCTCAGCTATTTACCAGCAACCTGTCCTTCAGGGAGTTCATCAGTCTCGACGAATCACAATTTTCTCATTTGTAAAGCAGGCACATCGCACTTACATTGTAAGGTTGGTCTGAAAATTAAGTGGAAAGGATGTGAGCAACATGCCCAGCATGGTACCTGGCCCCGAACTCTCTACTTCTATTAACATTAGTGATGCTGTGGATATTCCGTGACAAAGAAGCACATTTGCTTTCTGTGTTGTTGTGTGGAATATAGAAATTCCAATTATGTTTTCAGTGTTTACAGCGCATATGTTGCCTTCGTGATGACAGTAAGGACCAAGGGCAGTCAGTTTTGTAGAAACGACTGATACATGCAATGGAAGTGCCAAATGCGTGTTTCTCTCCAGATGACCCCTTTAAAAGGTCTGAAGGAGTAAAAGAAAACTGCCCAGGTTCTGATGGCACGCTACATGTGAAAGGGATGGATGGGATGATGGTGAGGATGTCACAGAATGTGAGGGACAGACCCTGAGCTCCGAAATGGGCTTCGGTTCTAAAAGGGTGGCTCCAGGTTCTTGGCATATCACCTGTCATAAAAATCATGTAAAAGGATTCATATCCTCACACAATACACTTCACAGAGACATACAGCTTTATCCTTTGTATCCTCTTGTCAATCATAGTAAGTCTAGGATGCAGTTTTGTACATTCTTGCCCCTGCAATCCATTCTCCACAAGGCAGCCAAAGTGATCTCTTGAAAAATCTAAACCAGGCCATGTCACAGCCCTGCTGGAAACCTTCCTATATTACTTCCCTTAGAATGAAGTCTCAGGTCATCCAAGCTCCCCTGTCCTTTAAGTTCACCTCTTACTCCTTTCCTCCTTGCTCACTATGCTCTGGCCCAGTGATTTCCCACCTTTTTCATCTTGTAGTGCACATAAACTAATTCCTAAAATTCTGCCATGTCAGGAGTCAGGGATGTGAAGCAGGAGTGCTGAGGGCTGCCAAGAGGAAACTGTATACCACAGCTCAGACTGGGTTAGCCAGTAATTTTAACCCAAAGGGACACAGATGGGGGCAGAGAAGATGCATGACATCAAAAAACAAGGAAGAATCTTCAAGCACAGACAAGGAATGGAGTAATTCTTAGTGTAGTAGTTGCTCCTCCAAACCATTGATGGGCTCCATAGATGCTCCGTGGGGAGGAGACAGGGGTGGAGTTGGGTTCTGCTTGGAAATCCAGAGTCCTCGCTTATCAACTGTGACAGGCTGGTTTCTGACTTCACCACCTCATCAAATCTGCCTCCTGCCAATGATGTCCTTTCTTCCAAGGCCTCTTGGCTACACTGGACACTGTTGGTTGCTCCCTCCATCTCAAAATGCTCTGCCCTCTGGGCTTCTATAACACCATGCACCCCAAGTCTTGTCTCATTACTTTATTTCCTATTTGTCACTGTTGTGGAATCACTACTCACTTTCACCTCCCATCTGGCATCCCTCAAGGTCCATCCCATGTCATCTTACTGTTTTATTTGACATATTCCCAATCATGATCTCTTTCACTTCCGTGGCTTCAGCTGTCACGCCAGTTCTGATGACTGTCAGATTCACATCCCTTGCACAATTCTTTTTTGCCTGAGCTCCAGAAGTGAGTGTTCAGTAGCCTTCTAGATATGTCCATCTAGACCTCTCCCAGGCATCTCAAGCTCAATGTGTTCCAAACTGAATTCCTAGTGTTCCCCACCCAGTCTCCTTCTATTCCAATATTGCTTATTTCAGTGGGCAGTTCCACCATCTGCCTAGTTACCTGAGTGAAAAATCTAGAAGTTGAACTTGACTGGTTCCTCTCTGTTGCCACCCACGTCTCTCATTTCATTCATTCATTCATTCATTCATTCATTCAACAAATGTCATCAAGCTCTGTCACTTGCCAGGTTTGTTCTAATTTGATCTGAACATTGGGAAGTGAAACATAAACTACTAGCTGATTTAATCTCTAAAGCGTTTCTTTTCGGTGTCCCTCCTTTTATTGCCAGTAGTAGTTGGCATGTACAGGATGCCCAATTAATCTTCATTGAATGAATGAATGAGAATGTAATTATCTGAACACCTGCTATCTACAGAGCACAGATTATAGCACAAAATACCAATGTTTTTAAAAATATTTCTAAGCACACATTATGAATCAATAGAAGCCCAAACATTTGGCCAGTTCAGCTGGAAACCCCCCAGTGAAGCATTAGTATGTTTTATGTGTGATCACAAACACTCTGATGGTCTGGGCTTTCTGTGGAACCGACTGGTGTTTTGGTTGAGCACAGTCTCAGCCAGAACCGCCTTAATCTCTTCCAGGCACAGGTGAACCCCGACGTCTAGAGTGAAGCACAAATGCAAACTCTGAGAGCTTGTGGCCATTTACATAGACTCAATCACTTCCTAAATCTTATCAGTGCCATTTAGTTAATGTGGATGTCAGGACACATTCACTGGCTCTGAAGTCTGAAGACGTCAGAATGAATTGAGACTATTCACACTGAAGATGGCACATGTTGGGTGTTTCCAGGCAAAACTCAGGCATCGTGAGAGATACATGGTGTGGTTATTGACGGACAATGACATATTTTATAATAACTATTTGATGATATCAGCAAGTATTTTTAGGAAATCAGCAAAGAAGTATTTCAGATATTCCTGTACAATTTTACCAGATCCATCAATCACAGGATAAAACCAAGCATCTCCATCCCTCTCTTCTTGGTTCTTAATCATTGGTAGAAAGGTGAGGTACAGCTGAGATAAGAACAATTAGGAATTATCTCAATTTCCACAATCAACTTGAAAAGAAAAGAATTTTTTGAATGGAAGTACCAAAAAGAAAAAGAAACATACAAAAGAGAGAGAGAGACAGAATTTTATGCAGTTACTGAGGCATTCAAGGCGAAGCACACGTCTTCTCTCCCAGTAACCAGTCAGGCTCAAGAGGAGGCAGAGAGGGTCCTGTCAGCTGGCCAGGCACCCTCGTCAGGGACATAGAAGCTCATATTATGTAATAGCAAATTGTACCTTGCACACCAATTCAGGGATGGAAAGAAGTAGGCACTGAAATCAGTGATGACTCATGTGGGCATAATGATTTGGGGGAAAATTGAACACTTACAAAAGAAGAGGAAGAGACTAAGGGCAGACTCTTGCAAGGCAGGGGGACTGAGTTCAACTTGCATCTTCCCCAGTGGAATGTGGAGCATGCATTGCCCCTTAGCTCCTTCACACAGAACTGAACAGAGACAGAGGGTAACCAAGCCTCAGCGTGCCCCAACCATCTGTCAGATGCAGAAGGCTTTCAGCATTTTAACCTTTTCCATTTTAAATGTCTCCAAGCAGACAGATTTTTTTCTTATCTAAAAGTTAATGAGAAAAGTTCAGGTCCATGGTTTAAAACAATTAACCTACCCAGGTCTTCAGGAAGCTCCTGACACTCTTGGTTTGGTTGATTTACTTCCTAGCACTCTCAGCATTTGCTTGGCTCAGGAGCATGTCAGAAACTGTTTACAAGCATTATATATTGGCTTTTTCTTGTTTGTTTCTTTAAAAAAGGACAGTGGAGTTATACCATTTAACGTATATGAATATAACTATATGTGCTTGGCATAGGTGATGAAAGAAAAAAGCCCATAGTAGAGCAGGTGATCTGCCCATGCTCTGAACAAGCACTCTGGGGACAGGAGCATCCTCAGATCCACTTTGGTCCTTTCCCTTGTTCAGCCTCAGTCCTTGAGTCCTTGAGAGTGCCTCTCAGAGTCTGGGCATCTCATTGGATTTAGTGGAATCCTGGTCGTTGAAGAAATAATTTTAAAAAATAATTTGTTGATTGGTGATTTACATTTTATGTTCTGACTTTGGAGCTCTATCCCTCATGTAAGAAGCAAATTCACTATCAAGAGGAATAGAATTATGTGGGTGGCTTTGAAGTTTCATGTCACTTCTAAACTCTCTGACCCTCACCTTGGGCATCACTTTGTGCTGCTTTTAAATTCCCAAATCAGGATTTCCGGCCGAGGTGGAGGTGGAGGTAGACACACTGTGCCTCCTCGCACAACCAAAAGAAGGACAACAACAAATTTTAAAACAAAAAACAACCAGAACTGACAGAAAATCAAACTGTATGGAAGTCTGACAGCCAAGGAGTTAAAGAAGAAACTTTCATCCAGACCAGTAGGAGAGGCGGAGACGGGCAGCCGGGTGGAGAGGACTTGCGGCAAGGTGGCTTCTGGTGGATTGGACCATCCCACACCCATGTGCGGATAGACTGGGAGGAATAACTGGGGAGTGAGACAGACTCCGCAACCCAGAGTTCCAGTGCGGGGAAATAAAGCCTCAAAGCCTCTGATTGAAAACTCCGGTGGGGGCTGCGGCAGTGGCAGTGGGAGGAACTCCCGGATTCACAGGAGAGCTCATTGGAGAGACCCACAGGGTCCTAGAGAGTGCACAAGCCCACCCACCTGGGAATCAGCACCAGAAGGGCCCACTTTGACTGTGGGTAGCGTAGACAGTCACTGAAAACTGGCAGAGAGCGGAGCAAGTGCCATTGTTCCCTCTCGGACCCCTCTCCCACAAACAGCGTCACAACATAGCAACGTGGCTGCCCCACCCTGGTGAACACCTAAGGCTCCGCCCCTTACTACATAACAGGCGCTCCAAGACAACAAAAATGGCCCAAATGAAAGAACAGATCAGAGCTCCAGAAAAAATACAACTAAGCGATGAAGAGATGGCCAACCTATCAGATGCACAGTTCAAAACACTGGTAATCAGGATGCTCACAGAACTGGTTGAATTTGGTCACAAATTAGATGAACAAATGAAGGCTATGCTAAATGAAATGAAGGAAAATGTACAGGGAACCAACAGTGATGGGAAGAAAACCAGGACTCAAATCAATGGTGTGGGCCAGAAGAAAGAAAGAAACATTCAAACACAACACAATGAAGAAACAAGAATTCAAAAAAATGAGGAGAGGCTTAGGAACCTCCAGGACATCGTTAAACGTTCCAATATCCGAATCATAGGGGTGCCAGAAGGAGAAGAGGAGCATAAAGAAATTGAAAACTTATTTGAACAAATAATGAAGGAGAACTTCCCCAATTTGGCAAAGGAAATAGACTTCCAGGGAGTCCAGGAAGCTCAGAGAGTCCCAAAGAAGTTGGACTGAAGGAGGAACACACCAAGGCACATCATAATTACATTACCTAAGATGAAAGATAAAGAGAAAATCTTAAAAGCAACAAGAGAAAAGGAGACAGTAACCTACAAAGGAGTGCCCATAAGACTGTCAGCTGATTTCTCAAAAGAAATCTTGGCAGACAAGAAGGGGCTGGAAAGAAGTATTCCAAGTCATGAAAGGCAAGGACCTACATCCAAGATTCCTCTATCCAGCAAAGCTATCATTTAGAATGGAAGGGCAGATAAAGTACTTCCCAAATAAGGTCAAGATCAAGGAGTTCACCATCACCAAGCCTTTATTATATGAAATGTTAAAGGGACTTATCTAAGAAAAAGAAGATCAAAAATATGAACAGTAAAATGACAACAAACTCATAGTTATTAACAACTGAACCTAAAACAAAAACAAAAACAAACTAAGCAAACAACTAGAACAGGAACAGAATCACAGAAATGGAGATCACACGGAGGGTTATCATCAGGGGAGTGGGTGGGGAGAGAGGGGGAAAAGGTACAGGGAATAAGAAGCATAAATGGTAGGTAGAAGATAGATAGGGGGAGGTTAAGAATAGTATAGGAAATGGAGAAGCCAAAGAACTTATATATATGACCCATGGACATGAACTAAAGAGGGGGAATGTGGGTGGGAAGGGATGTGCAGGGCAGAGGGGAATAAAGGGGGAAAATGGGACAACTGTAATAGCATAATCAATAAAATTAAAAAAAAATCCCAAATCAACAGTGTCCTTCTGACTTTAAACTACAGAGGGCAGCTCAGATCTCCTGGCCTGCCAGCTACCTGAAGAATGGCATTCTCATGAACCCAATTGTCTGCTTCAGCTGCCAGTTTAATAACATCAGATTTCTCTTTTCCAGCATGAGTCACTTACTTTTTGTAAATTTATAATTCAGCTGCACATGACATTTATTTTTAGCGAGGTCAAAAAATAAAAAATAAAAGGAGAAGGTGTTGGGAACACTGGTATTTCTGGCATTTCCTGACATGGCAAACAAAGGTTAATTCTGTCCCGAGGAGATACGTTTGATCATTTGCAATTACGTCGCTCGGCAGAGATAAGGTTAAAGATGAATCAGTTTTCTCTGGTGAGGATGCTCTGGAGCATGCATTTGGCTAACCAGAAGAAGGAAGCCAGGACTTACGTTCTGTTTCCCCACTATGTTGTCGAAGGGCAGTTCGGGGCTCCAGGACCCTTCTGTGAACGTCGCCCCACTGTTTCTCCTGTCCGATGAGCTCACCGACTCCTTGACAATGTCTTCAGGCAAGGACAGCAGACTCTCCTCAGGCTGCTTAATTAAATAGGTCTCTATATTATGCTTCCTCAAGAATTCATTCCTCTCTTTCCCGTGGCCCTCTTCCACGTTATAGTCACCATTGAGGCAGTCGAGTGTGGCTTTGGAGATGTGGATCCTCCTGTGTACATAAAGCATAGGTCATTATACATTCTGGATGAGGCTGGCAAAGGACATGCTGATTTTTGTCCCAGGCAAAGCTAACATTAAGGTACTGTGAGGACCTGTCCTCAGGGACAGTATATGTTCCCCTGAGAAATCAGGAAGAATAAGATAGGACTGAAATCCAAGCACAATGGCGTTGCACTGCAGCCTCTAATGAAGTGCTGCCCCGCTGAGCCACATGTAAACACTCCTTTGGGTTTTTCTTGTGGCTGTCAGCCTGATCTCAGTGATTCTTTTTCTGTGGTGTGGATTATTTTGGGAAAACGGGTTCGTAAATGTTTCCAAACCCAACAGCAATTATTGTCCAAAGTCACCATAGAATGATGACAGTTCTCTTAGTGTCTTGCCTTGTTTCTTCACCTTGTCTAAGATCTTCTTAAGAACAAAGGCAGGTCTTACAAGTCCACAGAGCTACATGGAAGGTCTTTTGGGAAAGCCACTGTAAGATGCAATTTTCCTTGAAATGCGCCTATCGCGAGGGGCAGAGAACGGAGCTGTGGGCATGTGCAGGTCGGCAGCTGGCTAGTCTTGCTCACAAGGTGAGTGACTCATTCCTGCTCAGTCATCAGCCACTGCAGCTCATGACTCAAGTTTTTTTTTTTAGCAAAATAACAGATGACATGAAGGGGCTTAAGGATCAGACTTGAACTGAGGAAATTTCACATGATAAATCATTCTGGGAAAGTGTGTTTCTGTTCTCCTGTCTCACTCCACCAGACGACCTACTGTGTGGTGTGGGCAGACCAGCAGGGTGGCTACAAGCATGGACTCTCTGGCCAAACTGCTGGGATCAAGATCCTGGCTCTGCCACTTACTTGCTAGCTGATAGGTCTTGGGCAAGTTACTTAACCTTTCTGAGTCCGTTTTCTTATCCATAAAAATGGGAAAACCAATAGAACCCACTTCATTGCAAGAGTTGACTGATCAGACAGAAAAGGTCAAGAACCATATGATTTCACTCATATGTAGGACATAAAACAGAAAGTATAATAACAAACAACATAACAAACTCACAGACACAGACAACAGTGTGGCAGTTACCAGATGAGAAGGGGGTTAAGTGTATGGTGGTGTAAGGAGATGAGACGTTGGGTGGTGAGCACACGATGCTGTGCGCACATGATGCAGTCTAGAACTGTGCACTTGAAACTTACATTCTTAACCAATGCCACCCCAATAAACTCGATAAAGAAAGAGTTGGTTAGTGTAAAGTAGTTAAAATGGTGCATGGTACACTGTCCATACTATAAAAGCAAACATTTAAATTATTAGGAGCATTCCAAAAAATGCCACTGAGATCACACTGCTGTCGTTTACTGCTTCCGGTTTGCAGGCTACAGTCTGACTTCTGTGCAGGGTCTCTAAGGCCTCCCCTCCCGGGGCCCCCTCACTTCAAAGCTCACTTTCTGACATCCCTAGTGTAGTGCCCTGTCCTCTCTCCAGCTAACCCAGTAATTGGTATTTCTTCAAGTTCAGGGTGCTGTTTTATGTCTACTAAACTTAGAACGAGCCTTTCCCTATGCCCAGAAGGCTCACCACACGTTGTCTGTGTGATGATTTCCTAGTCCTTGATGCAGCTCAAAACTTACTTTCTTAGGCCAACGTTAGTGTTTCTTTGGATGAATAAATAAACAAATAAGGTATATGTTTAATATTTTGCTTGGCTTTTGTGATTCTAAAAACAATGTATCCAAAGAAACAGTGAATTTTTTAAGTGACATTTCCAAATGCATTGTACTTTTAGTTCTGTCTATCTGCTTCCCTCTTACCCTTCTTACCCATTCTGCTCAATTTCTGCTCATAAAGAGAATAATTCACCACAGAGGACATGTAAAAAAAAAAAAAAAACAAAGAAACTACCAATGATGCATTTGTGATCATGTAAGCCACACTCTCCACATTTTCCAAATCATTGCATCTAGCCCCTGATTTCTAGGGTGAGATACTAGAAACAAAAACACGTACGGGTGTTTTGAGCTCTCTTCAGAAATGTGCTAAACTAACCCAATATATTCTCATGATGAATTAATTGGTCAGTGCATACGAACTGAGTCGGGTTGGCCTGGGAGAGCAGAAAGGCCGTTTGACCTGTGAAATCGGTGCCCCAGACTTTTCGCCGACCCATCTCGGAGGTAGGGCTAGGGCATAGTGGGCGGGCTTTTTCTCTCAGCTATAGTGAAACTCCTGGAAGGGCTTTTTAAAGTCTGATGGCTGATCTTTTAAAGTAATTCAGTTAGATATCAAGCCCTGCTTGGTATTTTCTCAGGATTCTACACTGTACTATCCTGCATTGGTGTGCAGGGGGAATAATATTTGCATATACTAAATCAATATTATCTTTTCTGTAGTGAAAGACATCCTCACCTTCACTCATCACTAATTCTTCTGCAGAAATTCTAATCAATTTACACTTCACTGTTTCGATGGAAACTGGGTTTTAGATGTTCCTTCTATCATGGCTGCTCCCTTGAGCTTTGGAGTAAGGAATGTGCAGATGAGAGGCTGGTGATTACATTTATCTACAGAAATGAGTCAGGCAACATTCTCATAGATTGAATGCCAGGTAAACCTGATATCTTCTGATCATTTTAAATGCCATGATATAACAATAATAGTCATGAGAGTAAATAAGATCTAACAAGTTGGTTAACGCTTCATTTTGCATAAGTGTTATCTTGTAGCCAAAGCTGTAATGACGGGACCGGCTCCATGGGTCATGCCATGTAATTTCCCTTCTTCTAACAACTCTAGGTGATAGGCGTTCCCCTCCTCATTTGGTGATGATAAAACTGGCCTAGAGACGGTGAGTAAGTAACTGGTCCAGAGTCATATTGCTGGTTGGTGGCAGTTCTGGGCTGAGACAAGGACTTTATGTGCAAGGTCCTTCTAAGACCCTACATCTTTTTCATATGGTAACTACCACACACACAGCTAATATTTACTGGGCACTGGACGAAGGACTTTATACGCATTTTCTCATTTAACAAAGCCCAAGAACAGGGGTCCCCGAAATGTGGTATCAAGGCCAATGGCATCAGCATCACCTGGGCACTTGGTGCACAGACACGGTCTTTGTCCCACCCCAGACCAACCGATCAGAAGTTTGGAGGGCAGGGGACAACCACCTGAGATTTAACAAACCCTCCAGGTGCCTCAGACCCCCCTGGAGCTGAGAGTCACTGGCCTGGGAACCCGAGGCTCAGATGGTTAAAGATGGTGGTGGGGCGACGTGGCTGGTGCTGTGGCAGGGAAAGGCTTTTAATTCAGTTCTGCACGACTCCGGGGTGCAGACAACCAACTGCTGAGCCATGGAGTTGTGTGCCTCCCTCTCCCTTCTTCTCCTTCCTATGTGCTGAGCGTCGTGCTAGGCTCCTGGGGACACATCGAGGGCCTGGAGATTCATAATTAAAGGACAGCCCTGAACGGACTGAACTGATAGTTTAACGATGGGAGGCAGTGATGTATAGTGAGGCACTTAATGGCTGTGTTTATGTGACATGTACTTTCTTTGAGCCTCAGTTTCCTCTTTAAAACAAGGAAGCTAATATTTACTATGCAGGGTGTTGTAAGATCAAATGATGCTGTACATTAATGATATTCAGCAGACTGTCTACTACATAGTAGGCACTGAACCCATGTTTAGAATTGGGGGCTAACTCTCTTACTGAAAAAAAAAGTAAGCTGACTTTATTCCTGTGTATATTGATTGATAGGAATGGGAAATAACCAGACATTTCAAAAGCAGAAAAATAGAAACCCAAACAATCTCAGACCATGGAGGATCCATCTTTCCCCAAGTAAGATCTGCTCTTAGATCTATACCCCTGATTTCTGCACACAGAAAACCCACTCTCACAGAGTGAGCAAATGACAAGGGTTAAAGAGAAGAGGGCTTTGCCCTGGCTTACCCGGGAATTCCTCCAGACTCAAGTTTGTTCGCAATGTCCACATCCCAAGACCAGACGTCAAACTGCCACTTGCGCAGGCCCAACACACCACACAGCACTGAGCCCGAGTGGATTCCGATTCGCATGTCCACGTCATGCTTCGTCCTTGACCGCACATACCTGTTGACATAGGTGAATGGAGAGACACACGTGTAAGGTGGGCACCCTTGGCCCTGGTAGCAGCCCTCATCTTTCCTACTCCATAAATTCAACTCCTGCCCATTTACATGCCATCTCTTCCATGAAGCCTTCTTGGATTTCCTTCTCCAGACTCCCTCGGTATTTTATCTAAACTTTTAAGAACCTCATCACCCTTTTCCTCAAACCTGCTGGTCCTGTTTAACCTCTGTCTCAGGGGATAACATCAATATCTTTCTCGTTCCACTCATCACTAGTGCGTAAACCTGAGATAAGTGACAGGCTCTGCACTTCATGCCACCTTCCATTTCTCGCCTTATTTAATCTTTACTGTTTCCTTCTCTCCAATCCTCCCACCAACACTCTCGTTTGGATCCCCTCGTGCTTCAGTCTGGGGTCCCTGCCTCGGCCTGACCTCCTTCCAGCCCACGGGGTTTTCATACACACAAGGTGACCTTGTCGCTCCATCACTCCCTTGTTACAAACTCTTTCCCCGCCTCCTCCTTAGAGGAGTGGTCGCAGGGTGCTGGCCTCCCAGGGAGGAGCTGGGTCATCCCCTGGGCACAGGAAGACACCCTTACAGCTTCCATTTATTGCTTTTGTTTTCGTCTCAAAAAACCTTCACTGAAATTTGATACACGGGTTGACCTTAGTGACTTGACAGGGTCCCTGTTGGTCTGTCCTCTGATTGAGAGCAGGAGGAGGTGTCTTGAGAACAGAAAGATTTCTGCCCTTTTTCCTCTCTGCACATACCCTTCCTTCTTCCCTTTCAGAGTATTTCAAACAGTTTTAGTGCATGAGTTAAATAACCTGAGTTATGTAGGAAAAACTCAACTGACAGGATATAATACTTTGAAATATAATAACTAGAAAAATCTTCAATGCCAAATAGAAATTCAATTGTTATTTTACTTCAAAATGCTTAAAAGAGTTGTCAAAATTAAAGATGATTTATCCATTTTTCTTTGACAAACCTCCCCCACCCCCAGCCCAGGGTTCCATACTTGCTGCCTTTTCTGTGATGATAGGTTGCCATAATATTCTCTTTAGCAAATATTTTGAAAAAAACAAAACTTGCTTACTTTGTTTAAAGATGACAGTTTTAGATGGCAAAAGTAATTGCCTTTCACAATAAATCCCTGTTCGAAGAGAGAGTTTTGAAAATGGAAGTTTGGAAATGTTTCCATCTCTCTAGGAACTGGCTTGTTGAACACGAGTTCTGTCATCTCTCAAAATTCTGAGCTGCATATTTACTCATATGTTTTTGGATCTTCCAAATGAAGTGCTTAGGGGGGTTGTACCCAGCCATTAAAAATATTAGAAAGCTATTGCCTTCTAATGAGCTTGTAAGAAAAACTCAGAGATGCCAGAGGCGGAAAATATGACAAGATTTACACAGAACTTGTGTGTGACTGACTTAAAAACGCAGTCAAGGGTCCCAGGGCTCCCCGCTAGTCCTGCTTGTCTTTATAAAATACATGTTTAGATCTGGTAGCCATTAGAGACAGGTGTACAAATAAACTGAATTTGGAACCCGACCTTTGTGTCACTGTATCACAAACTATTAAGATTCTTAAAAAAAGAATCAATCGTGTTCACACCCATTGCTCTCACTAAACCAGAGTGGGAGCAGAAAGATTTTAGTACAGTAATTGAATTAAAATATGTAATATTATGAGTTTATCATTGTCCTTTAAAATCCATATTGTGTAGTATGTTTTAAAATATGTGACTATAATAGAATTGATAATAAATAGTTTATAAATTATTATAACAATTATTATAATCATTTTTGATAAAGAGGGAGGGTCAAAATGCTGAGAAACCACTAGCCCACAGGATAGAGGGAAAAATTCCTGGTCTGGAACACAAAGCCCTTCCTGATCTGTCCTGCACCCCAGTTATTGGTCTCATTTCTCCTGTGCCCGTCAGATTCCAGCCATCCAAACACAAGCCTGATCCCCATGTTTCTTCTCCCCCAGGAATGCTCCCTCAACCTGGAACGTCCATTCCTCATTTAAGTGAGGTCTGGATTACAGGCCGGTCCCAGTGTTCCCTTTGCATCCCATGTGAACAACACCTGAGGCGCAGTATAGTAACCGTCTGTCTCCCCCACTGCACTCGAAACTAACTGAGGATGGAGGCTTTGCACGGCTCCATGTCATATACCCCTCTTAACAACATACTATATCTGGAACTTGGTCAATGTTCAATAAATGTGTATTGAATGGAAGGATGGATGGGTGAGTGGATGGATGTCATGTTCCCACCTATCGAAGCTCTTTGATAAAGAGAATAAGCCCCTTGAAGGCAGTTCTCTGAGTAGTCCTTGCGTCTCTCATATCCTGAAGGATCATGCCTCACATATAGCTGGGCCTAAAAACTTGACTCTCCTTTTTGGGGAAGAATGAATGAACAAAAGATTCCATGACTTGACTGTGTTTTTAAGTCAGTTATGCACAAGTTCTGTGGAAATCCCGTGTAAAACTGGGTCTCTGTTTTCTCTGTTCCTAAGACGTTGTAAGATCATACAAAGGTATTTAAACAAGAGTTGATGTTGGTAGAGAATACAAAAATACCGAAATAAATTAGATATTAGGAAGGCAGCCACAGAGATTAGAAAGAATGCTTGTAGCTAGTAGGTGAGACAATTCTTGTCCTTGGTGAAGATTCTAGTTTCCGGACCTTGGTTCTAACTTTAACTTGAAAGTTAAAGTCTATACAGTTCCCTTCATTCACTGATGATAAAAAGAGTAAAGGCCACTTGGGAAAAAATTAACAAAGCAAGAGGAGAAGTAGTATCCAGCACTTGAGGAGGCATTTCAGTTTTGGTGAAGCAGGTCATGGGGAGAGGCCCACTGACTGTATCTTGTGCTACAGTATCCAAGCACATGGTAGGATTGCACTTTCCTGTATATTTCATGTTATTTTTGGCCAACAAAATGTGAGCAGCAGTGACATGGGTTACTTCTGAGTCGAAGCTTTAAAAGTGCGATCAATCACACTCCTTTTTTCTTCGTCCTTCTGTGTCCACCATCAGTTGATGACCTTTGTGATGGAGACTTCTTAACCAGGGTCCTTGAAAGAGGACAATGGATGCTGGTGCCCTGGCACTCCTCCAGCCCTCCCACAGTGGACAGGAAATGAGAGTGAAAAATAAGTCTTCACTGTTTTAAAGCACTGAGATGTGGGGGGATGTTTGTTACTTCAGCCTAACCAGGATTATCCTTACTGTTACAACCGCCAGTCTCAATCCACATTCTTCTCATTACCTGTGAGTCACTGTCGTGCAGAGGCTAAGATGGACTCTAGTGCCAGACTACATGAGAGTATATCTTGCTCTGCCATTTACTAGCTGTACGACCTCAGGGAAGTTACTTGACTTCTGTCTATAAAATGGGAATAATAATAGCATTGTCGTATTAGGTGAGTAAACAAACATACATGGATGGTTGAGAATAATGACCAGTATATGCTATAAGTACTACTCGGTTGCTTTATATATATTAAAGAAGTGTAGCCCAGAAAAGTAAAGGATTTTATTGTGGTCATATACCTTGTAAACAGGATTCCAGGACTAACCGGGGCTGTTGGGTTTTTAAACCTTATGCCCTTCGCAATGTGGTGTGTGATCCTCGTCGAATAGCTTAATATGACCTTGCATTTCAATAGTTGTAATATAAAGCTCTAGCTGATTGCTTCACTTACAGTGTCTTTGTGAGCCCCAAAGGAGATAATGGATGTTAAAGTGCTTTGCCAACTAATTGTGAGGGTCTATTGCCCAGCACACCATGCTAATGCCATTAAGTAATTAGCATTACACAGGGAATGCACTGGAACATCTTAATGAAAAGACATTTAGATTTTTTTTCTTCTACAAAAGAAAAATTATAACAAGACAAAATTTCTTTGTGGAACTGTTTTCCTCCTTTTCGTTATGTCTGGGGTTTCACTTAAACAAAAGATAGAAATGAAACTGTGTGAAAGTAATGCATAATTCACAGACATTGATCCTCCTTGGAAAGCCTACCTGGTGGTTACACACAGCACGTGTTTCAAAGTAGTTCTCCAGGGGAGAACTTTGAACATTTTTCAAGTACAAGTGTGGAGGGAATTCTACTGAGGTACAAATTGTGTTCAGTTCTACCAAAAAAGAGCCCAGGGATGTCATCTGTGCCTCCTGAGCCACAAGTGAGGAAAAAATGACTACGGATCAGCCACAGGTGAAGCACCGGCCCCTCCCTTTCTTCTCCACAGCCTTTGAGCTTCTGGAGGGCGGGGCTCCTACCTTTTATTTCCGTGTGCCCAGCACTTAGCATGGTGTTTGGCACAGAGGTGTCATCAGCACTCTAAGTAGGCACTGAACTAATGCGCAAAGCTCAAAGGCTTTCTTGCTTTGTAGCCTTTGTTGCCCCAAGATGCTTCTAAGGGCCCAGGGGAACCACAGAGGTGCCTCTGGACCTGCCAGTGGGGCATGGGGGCGACCTTCCGCACATTCCCCTTCAAATAAAACAGCTTTGCTCTCCTGTTTTTCATGTGGGGTTTCTAAGATTTCTTTTAAATAAAGAATTCACTTGATAATAATTACTTTTTGCACCTCTATATCAAGCGGGGAACCTATCATGGAAAAATTAACCAGCCAAAGATTGAAGATGTTATGGCTTTTAAGTGAACTATTAAAGAGGAATGCTTGATATATGGGAGAAGATGAAGAACCTTAGAATTTTTCTTTCAATTTAAGTGATTCAAATGCTTTTTTTTGGCCAATTAATCCATCTACAGAAAGGGCTGGAGGAACGCCAAGGGGAATAATCTAGTAGCCTTCATTGATCTGTAAACTGGACGCTCTCTGCTGGGAAATAATGGGCGACCGGGAACAGGCTGCAGCAGTGTGGCTTGAAGGACGTCCAGCTCCTCAGCTTTGGGGGCAGAGACCAGGGTGCCGGTGCTGGACCCACCACTGGCTGGTTGTGGGAGCTGAGCAAAGGACAGAGCTTCTCAATGCAAACCACTCTCACCATATCTCAGGGGCACAGCGCACTAAAGCAGGCCTGGCCTGAAGCTGGGTTTCTCCACTTACTAGCTGTGGGCCCTGAGCTAGCTGCAGTATTAGTGCCCAAGTCCCAGTTTCCTCAGGTGTGACAGCGGGAAGCACTAATCCTTTGCATAGCTGTTGGGGTGGTTTATAAAAATCATGTATATAAAGTACTTTTCTTGGTGCAATTTGAACACACAAAAATAACAGCTACTACTAACTTTTGTTAGCAATACCAACTTACAATTACACAATAATCGCACAGGTTGAATCAGACCAAAAATTATAATTTGATCACTCTAAAATTATGAATTGGTCACTCTACCCTTCTTGCTAAAACGGTGCTCGCATTTGCTCTAGTTACATCGAAATGGCTTCAGCCAACCCACTTAATATACCAACTGGGCACTTCCTAGACTTAAATTGGTTCAAAAGGATGAACCAGTAAACAATGTATAAGAACTGAGTGATTGGTCCTCAGCTACCCAGAAGCAACAGTGCCCATGAACATGGTGGGAGAAGGCAAAGCGAGGGAGTTAGTGACAGACAGGACTGTGGTGACCATGCAGGGGATCCTGTGCTGGTGTCAACCTTCCCTTCACAATACCCTGGGTGTGATTCCCAGCACCATTTGAAGAATGCGGAAACTGAGTTCCCAGAAGTACCTTTCTTTAGGGCGTACACAGCTACAGGTAGAGTCGCTGGAGTTTCTCCCGAGCTGTGTGGGCCTAAACCCAGCTGTCCACTTCAACTCCCCTGTAGGCTTTCTTATTCCAAAGAACGGTGTATGGACCAATGGAGTTTGAGCTGGCTCAGCCCACAAGGTGGACAACACAGTCTCTACCAATTAATTCTCCCAATCAGCAGACTTATAGCAAGCTCCCTTCCATAGATGCCAGAGTTTACACTAAAGGTTTCCTCATGGATCACTCACTATCGCCTTGGGGGCTGCCAGCATGGTGGCCATGGGGCCCAACATTACCTTCAGCTGTGATCCATGCTATAGCCTCTACTGGACATCAGTGTCTGTCTGCCTTCGAAAACATGAGGCCTGCTGTGTTCAGGGAGTCTGAAAGCCACCATGTTATGTCCTAGCATGGAAGTTCAAGTTTCCCAGAGTGCTTCATTTTCATGCTCACGGCAATTCTGAAGGTAGATAGCTATAAGCATTATTAATGTCCATGTTACAGATGAGGGAACTGAGGCTCAAAGAGCATTAAGCTATATCTGCTCCCTCTTCTGTGTTGGGCCTTTTATCTTCATGATCTCATTTCTTCCTCATAACCACCCTATACTATAGATACAGTTTGTCTGTCCATTCGTTCATTCATTCATTCATTCATTCATTCACAAACATCTCTTGAAGACCTCTGCTGATGTAAGCAGTGAATCAAATAGACAAATCAGAAAACCAGTTCCTCTATTCATGGAGCTTACATGAGGCTGGATTATCCCCATTTTACAGCTAAGGAAGCTGGGCAGAGAAAGGTTATGTCACTCACTCAAGGTCAGTAAGAAGTGGGCCCCAATTGGCCCTCATGAGGCCAGATTCCAAGCTGACACTTTGCTGGTTATACCCCCTTCAGCATCACACCCATGTCTGGGGAGTGGACACATAATAAGAAGACATGTAGATTCCTGTTCAAACACAGTATGGACCTAGGGAGACAATATGAGAGAGAAGATCCAGCCACCTGTTTTCCACCACAGAGCTTTAGGATCTTCTCTCTTTCCGTAAAGATAGATTTTTAAAAAACTGAAGTTTCCCTAAATGACCCATGTGTGTGCACTCTGTAATGCATATTTCTTTAAACTCACAAGCTTTTTATTATGCTGTTAAATACTATGTAAGCCATGATGCTTAGTGACTTCGCCTTTTCCTGTGTTGTAATATGCCAAAATTTATCTAAGCCTTCCTCTGAATGTTTATGGAGTCAGATGAACGTGGCTCAGGGTCTTTGTTCTGCCACTTACAAGCTCTGCATAAGAAGTCATTTATCCTATCAGAGCCCCAGATGCCTCTTCTGAAAATTGGGGGAAATAATAGTAGTTTCCTCACAGGGTTATTTTCAGAATTAGATGAGATGCATCAGGAAGATTGTTTAGTACAATGTCTGCCTGGTACAAGGTGAACAATCAATATTAGCTTTATAAATTATTATATGCTAAGTGAAATAAGCCAGGTGGTGAGGGAGAAATACCACATGATCTCACCTTTAACTGGAACATAATCAACAAAAGAAAAAAGCAAACAAAATACAACCAGAGACATTGAAATGAAGAGCAATCTAACAATGGCCAGAGGGGAAGGGGGAGGGAACAGTGCGGGGAAGGGTTTCCAGGAAACACTATAAAGGACACATGGACATAACCAAGGGGGAGGGTGGGAGCGGGGGAGGGGGGTGGGATTGGCTGGGGTAGGGGGGAGAGGTGGGGGGAAAATGCAGACAACTGTAAATGAACAACAATAAAGTAATTAAAAAATTATTATTACTAGATATATTCAATCTTCGCCATTATAATTACTTTTGCAAAAAAAATTAATCGTCTACTGTAACTGCTGCATTTTTCAGAGGAATGTGGCCTTGGGAATGCTGTACTTAATGACATTTCAGAACAAGTTGAGAAAGGGGGTTTTAGGAAGAGAGAGAGAGAGGAGAAGCGAGAGGGGAGGGAGGGAGCGATGGGGAGAAGGAAAAAGTGAACAGGGAGGAAAAGCAGGAAGTCAGAGGAAGACATAGAAAAGGAAGGGAGCAAAGAGGCACGCAGAGAGCCTGGGCATCTCTGCCTTACGCAAGGGGAGCAGGTAACTCCTGGCTCTCCTTCCTTGTCCTGCCACGTTGCCTGGTAGGGCTACCAGCACAAGGATTAAGATCTTTGCTCCAATTAACCAGTTGGGGACAATCCAGCTCCTGCTTGGCATTCTGGTGTCATCCTATGACTTTTTAGCCACTGCCCTGAAAAGACCAGGCTCTGCGATTTTCATTAAGATTCATCAAGGAAGACTTTTATAGATCCTTAATAAAGATATTGCCTAGAATGGAGCCCACCATAAATTTGGTGTCTTCTCAGCCATCAAGTGTCCCCAAAATAGACCCAGGGCATGTGAAGAGGAGCCACCTGGAGCCACTTTCAACCTGCTTAATGGAACCATTACCTAAGCCTGTTTTAATTAATTTAATTTGATGAACAGGCATGAATGAACAGGCATATTAAATGCTTCATTAGAAAAAAAGTTACATTTCAATTACTTTTGGTTATTCATTTAGCTAATATCATGTTTCTAAAATCAAGTATTTTTCTATGGAATAAATTTAATACGAGGCTTGACTAAGGCTTATTATCTTCTTATTCTCAGAGGTTTACTGATTTTTCTCCCCTCTCAGTATTGGTTCTGCTAATTTATCAGGGATGCATGTGAGACTTCCTAAGCTGTACATTGATCCTTTGGGTTCTGATGTCGGATTTCAGGGCTCTCCATCAAAAGGACCACAGTGGCCATACCTCAGGAAAAGACAGGGACAGGGAAATGGTTTCCCTCATGCTGTGCGTCTGCTCATTCTGACTCTTACTCACTCCCGAAACTTGTGGAAACAATGGTCCAACTAGCAGCCGCTAATCCAGCCTTTCCTGATGTGGGCACACTGTCCCCACATGTCTGTGACTGACGGAGGATCTCTATCACGCGTATTAGGACAGATCTGTGAATAAGGGACCAGTGTCCCTTGGAGTGTTGCTTTGCCTTTTGTGAAAGAATTATGTCACCCACACAAGGAAGCTATTGGAGCTGCTGGGATTCAGACAGCCAAGGTTTAGATACTGTCTCAGTCAAAGCACAGCCTCTTACAGCCTCTCTGTAAGTCCGTGGAAATGCCGGAAAGAGGGACAAGGACAGAGCTTGAGAGAGTGGGGACTGTACCTCCACAGGGAACCATCTTTGATGACAAATATACAGGGTGGCCGTCTAGTCTGGGGAAAGCAGTCAATAAATGGTTTATTAGCACTGGCATTCCATGACAACACCTGCAACATAATGCAATGGGTAGTTCCAGATTTTATGACTTCTGTGGAGTTTTCTGGCTGAAATAAGTGCCTTTGGGGCTGAATAAAAAAAATTGCATCCCATGTAAGTGATAGTTGGTTAAGATTGTTAAGTCTTTTTTACATGGAGCGATGTAACTGGAATTGTCTTCCACACACATTCAGGTGCAAACGTTGCCTGCAAATGTGTTCCTGAGAGTATAGGACTCGACAGGAAGAGTGGCAACTCTGGAAGTCTGGGCCAGTTGCCACCAAGGCTGGCCCAGACCCAGAGTTCTCGTTCATTCCTCTGCCCTCTGCCGTGTTGTTAACTGGGAGAATTAACGCTGGACTTCAGGTCACCCACAGTATAGTCAAGGAGATGTTGAAGTATTAATAGACTCTGACTCATGTAGTTAAAAAAATACCCTACTGAATTGTCTTATTCTTCAGGAGTAAAAGCAACTCTTAGTGAACTAAGAAGAGAAAGCCTTGAGTCATTTCAACCTATCCAAATCTCGATTTTCACTGTCCCACTCCAGAGCCTCAGGAAGGAGACTATAGATTGAATAACATGGCCAGGAGGGACAGGTTCCTCTCCAGAAAGATAAGTGATGACACTCTAACTACCTTGAAGAATTCCAACAATGAACATTCATTTCTCCTGCAGTGTCGTCTCTGCAGCGCATCTTTTGCTTAAGCTCAGCAAACAAACCTCCATGGAAAGTTTGCGCCTGACTAGATAAAGAAGATGTAGATAAATAGATAAGGAAGGTCATAAAAATATACATACATATGATGAAATACTACTGAGCCTTAAAAAAGAAGGGAATCCTGTAATTTGGGTCAATATGGATGAACCTGGAAGGCATTGTATGAAGTGAAAGAAGCCAGAGAGGGAAAGACAGGTACTGCATATGTGAGTCTAAGAAAAAGCCTTGCACTCATAGGAACAGATAGTAGGAAGAGGGTTGCTGGGGCAGGGTGATGGGGGACGAGGGGAGAGGTTGGTCAAAGGTACAAACTTTTAGTTATAAGATAAAAATTAAGTTCCGGGGATCGAATGTACTGCATGGTGACTATATTTAATAATACTGTAGTGTATTTTTGAACTTTGCTAAGAGAGTAGGTGAGTAGATGTTAGCATTCTCATCAAAAAAGAAAAAGAAAAGAAAAAATAACTATATGAAGTCATGGATTTATTAATTTCATTATGATAATAATTTTACAATGTATGCATATATCAAATCATCACATTGTACAATTTGAATATGCATAATTTTGTTAGTTATACCTGATAACAAATAAAAACTAAAATTAAAAAATAAATTAAAAAGAAACTCTGGAAAGTTTTGCTGCTTAAACCTGATTTTTACATGGTTGATAAATCACCAATTTTCAGAACTGGCAGAAACTTAAGAGCTGGTCTGGCCAGTTTCCTCATTTAATAGACCACAAATCCAAGTGATCTCCCTAATGGACATCCATGGTCACCTAATGGTTACCCTGGAGTGATGGTTCTTCACTGTATTTCCTGGACTCAGGACAGTGCCTGACACATGGTAGAGTCAACAAATTATTTGTTGGCTGATCTAGTGATTGATTGACAGAATAAGGTTCGCAAACCTTAGTTTTAGTTTTAGAGCTATTATAAGATATTGGGTCCTCTGGGAACATTGTTTCCCTTGAAACCAGTCAAAATGTTGGCATAGGTCATCAAATTTTCAGGGCAAAATTCTGAAGTGTCCAAATTAACAGCAAAAAAGCATCTGCAGCATTTTCCATCTGCCGAAGGGTGATCAAAGGAAACTATGGGTTGGAGATTGTGGGCTCCTCTCTCCATGGTCCCTGGGGGAGGGAATTTCTGCATTTCTGTAGAAGGGGGCAACAGCAGAGTGTCTCTTTCTCCACCTGCCAACTTGATCTTAGGGATGGTGAAAAGTTGGATTTTCATGAAACACCTCTTAGCCAAGCACCATACTGCCTTGATCCGGCCCTGGTCATGGGTTGGTTCCAAAGGTTGGGCCTGCCCACCAGGAGTATGGTTTTAGGCTCAGTCTCAAAATGACCAGTGTCACATCAATGGAGCAGGATCATATTTAGGGAAAGGGCTTCGGTGTCCTCTTCTTGATTAGGGGCTATACCACCTTCCTCTATGTCAAGAGACCTCTGCCTGAACCCTGGATGAAGTCAGGGATCTGTCAGTAAGCAGAAAGATCAGGAACAGGATTTGGGCTACCACCAAGCCCTTGCAAGGGAGGTTCCAATTCCTTAGATTCTCTTGCAGGGAGAATCTTCTTGTCTTTCTAGCAAGACTCTTCTTCCTCTGTAAGATAATGGCATGGACCATTGTCTTTGCTGTGGTCATGGGAGGATGTGATGCTTGCATTTCGGCACCTCAAGGGGAGCTCTGACAACAATGAGCTTCTGTCCCAAAGCCATAAGCAGTCTAGTTCCATAGTCCTTGACTTCAGTAACCCCTCCCCTCTTGATCAAATCCACTGGCCAAAGCCCAAAGCACCTGTTGCACACTCATGAAGCCAGCCCTGGGGGTGGCCCTTTAGTGATTTCCTATTGGCCTTAGGATAAGGTGCAACCCCTTAAAGGCTGAGAAAGCCCTGAAGGTCCTGGCTACTCCCAGCCTGCAACCCTTCTGTCACCACTCTTTCCTCCCCAGGTTCCATGTCCCGATTCCTGCACATGTCTATACTGTCTTCCAAGCTCTCATCCACCTCCAGGATCTGGCTAATATCTACTCACTTTTTAGGAAGCAGCTTAGACATGTCTGCTCTGGAAAGCCTTCTCCAGCACCTTGGCATGAATTAGCTGTTCCTTCTTTATTCCCCACAAGTGTCCTGGATTTGATTCATCACAGAGCTTACTGTACCATCTTGAAATTGTCTATCCGTTCATCTCTCCCACTGTGCCATAACCTCCCTGAAGGCATGTGTTACACTCATCCTGTTCCTTGATGGACCCCCACAAGGAGATAGGCAATACAAATTTGTTGCACAGATTATTGAAAGTGAGGTACAACTAGAACATAATGAAGCTACTAGGTCCATCTGGGAGAACTAACGGGTGCGCAGTGTTCATAAAATAAGTCAGAGGGCTTCACCTTTTGACATGCATGTGATTTACCATCAAGGACAGATGGGGTAGTTTGTCTTCCCTGTCATGCACTTCGGAGGCCTGGGATTATGAAGGAGATCCCAAATTACCTGATGGTTTTGATCATGCTGAGGCCCATTTCTACACAGCAGTGGGCGTGGTCCTGGCGGGGCTCTGGAAGTCCGGAAACGCAGTAGTAGCAGTCCCCTAGGATTTTGATGCGGAGACAATGATGCTCCTGGAAGGAACAGGATGGGGAAGGAAAGGACTGAGTCAGCAGATGGGTCCATGTTTCACTGAGGCTTGGGAAAGAGGGAAGCAAGGTCAGGGGGTCTACACCTTGGGGCCAGGAGTACCTGTTGTCTACGAAAGGAATTAGAGAGAATCCTAAATAAAGGTTTGAAGTGCTCAGAGGTGGGGTGGAGTCATGGAAAAACACTGGATATGGCAGGTACAGGACTATATCTCATCTCTGCCACATACTAGCTTTCTGATCTGAATATTCAGAATGTGGACAGGCCTGGCGAAGAGAGCCCATTCAACCTGCATGCTCAGTGTCCCCTAGGAATCCTGTCCCCAGCACTGTCTTTCTTCTCAGGACATGCCTTCGAGTTCATGATTTTAAGCAGTCTCCACCTCAACTTAAAAGCATAAATCATTTAGGGATCTCCATTCTATTTCAACTCTATGTTAAGTCCCTTCCCATGTAGGTTATTGGTACCTTCAGGAGAGGCCAACTATGTCTTATACCTCCTTTTATTCATTCATTAATTGATATGTGTATGCATTGGAAAGAAACATCAATTGGGCATCTACAATAAAGCAAGCATTGTCTCTGATATGCAGATGATTATTAATAACCAATATGATGCCCCATATATTAAATGGAGTGAACCCTTACACCCCCTGATAGGTAGGTACAGGTTTTATCCTCCCTGCACAGGTGAGAAGACACAGTTGTTTGGTGGGTTCACAAGCACCAACGAAAAGGTGCACACTTTAGTACTGAGCAGGAAGAGTCTGAATGTTGCAGGTTTTAGAAGCAAGAGAACTTAAGGCAATTGTAGTCTAGGGCTAAGAGCTCTGGCCAAGGAGTTACCCTGCACGGGATCAAATCTGAGATACCTTACATCTTTCCTGTGTGTCTTTACTTAAATTACTTAATCTCTGAGCCTCAGTTGCCTCATCTGTAAAATGGGGATGAGAATAGGACCTGTCTCCTTGTGCCTGTGAGGATTCACTAAGATGATGCATGGGAAGACTTAGGGCAGAGCCCAGCAGACGGGACACTAAATTAACATTGTCTGTCTCTGTGAGGATGACTTAGACTCCTGTCCTCGTCCTTCATCTCTATGATCACCGGCAGAGGACTCTCCCTCTTGGTTTCCTTGGATAGATGGGTGGGACTGAATGACCTCTGAGATGCCTTCTAGACCTGAAGCCCTAGGAGTCTGCAGGTCTATGGCTTTGTGGGTGAGAGGCCCTCCTTGGGAGAGCAGGGCCCAAGGGCAGGAGGAGGGGAGTTGTAGACAGAAAGGGTCCACTGAGATGCCAAGCTGTGAAACACTGTACTGGCTTAATCAGGAGTTGGGCCATTCATTTATATTTGGGTAACAAATGAATGCAGATACTCTCCTAGTATAAACAAGCATCAGACAAGGACCAGAGAATCAGACCCAGCTCTGGGGCTTCCGGTCTGGGTCATATCTCTAGGGTCTGACCAACTTTCCCCGATGGGCACAGAAGCGATCTTCAGAACTCTGAGGGCACGCACAACCTTCCTAGGGTTGTTTTTAGCAGCATGTGGCTCCTGTCTGTTGGCTGCTCCAATGCTGCTAATTTTGCAAGAGGGCTGCCCAAGAGGCCTGGTCAAGAAGGGACACACAAGACCTTCATCTGCTTCCTCTAGACCTCTGCAGTGTTAGGGCCAGAGCAGAACACTTGGCCCACTGGTCCTAGTAGTTTCCAGATTTGTGGAGTCCATGGGACAGTTATTAAAAAAAACCAGAGGGCCAGAGAGCCAGGTGTGGGGCTCAGTTTTGTATTTTTCCAAGGAAGTATAAAAAAATCCATCAACAAACCAAATAACAACCCAGCCACCATTGACTACCCCCTCACTTTATAAAAGAAAAGGCCTTTTCAACACCAAAAAAGTAAAACGATATATTCCTAGAATAAAGGAAAATTCTTTGCACTAAGTGAAATTAACATAAAAACTTCACTCTCTTGCTCTGTTTATATCTGTGTGTGTGTATATATGGGGGTTAGGAGTAATGACTCCCCACACAGTCAAAACTCCACATACAACTTTTGACTCTCCCTGAAACTTAACTACCTACAGTTGTCCCTTGGTAACTGCAGGGGATTGGTTCCAGGACCCCCTATAGAGACTGAAATGCTCAAGTCCTTCATGTAAAATGCTTAAGTACCTTATAAAAACAGTCCATCTTCCACATTCGCATTCTTTTATGTACATAATACATTAAAGACCTGACTTCTTATCTGTCAATTTGCAGACACATTTTTCTGATTAATTCCTGTGAGCTGTCATGTGACTTTGATAGGAATAGCCAAGCAATTCTTGTTACCAGAAATTCCTTTGTAAAGTTCTGATTAGGGGAGCCAAGTGGCTTTGAAAAAAAGGTATTGAAGAAGAAAAATAAAGTAGAGTGAGGATCTTCTTGCAAATTTTATTGAGTTAGTCTCACTCTAATCCTTTTCCTCCCATCTTGATGGCTTTGATAAGATAAAAAAATCTTGGGAAATCCAAAGAATTTATGAAACCATTTGTGTAGATAAAATTGAGGAGATATGCACCAAATTAGCAAAGATATATCATTGGGTAGGGGTAGGAGTCCAGGGGTTATACTTTCTGTATTGTCTGTATCTTTGATGTTTGATTTTTACATAATGAACAAGCATTGTTTTTGTAATCAGAGGAAAAAAAACTATAAAAAATAAGAAGAGAGAAGACTCTCAGAATAAAAACATTGGTGCCATTAGTGCACTAAAAATAGTTGTATTAGGAAACACGACAATTTTATAGGCTTCTATCTGATTGTAATTGCAGAAATAACACACGACTATATTGTCCTAGTAAAAACGGAGCTGCGGTAAGTCCCCGTGAGCAGCCCCGCCCCCCAGAGCAGCCCCGCCCCCCAGGCACACAACACCTGGGACCTGCGCTGCTTTCCTCCCTGAGGTTGCTGTGCTTTCACACATCGTTTGTGTGGTGCACATTTGACTGATTTCCATGCTCTGTGGTCATAAACTTATCGTACTGTGTTGATAGACCGAGAAGCACTTTTTTCCATGCAAAACCAGTCTTGAAATTCTTTCTATGTCAGTACAGAAATAGCTCTCTCACTGTTTTCAGTCTGTTGGTTAGCTCTCCATTGTGTTGGATTTTTCTTCACAGCAACAATTCAGCTTCTTCTAATTTTGTCAATAACTTTAAAAAAGGTTTAAACTGTAATGAGGTCAACCATATAACAATAAATTGGTTCTTCATTTTACAATTTTAAAGCCTTTATAATAACGTACATATTTTTTACTCCTAATTTGGATGAGGAGGGGCATGTAGGATCTACTTTATTTTTTAAAAAATCAAAGACCAGAAGTTACTAAAGTTAGCCAAAGGTACTAACAAGGCTTAGAACACTCTATTCCAAGCAGCCCTGACCATCAGGGCACAAGGAATTCAGTCACGCTAGGAGGATCTTTACCAGAAAGCTTTGAAGTTGCCCCTGAATTTTAATAATGCAGTGATTAAACGGGTACAGTGAATGACATTTACATGGGAGGTGGGTTCTCTCTGATGTGCAACATAATGAACATCTAAAGCAAAGGCTCATGGCAAGGAGATGGAGCTCATTATAAAGGCACAGAATTTTGGTGCTGAAAGATGCTAAAAGGGGCAAGTCCAACACCCTTTTAGACAGAAGCAGAATAGGTGACTTTGTGAAGTGATTGTTGGCAAAAACATTTAAAGTGGGTTTTCTCCTTCCAAGGTGAGTAGAATTGTTTTCTCTGCCAGAGTTTATCGAACATTTCTACTGGGGTCTCCTAGGGTAGCAAACACTGATGCACCCGGGGTGGGGTGAACTAGGGAGTTGCTGAGCACTAATGGTACTGAGTACCGATTCGGAGCCAGTCTGTGTGTGAAGGAACACCTCACAGGTATTGATTCCCTTGTCCTCCATTACACTTTTGGTGGGAAACTGAGGGACAGAGAGGGATCTGCACAAGGTGTATTCAAGTCTGGCCCATGCTCGAAGTCCCCTCAATGTAACTCATCAAGCCATACTGCAGGGGCAGCGACACTTCTATCCCCTAAAATGCCTGCTGCGTTGCCTAGAGGTCAAGGCCCAGCACCTGGCCTCAGCCTGGACCACAGACGCACCACCTACCAGTGCTTCTGGGCAGATTATTTTACCTCTTTGAGCCTCAGTTCAGTCGCTCATTCTGTAAAATGGCAACAATAAAGAACCTGCCCCGTAGGTTTGTTGTGAGAACTAAATTAGGTAAGCCAGGGAAAACAGTCATCACAGTGCATAACATATGCCAGGCAGTTTATGAATATTTAATAGCCTCCATCATCTATCTATGTCTGCTTAATTTAATATTCACTTTTTCTTTAAAATCTTTCAATAAGACTCATACTCCGGAAGGTGGACTACAGAATCTCGTACCTACTAGGGATCAATGGGCTATATACCCCCGTTCACTCCCCCTCCACCATTGTGTGGATGGTAACCAGGGTGAAAAGTCCAGGCTCCAAGACAAAGTCCACATTCCTTAAAATGTCATACCATGCTCTCCATGATTTGTTTCTGCCTTCCTCTTCAAGTTCATTTCTCCCATGCCCTTCATACTCTAACAATCTTGAGCTTCTTGTAGCTCCCCAAACCAGTAGCGTGATTTTCCATTTTCATACTTCCCTGCCTTTGCCCCATGGCTCAGCCCAGAAGGCACTTCCTTGTCTAATCTGATGCCAGGAAAACTCCTGCCCTTTCCCAACACCCAGTTTCCAGACAGCCTCTTCTCTGGATGCTGCCAGAACATGACCACCACTTCCCTTATCCCTCCAAGCATCTGACTGTTCTTGCCTTCATCTACCAAGACCCTTGTGCCTATTATTGCTTGCACCACACTGTCCTGCTGTTATTATGGGCTTGTCTTTCTCCCTTACTAGACTCTGAGCTTCCTGAGGGCAGGCTCTGGTTTCGCCTTCCCAGAGTCTTGCACGTTACCTGGCATGTGTTATGTAGTCCATAAATGTTGGTCAAATGACGAGCATTAAATTTTACTTAGCATTAAATTTTACTTAGCCTTTCCCTGAGTCGGTACAGTTTGTTGTGACACTGAAAATTAACCACGGTCACATTTGGTCCTCCTTGTCGATGGAGGGCCATTTTTGTTCATCTTAGTATCCCTGAACAGAAATACTCAAAATCATAATATGAAGTACAATAACTCTGTGTAACTGGCACCAACCACCATTGGTGCAACAATCAAAAGAAGTAGTGAACATTCTTCCCCACCTCCAAATTCCCAGCCCTTTAGGTAAACCCAGCTCGTGTATTAGGAGAACATCTCAGTCTTCATCTCCTCTTCTGCCCCCATCAGTGTCCCATTTATTAGTTGTCTGGTAGCTACAGGCTACTCTGCAGGTTCTTTGGCAGGTCCTTGCCCATCTGTCTAGCATATCTCCACTGCTCCGTACCTTGCACTTTCCCCTCTGGCAATGCCAAATCTCTTCTGGTTTCTCCATACATATAGAATAGCTAGTATCTTTACTTTTGTTCTCCTGTCTGCCTAAAATGACCTTCCCTGTCTTCTTTACCTTGCTAATTGATACATAATTTATATGCAATAAAATTTACCTTTTAGATAATGTGAAGTCACACTCACATATAGAGCATCCACATTACTCCCAAATCAGTCCAACCCCATGCTTCTGTGCATTCGATCCACTCACTCCACCTGGCAACCCCTTGTCTCTTTTCTGTCCCTATAATTTTACCTTTTCTAGAATGGCTTATATGAGGAATCATAAAATGCCTAGCCTTTTGCGTCTGGCTTCTTTCACTTGGTATATTGCATTTGAGATGCAGTGACGTTGTTGCATGTATCAGAGATTTATTCCTTCTTATTGCTGAATAGTATTCTCTTCTGTTTGTTTGCTCCTTTTTAAGACTTAGCCTAAGAGTCACTGTCTCCTGGAAGTCTTCTCTGATTCAAGGGTCTGTGTTGTCTTGGCGTGCCCATGTCACCCAGACTCACCTTCACACACATCACATTCTGCATTGACTATTTCCATATGTACCCCTGACTAGACTTAACTCCGGGAAGGGGGCATGTGCTTTAGTCATTTCCACACTCCCAACCCACAGCACCAGGCACAACCCCAGCAGTGCTCAGATTCAAGTACGAACGGATCTCTGTTGGAGTGAGGCAGCCTTAAAAAAAGACATTTCGATATGCTAAAAATAAACTCCCACTTGATGTGGTCTCATTGAGCTCTCACAACAGCCTGTGGAGTTGGGAGTGATACATACCCTTTACAGAGCAGGAATTAAGGCGTGCCTATTTGAACCCAGTGCCCACTCTAAAGTACAGTATGACAATGATATTCCTTCATAACCTGAGTGGCTTGAGGACTAGGAATCTGTGTTTCAATAACAAATGTTCATCTCTTTTAACCTGTTTTCTATTTTAGCTCTGATCAAGCCAACTGAAAATAAAAATGGTGTCATGTTGGCCAAAAAAACAAAGCTTTTAAGTTAGGTCAAACAAAATGATGGTCCAGTAGATGACTGGTTCTTGAGAACAGGCTAATTCATTCCAGATGGCCAGGGTTGGCTGGGACACTGCAGGCAGCCATCGCCACCGCATGAACCACTGTGGAGGCTGCAGCTGGATGGCACCTGGCCATGTCAGGGGGAAATAATGGTGTGAGAGTGGAAGCAGATCAAAAGGACTTTGGTTTAATTGTCACTCAATCAGCTATCTCTCAACTGGGAAAATTAATCTGTCAAACCTCCATCCGAGGCCTGTAAATAACTAACATCGATCCCCAGAATCTATGAGGATCAGAGGTCCATGCCTGGGGACAGGATACAGAATGGTAATGACATTGGTCAAAGAAGGCTGAGTCCTTTTCACTCATTCTACATGCAGTCCCTCACTCCTACCAAAAATGAGTCGTGAATTAAATTCAACTCACATGGGCCAGTCGATCAAATCTGGCAAAGAGCTCGTTGAGCATCCTGACCAGCTCCTGAGCAGACAAGGTGGTGGAGAGGTTGGTAAATCCTTTAACATCTGCAAAAAGAATACTAGACAATAGGGAAGGGGTGGGGTGGGGAGAAAGTGCATTAATATTTTAAACCATCCTAGGACACACATCAACACTATCCAAAGAAATTAACTGTGGCCTGAGGGTTTTGCTCGCCCTGCCATGGGAGTCAGAAGGAATGTGTCGATATCTAACAGACCTCTCAGCAGAGAGAGTGCACCCAGGAGTTCAGGAAAGACATGGGGGCAACAGAAAGTGCTTCTTCCTGTGCAGAGCTGTGTAGTGTGGGCAAGGCAAACAAACGCAGAAAGGAAATTTGTCACTAGCAGATCAGTTTGTCGTACAAAGCAAAATGAAGCTTTCTGAATTATTTCTATACATTCACAATGAACAGCAACACAGAGCAAAATTGACATGGGGAAAAAAGTCACAAGACCTCATTGTCTCCAGCCTAATGACATGTATTCTACCTCAGATTGTAGGCAAATGGAGGTGGGCATTACCCACTCCCCCCAAAATTATGGGACTGTGTAGCAAACCCGGGAAACCTCAGGCAGAACAATCAATTACCTAAAACTTTCCAGTTTACTAAGGATTTCAGTGAGGTGAGGTTTTATTCTATGCATATGGTTTGGCATAAGGGAAAATGGAGGGAAGGGAAGAGGCAGTTCTGGAAAGCCATCTAAAAGCAAGGCACTGCATGAGCACTGTCTCTGTTAGTTCATCCAGTGATCCAGTGGGGAAGGCATTCTTGTCTCCTTTGTGAAGATGAGCAAATGAAGCTCAAAGAGCCAGGAGACTTGTCAAACATTCCACTGGTAGCATGTGGCAGAGTTAGGATTGTCCACTGTAATGGAATGGTAGAGAGAAGAGAAGAGAAGGAAAGGGAAGAGAAGAGAGAAGAGAGAGGAGACAGATAACAGAGCGGTGGGGAAGAATATAACCATTTACTGGATTATTTGTTATTTGCAGCTAAAAGCATTCCCTAACTGTGAACACAAGCCTGAAACAGCAGTATCAGCAACACTGAGAGTATTTATTGTGGACTTGAATCTGATCTAAGAGTTCTACTGTATTAACTCATTCCTTCTTTATAAGAATCTGTGGGTCAGGCCCTATTATTATGATCATCTCCATTTTACAGTTGGGGAAACTAAGGCTCAAGAACTTGCCCATGAACATGAAAAGCGAGGGTGTGAACCAGGCAGCCTGGCTCTGGAATCTATGTTCTTTATCACTACAATACCTTTGAAGGTGGAAAGTGCAAGGGCCTATCGCCCACCTGGTCTGACCCACTCACTTTATAGATCCATTCATCCAAAGCTTTTCATATTCATCTGTCTATGGCAAAAACTGCTCATTCATTCATTCATTCATTCATTCATTCATTCAATCATTCAGCAGCTAATTAACCTGATGACTACTAGTGCCAGGCACTGGAGATAACAGTGGTGAGCAAGAAGCACCATCACAGCCGTTATGGAGCAGGCAGCCTATGGAAAGAAGAATTGCATTCCCTGAGAACAAAGGCCACAAAAGTTTCACACGTGCTCATTGCCCCAGTATCACTGAATTTCTCGTGGGTCTTCTGAAGCCATCACACTTTATGCACCTGCCTCTGTGCCATGTATCTGCTCCCTGGCACAGCTTTCTTTTCTGTTGCTACCTATTAAAATCCTGCTTGTTCTCCAAGATTCCAACATATGTTAAGACTCGTGACATTATTCTTGAGGTGAATCAACATAAATGATCAGAATCAAGTCCTCTTTCCTCAGCATGTGCTCACAGCCTCCACTGGTATCTCCTAGAAGCTGACCAGAAGTGCAGAATCTCAGGCCCGACGCCAGCCCCGCTGGCTCAGAATCTGACTGAGCAAGAGACTCGGTTGATTATTGTGCACATTCAAGTGAGAGAAGCACCGATTTAAGTTACACTGGTGCGGTAAGAGCCTGTTGAATGAAAGATCAGAAACAGAAACCAGGGCCCTGATTCTCACTGCACTGCTCATTCTGCTGCCCTTGGGGGCTGGGCTCAAGGTTGGGTCTTTTGATTCTAAGTATAAACTTGTAACTTTTCCAAGACATTCATCTTAGAATATACTGAAAAGACCATGATCATTTCCAACTCTAATTTTGTTATATAAGTTGTTTATTTGGCTAAAAATAAGTGATGTTACCTAACTGTCACTGTGCAAATAGAGGCTTCTAGGAGGCTTTAGAAGACGCCACTAGAATCATTAGGAACATGGGTCCTGTGTAGATTCTTCTGCCTAACTGTGTGTTCTTGGGAAAGTTATTTAATCTCTCTAAGCTTCCATTTTCTTGATAATAAAGCAAAGATGCTGCTCTGCATGGTTACTGTAAGAAAGTAACATAAAAATCCGTGGTCCTCAATAAGTAGAGGATATATAACTCCTTGTGGGAAGTTTTGCGAATCAGAGAGGTTTAACAGATTGCCACACAGACAGGCCTCAAAAGGCACCACGTTTTCTAGGCTTATTCAGTTTCATTTGCTTGCACATGAAACTCTAGTCTTCAGGGCAAGCGCGGTGAGTGCACTTGTTGGCAGGGCTGGTTGGAAATGAACCGCCGGTTGAAACTAGGTGGGCTGAGAACGTGCAAATTCACATGGCCTGGGTTGGGGCAGGAGGAAAGACAGAAGGCAGGTTTTCTGGAGAAGCTGACAGCCCACCAAATCCATGCCTCTCTGGCACTAGTGAAGACAGCCGAGCCAGGGACTCTGTGCTCCCTCTCCTTGCTGGGCGATCAGGTCTCATCAATGGCATCTGAGCAGAAGTGATCCAGGTCTTTTCTGGGCCAAGGTGGTAAAGAAGTGGGTTGGCCTTTTCTACTCTTTCCCACTCTTTCCCCTCCAAGAGCCGAATGCCAAGAACTTTGAGGCCTGGGGGATGGTACAGCTATCAAACGCAGGGGCCTTTGTCCCTGAATCACCCACCTACCAGGAATATTAGCAGTGAACAGCTATTGTGTTTAAATTATTGAAACTGGGAGATTATTTGTTAGAGCAGACAGCAGGGCCCTAACTAATACAAGAAGTGTCTTAAATCTATGGGGGCAGGGAAGGAAAGAGACATAGAATTGAGCAGGTGAGATTGGAAGCCCCAAAGGCTTTCAGTAGAAAGCCCAGTGGCCTGGGATCTAGTGAGACTTCTCAGCTGTGTGTAGATGAAATCTACAGGAGTCCCAATGTGTTGACCATTTCAGACAGCTTGGTTTTGGGATTAGGAGACTAAAACCCAGAAAGAAGAAATGATGCAGCCAGATTCTTCTAGGGGCTGTGGCTCCTAGAAGGTGTTCTGGATGAGGACCCTGGTCCGCAGGCATCCCGTCCACTGGGCACACTGATGTCCCCAAGCGTGGCGGCTCCTGTGCGCCCTACACTGACAGGAGGTGATGAACCGTGTGAAATAGCGTGAAGAGTTCGACACCGACAGTGGACTTTTCTGGGAAAGGTCACAAAACAACAGAACAGCAGAAGAGCAACAGAGGAGAAAGAATGAGCCCAGTGCATCGCCAGCCATGAAGAGAGCTGCAGGATCAGAAATGGCTTCAGAAAATCTTGCTGCTCCTCAGCAGGCGAGCTCTGGGGACAGGGGAACGGGGCGTAGCAACCGGCCTGACTGTGTTCTCAGACACTGGCCAAGGACCATCCTCCGCTGCTGTTTTCATCTCTGGTCTTATTTTAGCACCCAGCAGCCTTGCAGAGGGCTGAGGAGGCCCTCCCCCGCCACCGCTGAGTTCATCTTCCTAACATCAGTGGGAGAGCCTCTGGGAAGACCTAGGGAGAGGCCCAGGCTGCAGCGGGTGTCTCTGTAGGTTCTTTTCCCCTTAGAAAGGGCTCCTTTGCTGTGAGCTGAAGCCACTGCAAGATGGAAAGGCGCCAAACTCAATTCTACCTTGGTGTGCTGTGGACTTCCAGGAAAGGGTCCCGAGTGTCAGAACTCAGTTTATTGGTGTAAAGTACATGGGTGGGGTGAAGGGGGCAGAAGTGACTTTAGTTGTTCTGGACTGAAGGAAGCACCGAAAACTGATTCGTGCAGAAAGCAAGCCACATATGTTGTTTCTTAGTCTTCTGGAGAAGCTGACAGCCTACCAAATCCATGCCTCTCTGGCACTAGTGAAGACAGCTGAGCCAGAGACTCTGTGCTCCCTCTCCTTGCTAGGTGATCAGGTCTCATCAATAGCATCTGAGCAGAAGGGTACCAAGTATGTGGGTGTGGGAGAGCTGGCTTATGTATTTTCTCCATTTTTCTTAATGAAGGGGAGTTTCTGCCCCACTTCTTTCTCCATGGCAATAGGCACTCATAAGCTGTCATGTATTTATATTTATTTTTTATATTAATGTATAACACATATTTTATATCTAGCTGTAGATATATAGACCACTGTCCTGCCTTCACCTGTGCTGATCACTCTGCCCAGGTCACCTGTTCTTATCTTTTCCTCTTGCCTGATTCAATGTTAAAAAGGCGAATAAGAAGCATCTCTTTCAAAAGATTTCTCTATCCACCTGCTCCCTCCCCTCTCACTGCCCCCCACACACCACAGGTCTTTCCTTTTACATAATCTCTTGGCACCTTTGCTTACTTTAATAGAACCCTACCCTGAATATAATTATAGGTACTGCCAGGAGCCTGTTGTTCTAGAATTGGTATTGATAAGGTCCCGTGATCTGTGGGACCAGTTCCTAGATCTGGGGTGTGCCTTTCACCAGAGTGGCTGTTTGACTGAGGGCTCTTTGTGCACCCCAGTATCCAGAGCCATGTAGCCCAACTCTTGAATGAGACCCAGAGACCCACCGAGGCTGACTGTCCTGCTGAAGGGCTGGGTGAGAACCTGGCTCCCTGCTGGACTTGCTTCCCGATGAGTGTCCCTGCCTGGTGCAGAACGGTCAGAGATGCTGGTAGGTGGGAAATTGTCCCTCCCTTCATATGGGGGTGGGGCGGGGCTAGGAACTAAGAAGGCCCATTGGCTTTTTTAGAGCTATTCAATGTATGGACCTCCCCCGCACCATGTCTGGGGAATTTCCACACTGTGATATTTGGTGGGAGGGAGATACAGTTCTACTGTACCAGCTGAAAAGGTCAGATATTTGCTTTCCCGTCACTTCTGGCCAGTGACTGGGTTCAGCCAGTGGGCCACATCAGTCCTGGGCTTTAACTTGAGACAAAGAGGCAGGGAGAGTGGAGAGTGGGGGCAGGGCAAAGGCAACCAGATCCAGATCCTGGGCTGCTGGAGGGATGGCGGAGGTGACAGCTGTATGGGGACAGGGTTGGCAGCACAAGCGATGAATTCTTCAGAAACAGTGGCAGCCGGGTCCTCACTGGCCTAGTGCTCTGCTGTGATTTTGGTCGTGCTTCTGGCTTTATTCCAGCTCGTTTCCTGAGACTACCTCTCTCTCCTTCCCCAATTATTCTACAGCCATCATGTAGCCTTTCAGGACATTTCTCTTAAATCAGCCAGGGTTGGCTTCATTTTCGCTTGCCCCTGGAAACCATGTCTAAAATACCTACAAGATACCTAATGCCCCACTACATGCTTACCCCATCCTATGCTTTATATATATATGTTTACTCAGTGCAGGTGGCTACAAGAACACCCATTTTACAGAAAAAGATCCTGAGATTCAGGTATGTAAATTTCCCAAGGTGACACACAGGGGAGAGGTAGAATTGGGACTCCAAAGCTTCTCTGCCACACTAAGGAGCCCACCCTCTTATTTTCAGTATTCAGCATGCTGTCCAGTGCAGTACTGGGCACAGAGAGGGCACTCACTGATGGGTGAATGGATAGATGGCTGGGTGGGTGGATGGATGGGTAAGTGAATGAATGGATGGTTGAATGGATGGCTGAGTGGATGGATGAGTGGATAGAGGAATGGACAGATGATGACTGGATGGATGGCTGAGTGGATGGATGAGTGGATAGAGGAATGGACAGATGATGACTGGATGGATGGATGGTTGGACGTGTAGAAGGAGATGGATAGTTAGATGGACGGGTAGATGACAGGGTAGATGGTTGGCTAGGTAGATGGGTGAACAAGTGGGTCGATGAATAAATGGGTGGTTGGCCAAAAATATGTTTGCAAAAAGCAAAAAATGCTGTAGTTCTTTTTTGTATGTTTTACAGGTACTTATGAGGGATATAAGATGACATATTGATCATCCTTGAGGGTTCCACATCGCATTCTGGGGTTAGTTTTCCAATCATATTGAGAAGGCTTTTGGCTTTCCCATGCAAAAATGTAAAGGTGGAGAATCCTACTACAGGGGAGTCAAGCAGAAAGTCAACAAGCAAATACAACTGCATTTCTCTGCCAATCTTCTTGAGCCTCAATTTGGAAAAGCAGAACCATGTCATGAATAATGACTAGTTAATGAATTAGTCAACCAATGAAAAACGGCCCTGACATCCAGGCAGACAGAAGTCATGGCAGTGAGATGAGAGCAGCCAGGCGTGCAGGGGTCACACGGAGAACGGGCGGGGTGTGGAGTGTCTTACCTGACATTTTCGTAGCGATGGATGTAGATCCGGTGGAACTGGTGCTGCAGGTGCTCGTCTTCCACGTTGGTCATGTCATTGATCATTTCCAGGACGACGAATCGAGGGAGCACGGACAGCACGAGCCGCTCCTGGGACAAAGCAATGAAGAGAGGTGGTCTTGTTAGGCTGATCACTGAGTCTCAGAGGGGTAGACATGTGAAAGCCATGAGGCTCTCGGCTGAATTTCTGGAGGCATTGTTAATTTCATCCCATGTCTGTGAACATGACAAATATCTATTGGCTACTTGTTACTTGCCTGGCACTGTGCTGGGTGTCAGGTGTACAGTGGTGAACCAAATGGATGGCTGTCCTACCACTGTGGTGCTTACATTTTAATGTGGGCGCATTTAACACATTTACAAAATGTGACAAATGCCATGCAAGAACAGGTCATGATCACAGAGTATGATGGTTGATGGCAATAGGTAACTATAAGTTCAGCATGAGCCAGCCAGGTGCAGTGCAAGGAAAAGAGAGCTCCAGGAAAAGGAAACAGCAAGTGCCAATGTTCTTATACGAAAAAAAAGCAATGGTGTGGCTGGAGGGTGGTGACAGAAGATGTGGTGACTAGCGATGTGGTTGGAGGTTGGAGGTGGAGATAGATCTTGCACGCCTCCGTAAGATCTAAAGCATTTCATTCCAACTACAGCTGGAAGCCACTAAGTGGCAGTAAGCAGAGGAGTGACAAAAAGATTTACATTTTAGAAGGCCATCCTGGCTGTGGTTTGGAGAATGAATTGTGGGGAGGGAGCCAAGGGTAGAGGCCGAGAGGCCCACTGGGGCAGACCCTGCAGTGGCCCAGGTGAGAGGTGATGTGGGACATTGTCTGTAGGGTTGGAAACCAACTGAGGTGGCAGGAGAGAAAGAGGGCGTTACCATGGTGATGGCTAGGTTTTGAGTTTGGTTGATGGAGGGAGGGTGCTACATTTATCAAAACCAGGAACCTACGAGAGAAACCAGGCTTAGGAGGCACCAACTCTTTATCAAGAGGTGAGCAAATGAGACCCAGACAGCCTGAAAGTAGGGACCTAACACTTGACAGGATAATATTCTTCACTATGATCAACATGGTAGATAAAAAGAACAAAATAACAGCTTCGCTAGCAACATGGACTGAATCCTAAAAAGACTTTGTGTTATGGACACTGGGCAAGAGTCTGGCTTATTTGCCACATCACATGCTGTAGTGTGGGGCTGAGTTTCAGACAGGTGCATTGTGGCCACCACAGTTCCTCCTGTCTTCACAATTATTTATGGATTTTCAGCATTTTCAGCATTTGTTCTTTCATCCATTCCTCACAAGACCTGGGAAGTAAGCAGGCACAAATAGTCTTCATTTAATGGACAGACTGAGTCTGGGAGAGGTTAGATTATAGGCATGACCTGAGCAGTTACCAAGTTGCAGCACCAGGATGCAGTTCTTCATCTGTTGCTCCTCGATGGGTTCTTGGTGAGTTGGGAAAAGCCTGAGTTCTGAGTCTGACAGGAGTTTAGATTCTGCCTCCAACACTCAACAGCAATGTGGCATTAGGTGGACCACGTCACCTCTGTGCCTTTGGTTCCTAATTTGGCAAATGGCCATGACAACATCCACTTCACAGGGCTGCTGTGAGCATTCAATGAAATACAGTACAGAGGTGGGCAAAAGTGGGCTTGCAGTTGTAACACAAATAAATAATATAATAAATAATAATACCAGAATACACTGTTCCATGTACTCATAACTGTAACCCTACTTTGCCCACCCCTGTAATGTAAGGGGCCTGGCGTTAATTCCCTTCCTTCTCTATGTTCTACTTAACCCTGCTCTCATTCAAAGGGCTTCACTTATGAAGTGCACACTGCACTTCTTGAGGCCGACAGCCATACTTCTTGCGGGTTCCCCAGCATCGTGTTCATTCCGTGTTCATAGGTGTTATCAGTCAACTGTTCACACAATCACTGCGGCTTTGAGGGGCCCCAGCACCTGGAAACAGTGGGTGCTAACTAAATCTTTCCTGAACAAACACACGGACACATTGAAGTCAGAGACTGTGCCCAGCTCATGGGTGTATCCCCTGCAGGGGCCAGCAGAGTCCCTGGGGTGGGATAATTATTTGTTAAATCCATTCTTTACGTGGCAGTGCACATTGGATCCTCAAGCAGGACATGAATGCTTTTAAGGGGGGCTTTTTAAATAAAATTTTAATAGCAAAACTCTCCAGCTCCAGGCTTGCCAGCCTCCAGCTAGTCCTGCTACTACCTGGCAACTGTCCCAGTTCCTCCCTTTGCAGAGCATTTTCTGCAGGACATGGGAGTTTGCCTGGAGTCTGCTTATAAAAGCCCACTTTCACCACTTTTGTTTCCTTCAGATTTGTTGACTGCTTCAGAAATATCATTCAAATCCGCTAAAAACACAATTTAAAGAAAATGGGAACGTTTGCCCCTTAATACAATTCTTCACTCCCTCTGAGGCACAATAAATGATTTCCAGCTTTGGAGATCAGAGGTATCAGAATCTCCTGGAGCCAGACGGGAGCCCAGGTTGGCCTTTGAGCTCCATTCCGTACATTTTTTTCTCCCTGGGTTTTTTCTGTTTGCATGAAAAGGGATCCTGACTGATTCCAAGTGCATCAGGGGCTCCCGTCTGGATTTCCTCCTCATCTATCATGATGTGCTGTATTCATATCATCAGGATGGCTTCACGGGCATCAGTTGCTACAGTGCACTCCGGGGGAGGCAATGTGAAAACATGGAGAGATTCAGGATTTGTATTTTATGTACAAAGGGATGGGGCAGTCCCCACACAGGCAGTGCTGCTTCTGGGTTTGCACGCAGCAGGACCTCTGAATGGCTTCCAGAAGAACTGGCCCCTCTCAGGCTCTTGCAGACCAAGAGGCTTCTGATTAACCTTTCTCTGCAGAGAAGGTCCAGTTACGGGTGAGAGACTTAGTCTGGGGTTACAGACAATAGCTTCTTTTAATTGATCACTCGCTATGTAGCATGCCAAGTGCTTCGCATCCAGTATCTAATCAAACAAAACCTCATTTTCACCATAGGAGATAGGAAGTTACTCTTCTCATCCCATTTCGTGGAGGAAGATACTAAGATTTAAAGAGTTCAGGTGAAATCGGGCATGCACTTAGTGCATGGTGGAGACTGGAGTCCATGAGTCTAGAGTTCTCCTTTTATCTAAAACTTGGATCATAATTCATCCATTTATTTACCACATCAAGGTGTAGGTGCCATGTGACAGGTGCAGTGCTAGGCACGGAGGATCAACAGAAAACAAACACTGATGTGGAGCTTGCCTTTGTAGAACTAATGTTCTAGAGGTAATAAATAGACCATGGTGGAGATGAAGGGGGCCTGGGGCTGCTTTAGCTGGATGGTCAGTGAAGGACTCCTCAAGGTGACGTTTAAGCTGGGACCTGAATAGCAGAACTGACCAGTCCTGTGGAGAGCTAAGAAAAGGGGTACAGCAAGTACTGAGACTATGGTATACTGTCCGTCATCGAATTCATTCATTCATTCATTCATTCATTCAACAGATTTTTACTGAGATTCCAGTATGGACAAGAACATTAGATGCTATGGATATAGGGGTGGACAAGGCAGGTGTGGTCCTTGACAGACATGGTATCTGAGAAGTACAGTGAAGGTGGTAGGCGGCAGCTTGACAAGCATGTGACAGCAAGTCAAGAACAAGCCCTCACTAGAAGTATGGGCAGGCAACCCAGTGACATAGGGAGGGCTGTTCTCAGAGCAGATGAGGTCCTAGGCACCTTGGAGAAAGGAGAAGCTGGGCTTCTGCACATTTTATCACCAAGACTCAGAGCAAGACAGAGATCGAGGTCCAACTTGGATCTGAGGAGACTAAACATTGGATATTTAGTCTCAGAAATAAGGCATGTGCTCATCACTAGTACAAGGACTCCCACCCCAATGTTTGACCATGCAGCTATTCCGATGAGCAATGCATTCCTTTGATCATGCTGGACCTGCACCCGGGCCACCTTCTTACTGGTCTGCGGAAGTGACACCACCTCCATAAACCTCCTTGAATCCTCCTATGTCATATAGACCTGCCTCCTTTGTCCTGATTGGAGCTTGCACCAACCTCTGGACCAGCATCTGTACCACTTGAGTGCCATAGAAGCTCTCCTGGCTGACCTCCACTTAACCAACTCTGGACTACCTGGTGCTGGATCCACTTTTCCCAGTGCCTCTCTCCCACTGGTCAGCTGAGCAGGCCACTGCAGGGCTGAAGGTCCCCAGCCACCAGAGAGTTCTCTAAATGCTGACACTTCCATTCCATCTGCAGCCCTTTGCTGACCAGGGGTCACTGAACTTGTTCCAAACCCAGTCATGTCAATTTTACCAGTTAGTGCACTCAGTCAATTAAATGAGATACTAAATAAGTGGTGAGTAAATAGGAATGGGAGATACTGCTTGTGTGAAAATAGAATAGAATGGTTTGGAAAGACTTAGTAATACTGAATAACTAAAACATTGCCACCGAATTAGATGTGAGCAGGACAGCTGTAAAAATTTGTGGGATAAATAAGAAAAATCCAGAAGTCACTCTGGTAAGTGCTTTTTTGCAAGTACTTATGAAATTTTGCTCCATTTTTAGGAACTAGAAATCTTGGCTGATGCACTATTGGCTATAGTCCCTATCAGAAACAGTTAATCTACCCTTAAAAAAAATGCTTGGGCTTCATTTTAAAAGAGCAGATAATGAATTGATTTTTTTTATGTTTAAGTTACAAATAAAATGTTTAAGTATAATTTTTCATGATTCCCCTTTTTAACCTGCTTTTCCAATTAATTACACAATAACCCATCCTGATCGCTTCAACCAAAGGAATTTGGCAATTCTTACTTGGGTGTCTGTCATGCTCCCAAGATCATGAAGTATCTGAGAGCCAAAATAAGGTTTTTTCCACCTCAAGAACCCAACACAGGCTTAGTAAGGAAGGACTGGCTGTGTTATGCAGGTTCCTTTGGTGATGACCAGTTATATATCCAACTCAACATAGCCAAAGAAAAATCAGGTTTCTCAAAAGGATGCTTCCTGACTCTGACTTAGCCTCTCTGTACCACAATTTCCCCATCAGTAAACTGGAGAGAATAATAATAGCATCCACTTCATAGGGCTGGTGGAGGGTTAAATGAGTTAATATTTGTAAAAGAAGACAGTGTCTAGGGCACCGGAACCACAGCCCAACTGTTTGTTAAATGCCCTGGCAAACATGCTCTATTTTAAGCATTGTTTTAGAACTCTAATTGTCTGTTGGTGCTGAGGCATCAATCTGTTAGAGTAGGGATGTTACACATCATCTATGGGGAAGATGAGCAGACGGAAGATGTGAAAAAGGCAATTGGGCTATATGGGGTAACACCTCCAGGCACCCTTTTAATAATGAAATATTTTAAAATTTGTTATCAAAATCTTGACCCTGGCATTTTGAGATTATATCTTAAAGGCTTTTATAGATTTTTTACCCAGAGCTGTTATTGTCTCTGGAAGCAAAGTGTGAGCACAGCCAAGCGGAAGATGGGGTTTAATTGGCTCCTAAAGGCATGTTCTTTTCAGGCTGATTCAGCAAGAAGGCTGCAAGTTTGGATTGACATCCATGTCTCCTTGGTGGTGGTCTGAGATCCCAGGAATATGGTTCTTCTCAGAAATGCAAAGATTAAAAGATTTTGGAGTCAGGTGAGCTGGAGTTGAATACTGCCTGAGCTCAACCCCTGATTTGTTCTGTGACCAAGATATATGACTCCCTTGGCCCTCAGTTTCCTCATCTACAAAACGGGAATAATAATACCTGCCTCCCACAACTGTTTTTCCCAGTAAATGACGAAGCCTCTTTTGTAGATCCTGGTACACAGTAGGTGCCTATTAAATAGCAGTGGTCACCAGACGTGCTTTAATTCATTCCAGGGGTTACCTCAGAGGCCATGGCCTGCGTGACTCTACCTTCTGTAGTCCATGACACAGAGTGTAATTTCAAGGATAAGGCTCACAAGTCAGGTTTCAAGGACTTTTCTTTCTTTTTATCTTTTTAAGGAGTAAACATTTTTCTCAGGTCTCTTCACTTAGTAAGCCCCCCAGATATGTCAGATTTGAAGTCTTGAGACAAAGTTGTTTCCTCATTCTTTTGTTTGCTCAGTCATTGCTGAATTCCTACTGTGTGCAAGGAGACCCTAATGCATGAGGGAACTGAGGCCACGGCTCTTTCCCAGACCACAGCTCCACTCCGTGACTTAGCTATGTGACCTTAGGCAAGTTACTCAGCCTCCAAGCCTCAGTCTCCTCATTTGCAAAAGGGTAACAGTAGCTCCCATATGGCTTATGGTCAGGACCCAGTGAGGTATGTCCTGTCAACATGCGCCATGCCAGCGGCATAGCGTGGGTGTGCGGGGAAGAAGTGGGGAGTGGTCTGTCCCAAGTGCAGGGAATGAGGGGGTCTCTTGCCTGTAAAATAATAATAAGGGCTAAACGCTTGTCCTCCCTTTGATTATCACCATCCACCGGTAATTTTAAACAATATCAGTGATAAATACTCTCTATGAAATGGCGCTACTCCCTAAGAAATGGCTTAGTAGAGAACCTGGTATAAAGTCCGCCCCCTGCCCCATTATTGGCTCTTTGAATGTAGAAGGATCCATGACATGGCAACGCACACCTCAGCCATCAGTCTTAGGCTAATGAAGGCTCAGCCCACCCATGGTGCTATTGAGTGGCCCTCTGATAAATCAACAACTCTAGCAATAAGAGATAAAAAGGAAGACCCCCTTTTTCTTTTGGTAATAAAATGATAAGTCAAAGGCAATATGACACACGGGCAAAATGCTAAGCTCTCCTGAAAGGAATTTAGTCAAATGTGAACGAAGAACACTTTTCCTGAGCCCAGAAGATGTGAAGCACCGAGTCAGCTGCTAAGCGGGCCTTCTTGGAAAATCTTTCTTGAAACACTTCTTATGGCTCGAGGATTTGAAAGCCTTTTAGAGTGCTCAAAGGGTCGTTGACATAAATTTCCGTACTTTCCTCCGACACAGAAAACGCTACTGAGCGTTGTGGCATTTTCAGTAAAAAGACATTGATATATAGGTTGGAAACCACAATCAGAAGAACTGAATTTGAGGGGTTTTTTTTGTATGTGCTAAGTGATCTTGAGCAAGTTACTTTATATCTCTGAATCTGAGTTTTCTGACGTGTAAAAGGCAGGCATTGAATGTCATCCTGCCTAATTCATATCCTGCTGAGGATGAGATATTCTAGCTGGATATTATGGTGCCTTAAAAAAATCAGGAGTTTGCAGGCAGAGCCAGGGAGGAACCCTCAGGCAATGGGCCAACATGCAGAGGATGGAGAGTGAGCGGATGGTGAATGTATGGATGAGTTCCCCATGGTGGAAGGTTCTCTGTGAAGGGGGGGATTGGTCAGACTTGAGAATTCCATGGGAAACCATTTGGAGTGGCCCTTGAAGGCTAATGACAAGGAATTTGGTCATTAGCCTCTGTTGTAGATGAGTATATTGGCTCCGAAGTGAAAACGTTTGCCCAAGAGACCAACAACTGTAAGTGGCAGAATTAAACTTGGAAACTCGGTAGATTTGGTGCAAAAGCCGGTGCCCTTTTGAAAACTCTTGATGATACAAGTACTCCAAACACTTCCAAAGCTCTCCCTCTGTCTGCAGATAAAGCCAGTGCCCTGTCCGTCAGAGCGCTGTTCATTTATCCAGTTTGTTGTTCTCAATGGGTTCTCCTCCGCCCTGCAACCACTGCTTTATAGTTAGAAGTGGTGGCCACTGTCTCAGAGGAGGGACAAACACCCTGCTCCTGGGGTGCATCCTCATGGGGTCCGGGATTCTGAGGAACCAGAATTACCTAAAGCCAAAGGCTCCAGCCAGACGAACTAGATAGTGCTGAGACCCAGCTGGAGTGAGCCCGAAGGAGGGGGTGGGCACGGCAGGTCAGCACTCAGTGTCCCTTCCCTCCGTGTCTAATACCATAGAATTTTCAAAACCAGGACTTGTGACACCTTTGTGGGTCTGAAGTCCAATTTAGTGGCTCATACACAGCACTGAAAAATGAAATTGATAAAAATAGAAAACATCAGAATCCAATGACTGTGAAGGTAAGTATTGGTTCCTGGATATTTTCTTGGTTTTACATCTATGCATGTGTCCAACTGAAGTGAACTTACTGGGAAATACAGTGGAAAATGGAAAAAGGCCACAAATATCCCTTTCTGAATTAAAGAGGCTACAGGACTAGGGACTGCTTTTGCCCAAATCTTGCGCCCGGGGTGTGTTTTGAGTTCTGACAATCAGATGCATGCAGTCCTGCAGGGCTTAGAATGTGGGGGTCAGGCCGAGGCTATTTTCACCTACTTCTGCTTTTTGTTGCTGGCATCATGGTTATGGAAATACTGGGTTTTTAAATAGCAGCCTTTCGGCGTCCTGTCACAAGATCTGTGGCTGTTCAGAAGGTGCTCGTTGTCTGTGTTTTGCTGGTGGGCCTAGAAGGTGGCCCAGCTGTGGGGCTGACAGCTGTAGTGGTGGTGTTTCCCTGGCCTCCACGCTTCACAGCCAATGAGAAGCTGGCCCATAGAGTCTACAAGAGGAACACTGACGTCCCAAGAGAGGATTTAATCCACCTCCAAGGTCAATGGACAAGACAAATCCTCATGGTGGCAGGGGTGAGGGGACTAGGAATGCATTTTATAATTTCATCCACACTCAAATATCCTTTCTAAAATTCCTCAGGCCCACAGAAATTGATGTGCCCTGCCTGTCCTTCTGACTACATATTTACAAATGTCACAGCACACCTCTGTCTGCTATTCCATTACACACCAAAAGAGCATGCATATTGGGTGCTATTTGGCTATTCAGTTCAATTGCCTTCAATAAACATTAAGCATGTCTGATGCGTGCCAAGCTCTGAGGGTGTTCCTGGTGCTGATTAAGACTCTGGCCCCGAAGAACACCCAGCTTGTGGGGAAAGCAGACACAGGAGCATCCTGATGGCTCCATTCAATAAGCTCTGGCATAGAAGCAAGAATCTGGCCTTCTGGGGACACTAGGAGCTATGTAGGGGAGGGTGGGGAAGTGGGGCCTGTCCCTCAGTCACACCACAGCATTGATTTCAAAGAGGTTGCACAATGACTCAACGAGGGGGGCTGGATCATTCTGATTTAACAGACGAGAAAAATGAGGCACATGAAGTTGTACCAGGGGTGTCAAACTCATTTCAATGGGGGCCACATCAGCCTTGCTGTTGCCTTCAAAGGGCCAAATGTAATTTTAGGGCTGTATAAATGTAACTACTTCTTAACAGTTAAGCGAGAGCTAGGCACTGCTGCTGGATAGAAATAAGGTGCCAGGCCAGATAAAACAAGGTGGAGGGCCGAATTTGTCCTGTGGGCCTTGTGTTTGCCACCTGTGAGTTACACCCTTCACCCTAGTGTGCAAAGCTGGGATTTAGAACCAGGTCTGTCTGACTTCACTGCCAACACAGCAAATAAGCTGCCTGTAAACCCAGTAGGGATTTCCTCAGAGATAAATTTTCCAGTGAATTCCAACAGTAAACAATCAGCAGTCCCAGATAGACTTGCCTTGGCACAGTTCTCAGCGGCATCCCTTCATTCCGATGAATTCTCTTTATACCATGGTAACTTCAAAATCTGTTATAGAAACATTGTCACATGTGATGAGGGGCAGGAGCAAGGTTATAAAAGTTACCAAGTATTACTTCCATGTGCTAAGAAAAAAAGCACACATATTTTGCACAATTATAAACTGGTGTGGGAAAGACCTCTATATTGTAATTTTTTTGTTTTTGTTTTTTTTCCCCAAGAATATTTTGACAGATGTGGCAGAACACATAAAATTTCAAACTGTCACCCAGGTCTGAAAACAGGTAACCAGTTAGGTATTTACAAGGTGAAGGCTTTGGCCCTGAAGGTGGGGTGGGGAGAGAACATTCTATCTATTCCGAGGGGGCAGGGGTAAGGGCCTGATGCAGGTGTTGTGGTTCTGAGACTTAAAGAGTTGGAGGGATCCTCTTTAAAAAAAACATTGCAAATCGTAACTACATATTTGCTAGGGCCCCTTGGAAGGCCCTGGGGGGAGGGGCCTGAGGTTTACACTCCATCAGCTTCACTATAAGTCTGCTTCAGAGCAGGCAGACTCTCTTCATTATTGTAAATGTTGGATCAACACCTTGGAGGACCACCTGACCTGTGGCTGCCTGTGGGCAGAGAAAACAAATTATTGCTTGCTTCAAGTACTAACATGCAGCTGTTTCCATAGAAACCTGATTATAATTATGCCAGAATACATGTTTTAGAATGCTATTCTGGTGTCTCTTTTAAGAATTAACTTATATATGCGTTTTACACTCATCCATTGAAATTTTAAAAACACTGAATTTATATTTTATCTTAATGTGGAACAGAGCTTCTCATATGTATTTAAGAACATGATATTGGAATAGTAATTAGAACAGCTCTGATTTGGATGTGGAAAGACTGATTTAAATTCAAATAATTCCCTTGCTTGCAATATTATCAGGAGATGGGTATCCTCTTCAAATAAAACATATAAAATAATAAAAGTAATAACTTACGTTTGTAGTGTATATACTGTTAAAAATCACCTTAGTGTGCCCTAGTCCATTTGATGGCCAAAAGAATCCTAGGAGGTAGGAGTTGGTAAATGATTTCACAGGTGAAGATTCTGAGACTCGGAGAGTTTTCTCAAGGCCAACTTCTGTATTAATGCAGAACACCACGCCACATCTCCTGCTTCTGTGGCACCTCAGAAAGCATGACTATCCAGGCCAGAGCTCCCAAATGGAAACTTGGTCAGAGGCTGGAGGACATGGCAGAGGTGGTGTGGCCGGTGGTCCCTTTGCTGTCACACCTGCACAAACTACCTGGAGAAACCACACAGGTCTGGGGAGGGCACGTGGTCTGCAGCCCCCTCCTCTAGCCCACCGAAACAATGCCTCCAGAGTTGAATCATCACTTTTCACGCCAGTGTTTAATTATGTCAATTTTCTGCCTATGAGAAGAACAATCATCAAACACTTCTCATTTACATGTGAAAAGCAGAAAATCACATAATAAGTATTCCTTAGCCGGAAAACACATGTCATAGTCACTAATTCATTAGCTCCCTCTTTATTATTTCAAATGACAGATACAATCGACCCCCCACATCATAAGGTGTAATTCATTGCTTTTGATTGTCCCATCTTTTCATACTTCCATCTCCCTGTATGTATTTAAAATCAACTCAGGTCTGGTAGGCTGGGGATTTTTTTCCCTGTGGGAAGTATTAGTTCATGATCGAAACAAATGTCTAAGTATGAGCAGCAATTACATTGACAACCCTACTACCAACAGCCGTTCTCACTGGGCACTTACTACGTGCTAAACTCTGTCCATGAATCTTCTCATTTTGTTCTCACAAGAATCCGTGAGGTAGATATGTTCATTGTTGATAATTCACAGAAGTGGGAACTGAGGCACAGAAGGGTTAGGCAGCTCCTGGACGTGAACCCAGACAACTGGATCCATTGGTGAGTGAGTTCTGTGCCCCACCCCCTGTGCTGTGCTGATTTGGGGTTCATCCTTTTCGTGAGTATGATGGATCACATGGGATGACTCTCCTTTCCAGTCCTTTCCACGTCTGTGTCACTTACGGTGGCTGATCAGCCACTACCCGTTCATCCATCCGGTAAACTGTTATTTAGCAAAGAAACATGCACTGAGGTATAAGTGAGTGGCAGGCATTGTGCTCTGCCTTGGGCAGAAAAGAGGACAAACTTCACTTCTGCCTTCACTGTGCATGCAGTCTAGGTGGCTGAGACACTGAAAAATGACTGATAAAATATTAATGGCATTATGATAGACGTCAGCTCAGGGTACCACCTGTCTCTTGCATGTTCCAAAGGGATACCAGGACAATGGATGTCAGCCATAAAATGCTTTGAACTGTTGGGAGAGTGAGGAGGTATAAAGATGAAATATTTACATCTTGGTGATTCATATGTAAAAGAGGAGGCTCCCATGGAGCTAACTGTAAACTCTTTTGGACAATGGGAATGAAGAAAGAGGAGTTGATGGCGTAGTGAACACTCTCTGCTGTAAATGAAAACATCTACAAAATCCAGCATCCCACTGACTAAGGAGAGAAAGAAAATTGTTATCGAACAAAAAAGGGGGTTTGTCTCCCTGCTGCCACAAAAGCCAAACTTATGAGGCCAGTGCTGATGCAAAGCGAAAGAGGTTTTATTCAGATGTGGCATGATCCTGCTACCTGGAGAGTGGCAGACACTTGTCTCAAAGCCCATCTCTTTTGTAAAACCTAGATGAAGTCCCGCCATCCTCAGCAAGACGAAAACAAAAGGCAGTGTCCAGAATTCCTGTTCCCACTTAAAATACAGTCTTTGGAGTCTTCAGGTAGCTGCTAAGTGGTTATCCCTGTAGCTTCGCTTGTTCCTGGCTGTGGTCCACTTTGGGATCCCTCCTGGAACCTGTGTGGAGGGCCCGTGCAGCCATGGGCCATATGGCTGCTAGGGCCACAGTGTCACATGAACCAGGTGGGCAAAGAGAGAGAGATAGAGTCCCTTCTGTAGGCTGTGGGCCACATGACTGCTGAGGCCACATGGACCATGGAGAGAACAGGCCAGTGCACTGAGTGCAGGCCCCGAGCAACAAGCCGTGAGCAAGAAAGCCCGTTTCTTTGCTCCCCTGAGACTATATTTGTTTTGGGTGTGGGACAGGCCAGGTGCTTTCTCAGAATGATCAAACTTTTCAAACTTTTGTGCATTTTGGGTGGGTCCACCTCCCAACCAATCTCTTCTTTCTCTAGGCTAGACCAACAGGCCTCTGTGATCCAGTACCTCCCCCTGAGCCATTTTAATTTAATTCCATACATGCCTGCTTTCCCCTGGTCCCACCCCCAATCTGGTACCAGAAGTGCGTAGGAGGGCTTTTACCTCTATCCAGGTATCTTGCTAGCCTTGTGCGTGTTCATTACCCCCTATCGCCATCTTGGCCAGGAGCGGCATGGGGGAGACTGAAACTGAGCTGCAAAACTCAGTGTCCTCACCATGACCTGTGATGGTTCGCGGGGGCATTCTTTTTCCGGCTGCATGCCATGCCCCTCGGTACTCAAACCTCCAACCTTCATCTACCAGTAACAGATGGAGTGGAGAATTCAACAGAAACACCCTCGTTGTAAAGAAAAACCTCTACAAAATCCAGCATCCCACAGACTAAGGAGGGGAGGGAAATTATTCTTCAATATTTGTCAATAATACTCTCATATTTGGGGAAGGGGCCTTGTGGGAAAGACTCCTTCATTCAATCCTTATTTTATTCATTTGATACAATGTTGCTGAATGTCCCATACCATGTTAGTTATTATGGGAGAGAACCATTGAGTTCTGTATTGATTAAGAAACTTGCAATCTAGTGGAGAGATACAAGACATGGCACATATTACCATAGGTTGGAAAGGGCTAAGCTTGCCAAACTCCAGCTTATTATGAAAAAATTTGATCTTATTTTTATTTCTGGCATCTAACTCAGGGCTTGGTCTACATTACAGAATGTAGTACTCATCTGACTGAAGAGTGATAATACATTTGTCATGTTTAAAACTGAAGAAGGCTCTGAGAGTCAGTTAATGTGGAATTTTGATTGGATTTTGACAACGTAGCTCAGCCCTAAATAATGAAGAGACATCAACCAAGTGTCCTGGATCACTAGTTCGGAATGGAACTGGAGCTTGTTTGGAATGGAACTCAGCAAGTCTAAACCTGGTTTGGGAGGAGGAGTAGACACCTTGGAAAATGATCTTTTGGAGTTGTTATTAGTTTCTTGCACCTGGTGGACAGGTAGGCACAAAGTTGGAGTCTTTAGAAGAATTGGGAGGAGCCAGGAGGACATAAATGCCCCCTGTGAGAAAGCGACAGGAACTTCCTGGAAGCCCTACTCTACCCGTGGCCCAGCCCAGCTCTCCTAGCTTCCGGTGGCTGCCAGCAGTCCTTGGTACTCCTTGGCTTGTAGATCTCTCCAATCTCAACTCCAACTGGAGTTGTAGATCTCTCAGTTCCGATCTCTGCCTCTTTCTCCCCGTGGTGTTTGCTGTGTGTGTGTCTCTCTGTATCTTCTTGCCTTGAGAGCAGAGTTCTCAGCCTGTCTCAACTTTGTAGACTCTGACTGCTAATCAAGAGTAGTTTCAGTGTCTTTAAAAGACCAATTTGGATTCTTTTGATTTTGCATAAATGTTTTTTTAATGGCATTGCATCACAGTAGACCTCCACTTAACTGATTCAATAGCTTGTCCTCCTGATGGAGACTCCAACATGCTAAGAACTCATAGCTAGCTGGCCCCTGTCTAGTTCATGTCTGCTCCGCCAGTTAGGTCCTATCTTTACCAGGAGGCAGTAATGTTTGTTTCCAAAGCTGCTTATATTAGTTGTATTTACTACTATTTGTATTTGTAGTTGTAGTTGTATTTTGCTATAACAAAATTTAATTGAGTGTGGTATAAACAACAAAATGTGAGTGTATAAAGAAAGCAGGCTTTTGTTTCTATGAAAAACTATGAAAAATTAAAATTACTTTGTCAATACCCAGTTTCCTTCTAAAATAGTTACTTTCAAATTACATGTGGGCAAGACATTTGCAAAAAATTAGAAACAAACAGCAAATAATTCTAGACTAGTTCTTATTCAGATTGTTCTAAAAGTCTTTTTCATTATTTGTACTTTTTATATTTTGAGTGTGGTTTATGCAAAATAGAGAACACAGAATTCCTGTCAATGGACCTGTGCTCAAATCCAGCTGAAGTAAGCTATTTTAGGCATGGATCACTTTTAAAAAATACATAATTTATTTTCTCCCTCCTCTATTTACTAGCACTTTTTAATGTGCCTTCAGCTACAGCCAGGCAACAGAGCATGCCTTGCCTTTAGCATTTTACACTTGGGCTGTGTTTAGTTCCCAATTCCAATTTCTTTGGTCAAAATTCCTTGGACAGATTTATGAGATTAAAAGGCCCTCATGTACTCTTTGGTTGGTCCTCAGCTTCTCCAGGCTTGAGCAAAGGTGTTGAGGGCAGTGATGCTGCTTGATTTCTTCTTTCTAAACTGCCTCTGGAAATGTTAATTGTATGCAAATGAGCACAGGGTGCTGACCTCTCTTTGAATCAGGGTGTAATTAGTACTACCCAGGAGGCCAAATTTCAATAATAACAAATATCAAGAAGAAAACCTATAGTTATTAGAAACAGAATGTGTTCTGCTGTAAACCTCAAGATATGGCCAAGGTGGTTCAAAAGTTTAAGGACCAACTATGACACCGAATCCTCATCTGTATTGCTTGATTTCCTCAGAACAACTTTGAGATTACAGGGGGTCATCATTATGATGAAAGATCCAAAGTGCAGAGAGTTTAAGTGACATACCCAAGATCACCCAGATACAGAGTTAACAATTAGCAATTCAGTCCAGCTTTGTTCTCTTCAAAGCTTTCACTCCTTCCACCATGCCAGAAAAGGCACATACGTAGTGGGCAGGAAGAATTGCCAAGACCGAGGCAGCCAGATGGAAGGCAAGAGTGGGCAGTCCACTCACACGGGGTAAACACAATACTTTGGGTGAAGTCAGCTACTACAGGAGGGTTGCAGGCCATTAACACTGGGCTTCTGCTCGCTGCTCTACGTCTTATCAGCAAGTAGAGGGAATAACAGTGCCAACCACAATACTAGACAGAGTGTGAAAAACCTGCATTAACTAAAAATTCCTAAGTGCCAAGGAGAAAGAAATAGCTCTCGACTGGAAACAGCAGAGGAGGCTACCTGGAGGAGGGACATCTGAACATCAGATTGGAGCGTTGGTGAGATTTTCACAGGAATAGCCCTAACATTTGTAGAGTTCTTTACAGTTGAGATAACACTTTTTTCAGGCATTATGTTATTTGTCTCTCAGAACATCCCCATGGGTTAGGACAAGAATGATCACTTCTACTTGAGAGATGAGGAAATTCATGCCCAGAGTGGTTCAACCAGCAAGTTGGAGAGTGAAGTGGGGCAAGCACCTAGAGCTGCACTGTCCAGCAGAGATAAGATGTGAGTCACTCATGGGACTAAAAATTCCTAGTGCATACATTTAAAAAAGCTGAAAAGAAACCCTTAAGTTCATAGTACATTTTAATGAACCAAATATACCCCAAATGTTGCCATTTCATGAGTAATCAACATGTAGCCAATATATGTAAAAAGATATTTTGCATTCCTTTTTTTCTGTATTGTCTTCAAAATCTGGTGTGTATTTTACGCTCACAGCACAACTCAACTGAGACCAGGCACATTTCAGGTGCTTCATATGCACACGTGGCTAGTGGCTGCTGTACTGAGCAGAGCAGAGTTCTTCCAGTTCCTAGCCTTTCTGCTCCACTAAACTGCCTCACAAACCCAACGTAGATGGTTAGGAGTAGGGCCTCTCATATGAATGGGACAGTAGGAGCATGTAATTCAGGGTCCTAGTGGAACAAAATTGGTACCTCAAAAGTGATAATGGGAGAGAGTTTAATGAGGAGTTACAGAACACAACAATGGATGGTTAAGCACCCAAGTGCTAGGATGAGTGGATCTACAAACACTCCTGGCACCTGGCAATCCTGGAGCTGCAGGTGAGGGCTACCTGATAGATGCTATGGCCTTCGCTATGGACAAGCAACCACTGGTATCCCATAGACTGGTAGGGTAGGAAATGGGGAGATGGATCCATTGACCTTTTTGCCCTTCCATCCAGTGCTTCCCTTGGCGAAATCCAACCAGAAGCTAGAAGGTAATGGCCTGTTCATGCATCCATAGAAGTTAGTCTCCTGAGGCAAAGAGAAAGGCACAGAAGAATGAAGACTGGATCTGGAGGGCAAGCAGGGAACAACTGGCAAAAAATCAAAGGCACAGAAGAGTAGGGTCATGTTTGCTGGTGAGGGTGGTGTGCTAGAGCACAGGATGGAGGCAGCAGTGACGGGACTGAAAAGTGGGGCCGGAGCCAGGCAGTGGGAGGGTTGTAATGCAGGGAGATGAAATTGGCTTGTATTCCATGGTCAGTAGCAATCCCTGGAAAACTTTAGTGTGAGGTCTTATATAATCAAAACTGGCCACTAAAGAGATGGTCCTGACAGTGTTACACTCCATGCTGGGGTTTTGGGATGTGAACTGAGAAATAGATACAAGAGGCATATGAGAATCAAGGCCAGCCACTTCACTACGGGCAAAGGGAAGGGGACTGTGGTTGCAAAGTGAGTGAACATGGGCTTCCTAGGCCTTCTTTTTGTTCTGGCTACAGCTCTCCAGCTAGAGAGAGTATAGCTGGGCCACTGCAGGGCTCAATGTATCAGTGGGCTCCCTGCGAGAGGAAAGGATCTACATTCTTACTCACAAAAATGCTACGGGGGCAATGACTGCATTACACAGGAATAGAGACAAGGCCAGACAGAGAGAAAACAGTGGTTCATGTTCCATGCATTCTCACAAGGTTCGATATGTCCGTAAAGTCTCCTATTTCATAGAGAAAACAGGAAAAAGCAAAATACGGCTTCTTTTTTCAGGAATTTTAGCGTTCAATGACTCCAGGTGGTTCCAGCAGTTTATACTAGTTTAGAAACTGGTTAGCACCAGGCAGAACGCTATTTTGTGGGAGAGCTTCAAATAGTATTAGAAAAAGGAATGTAGGGGCAGTCAGTGCATAAATGGTGGAGAGAGCATCAGCAGGAATGGGTGGGTCCAGGTACAAGGATGTGTCCTGTTGAAGGAAATCCATTTTTAGGGGGATGAGAGGATCGTCAACAGGCTGAACCAGTGATGCCAGTGGGACATGCTGACGTAGCTGTGCAGCAGGATGTGGATGATGGGCACATAGAGCTCAGAGATGAACACGATGTTAGACATACGGACATGGGAACAATCCAGAAGCAACGGATGAGTCATGGTAAATCACCAAGAGAGCAACAAGAGATAAAAAATGGTGAATGGCTGTTTAAATTTAAATTAATTGAAATTAAAAGTCAGTTCCTCAATCACACTAACCACATTTCATGTGCTGCTCAATAGTCACATGTGGTTAGCGGGTTTTTGATAATGCAAATGTAGAACGTTTCCATCATCACAGCAATTCTGTTGCACAGCACAGTTGTAGAGCATTATGTATTGGGGGACAATGGTGGCTGCAATAACATTTTACTTCCACTCCCCCAAATACCTGAAAGAAATGAAAGCAAAACCATGGGAAGAAATGAAATGAAACTATGAAAGACATAAAGCCTAGAGACAGAAGCTTACAATGTGATGATTGGGACGATGCTTCCGGATAAAACTTATTTTTTAAAAACTTGCTTAGGCAGAGCCCCACCTGGCCTGAAGGTCACTCATGTAAAGGAATGACGAAAAGAGAAGTTGGACTGGGAGGTGGAGGAAGTCCAACGTGGTTGTTAACTGACAAGGAGAGATTGGACTTCTGGTTCAGCAGAACAAAGACCCCAGGAGGCATACCCAGAGAGGAGTCTTCCCCGATCCGTTCATTCCAAAGACTATTTGGAAAACACAATTATAGCACTCATTGTATATTCATTGTCTCTGCTTTTCTTTCCAGCTTGGGTTTCTCCCCTTCTGGACTCACAGCTATTGTGAAGAATGTAAATGAAACACATCCAGTCTTCAAAGAGTTTATCATGTAGAAGGAAAAATAAAGAGCACACCAAATGGAGAAAGAGATAATTGCTTAAAGCAATATACAAATGAAACACTCATGGAGGTCACAGCTGGGGGAAACAGTGAGGGTCTTTGCAGAGGAGGTGACATTTGAGCTGAGCTTTGAAGAGTGGATAAGGTTTAGGGGATGAAAGAAATGTTATACCAGGTAGGGAGACAAACATAAGCAAAGGCATGTGTGTACTAGTGACAAGGATGTTTAGGAAATTCCAGTAGAAACTACAGAATAGTTACATGAAATATATTTATAACAGATGAGGATGAGCATGACCAATGGTACATGGGTCGTTTTGAAAGTAAGAGATGGAGAAAAAAGCAGAAAAATGGCTTGATTGTATGCAGCTTAAGAGATTTTGGAATATGAGAATACCCACTGACCTGGAACAAAAAAAAGAAATTTTCACCCCTGGCTGGTGTGGCTCAGTGGATCGAGCACTGGCCTGTGGACCAAAGGGTCACTGGTTCAATTCCCAGTCAGGGCACATGCCTGAGTTGCGGGCCAGGTCCCCAGTAGGGGGCACACGAGAGGCAACCACACATTGATGTTTCTCTCCCTCTCTTTCTCCCTCCCTTACCCTCCCTCTAAAAATAAATAAATAAATAAACAAACAAACAAATAAATAAATAAATAAAATCTTTAAAAAGGAAAAAAAAAGAAATTTTCTGAGATTCTGCCACTCTTAGGTCAATCTTGAATTGACTGTTCCTTGAAAAAAGGAATGAATGAATGAATGAATGACAAGGCTCTGCCTTGCTAGTAGTTAAGTTCTCTGTAGCTTTAAAAACAATTTCCTAGATAACTATAGGGCACTAACATGAATCAAACCAACCAGCTCAGAACTTAGTAGGAAACCCAACTTTCTCATCCAATCTATTGTCCAAGCCTCTAGCTTACATCATTGTTGTCTAACAAAGATGTTAAACAGAATTGCTTTAACAGAGCTAAAACATCTGCTGCATTTAATAATAAATCTTCCTACTGCTGTAACATATGGCATCACCAGAAACTTTATTCCAGCGCCCCCAGAGCTTCTGAGACACTTTGAAATGCCATGATTACCATAAGTAGGTTTTGGCAATTCTCAAAGCTAAAAGAAAAACAATTAATTCATTTTAATATTTAAAATAAATATGGGCCGTTTGGATCGTTTGGGAGGAGCAGAGGAATTACAAGAACTGCGATAATTAGAGTCTAACTCCCCAAAGAGAGATGCTCTAAGATGTGGCGTCCAGATGGAAAATTCCCCTAGCAGGTCTGCGTCAGACGTGAGCTCAGCCTGCCCCAGTCTCTGCTGAACTGCGTAAGAGTCCTTCCTCCCTCAAGTTCCTAATGGGGGTCACCCTGGGCACAAATCTCTGTACTTTTGCACAGGAGGATGATTTCTACATGACCCTCAATTAGGCAGAAGTGAAGCCACGAAACAAAGGTTTAATTCAGTAAAACTCAGTTAAATAAATATTAGCCAGAAGATCTTATATTCCAGGCATTGTGCTGAATAAATACCAGGGAATCAGATAAATTGCGTAGAGGGACCTGCCTTTAAGTGACTCTGATTGGCCAAGGAAAGAGAGAAGTGCAGACTAGTCAGTGTCTGAAATGGTTCTATAATAGAGTTAACTTTAAGGCATTCTGGAAGCACAAGACAATTTATCCTCAACCTGAGGGAGAAGCAAGCAGAATGAGGAGGGAGGTGGGCTTTTCAGGCTGAGTGAACCACACAGCGCAGGGCAGTGAAACAGCAGTGTGGAGAACTGAGCTTTGTTTGGTGTGAGCGGCAAGGTGGCGCAGAAGAATCTGGGATAGAGTGCAGAGGCTCGATCCTGGAAGGCCTGTTGGGACATGCATGGGGGTTGGACTTTGTCTTGGAGGGAATGTGGCCATTGAACGGTTTTTCTGCTGAGAGGAAACATCATTGTCATGGTCATCACAACATCTTCTTTATTCCTTGAGCACGACCTCTGCCTTGGGCTAAGAACTGTTCATCCTTAATCCTTAATTCTTACCACTTGAAGAAAGGAATAGCATTATGCTCATATCACACCCACAAAAGCAAGGGAAGAGTTTGCCTAGGTGCCCACAGCTAGGAAGCACAGGAAGTATGATGGGAATCCAAGTCTTCTAGACATTGAAGATGTTGCTTTTAACCCCATGCTAGGTACTGGTTCTGAACCAGACCAGGCTTCGGGGATGGAGAACACATTGGAGGAGGAGAAGCTGGGGACTGACAGACCAGACAAGAGATGTTTAATATGCTCTGTGATAGTTATAGTTGGTGATAAAAATTTTTTTTTTTTTAAAGAACAAAGTCCTTGTCTGTGTGAAGGGCCAATATATGCTCCACTTCTTGAAGCCAGTCACCTAATAAAAATGTCAACCTTTGGGACCCTCCAGTAGTTTTTGCCCAGCATCATCAACTGCTATGGGAGGGGAAGGAGATGTTGTAATATAGAGCCATCTTCAAGGAGCTTTATTAAAAACCTACTAACAAGAAACATGGAGCAAAGAGTTTTAACGTTGGCTAGTCTCCCCTGCCTGTGTGCTCTTGACCTTAAAAACCATGCATGCAACCTCAGGTAACCCAAGAAAAAAGCCTGTTAGGAAGGACCTCAAGCATCTCATCATGCTATGGGACCTGCCAAGCAAGAGGCAGCATGGCTCAAGGGCCATGTATCCCCTGGCTATGGCTGGGTGATTTTTCTTTGGAAAAATAATTAGTAACCAGTATTAAATATTGACAGTCTCAGTCTTTTCATAATCATATATTCCATGCTCGTTTACAGGCACTGCTGAGTGGACTGTATACAAGAATGATTATGGGTTGCCCTAAGGGAACTCACAGTTCACCCTAACAAAAAGGCATGCTGTGGTTGAAATCCAGCATGACATGCTGTAACAGAAGTCTGTAATAGATTTTCTGTATATACCCAAAGGATATACAGTACATTGAACAATGCCTAGTAGTTAACACTCCATAAACATGTATTTTTCATTGAATGGAAAGGTATAGTGGTATGCAATTGAGTAAAGTATACAAGTTTGCCAGAGGGTATCCCCAATGTTGTGCTTCATCACATCATATATATCTTAACATCGATACCTTTGCTAATTCTTTCTTTTCTTCTAATAAAGTTCTATTCATCCTCCAGGCCCAATCCAGAGTAGAGATGGAGTCTTACTTGTCTCTGTCTCTACTCCAACATGGGCAGATGGGTGGATGGATGGATGAATGAATGGATGGATGGATGGATAAATGAATCACAGGAGTGAGTTTTTGCCCCGACAGACTACCATATGTTCTCCCTTCCTTCAGGATGTTTATATGCATTGTTTGACCTTCATGCAGTACTCTTCATCACTTCTTAGTGAGCTAAATCCTATTCACATATCAACTCAGGCATTGTTTGTTTTAGGTAAGCTTCTTTCTGCCTCCAGTTTAGGTTTGACCCGCCCATCATTCCTACATGTATCTGCGTAGTCATCCCTCTCTATATCTGGTAAACTCTGTCAGACCAGAAACCAGTTGCTAGTGACCATTATATTCCCAATGTCCAGAGAAGCTCATGGCATGTAATAGACTCTCAATAAATAAATTAATTAATGATTGAACATATTAAATCATTTAAATATTTCCTTTGTATCCTATCATGAGATAAAGCTAGTGCTTGAAAAATTGCACAAAACTTGAACTTCATTTCTGTGGAATAAGGCCTTTGATTCTGCATTTAGAAGTGTTTTGAAAATGCCATTTAGTCTCCTATGGAATAATTTTCCAAGGAAAAAGGATGTGATGTCACTTAGACCCTTGGGACAGTGTCTCCTTCACCCAGTATAGAATTTATAACAGTTATGTTATTATAATTAGCTTTGATAAAAGGTAAGTGAGGATGGATTTGTTAATGACACATTATACTTTTAAAGATATGGAGCCTAATACTGAGTTCTGACCACTATACACCTGAGGACCACATCCTGATTTCCCTCCATGTGAATAACTGTCATTTGGCATTCAATTGAGACAGGCCAATCCATGTGCTCTCAGCTGTCAGATGAGCCCTCCTGGGACTGTGCTATACTGTTCATTCATAAAAATCATGATGTACAATCACACTAATAGAAACCTTTCACTGAGCTGAAAGGGCCACAATATTTCTAACTATAAGGAACCTCTTGAGGAAGGGTATTATCATCCCCATGTTACAGATGGAGAAACTAAGACTCAGATCTTGTTCAAGCTCACTAAGATGATAAGCAACTAAGCAAAGAACTCAAATCCTGGGGAGTCTCCTTTGAAAAGCTTCTCTGCCCATCTCCACCAAGGAGGTTCTGAGGGATAATGGGAACCTGAAGCAGAGATCAAGTGTCAGTGGAAAGTAACTTTAGCATTGAATGATACCGAGCCAACTATCTCAGATACTACTGCCGAGGCAGGAAAGGTGGTCAGCATACCAGAAACACTTCAGCATCCTTGTGAGCACAGGACTCTAACAAATGGACAGCACATTTTACTTAATCCTCAGAACAAGGAATCTTCTACCAAAAAGGAATCTTTTCTTATAATGGGGCTGACTTAAATTTTTGTATTGCTTTAGATACATTATCTCATTTGAGGCAAACACAGATTGGAAAAGGAGACATTGCCCAGTTAATGGTTGAGGGACCTAGGGCTGAAAGTTCAGTGGTGTAGGTGGCCTATCTAGGAGGTAACAGCTGTGGCATGAACTCTAGTGAACGTTTCACTGCATTCTAGTTGACACTTGTTCTTCTGTATATTATTGTTTTCTTCTTTTCACCAACTTAAAATAAAGGTTAGAGAGAACAGAGGAAGATCCTTTTACCATGTTAGGTTTCTACATCGTGGTAACTTCGAGATACTCCACTTGGAGGACAGGAAGAGAAGTCTTACGGGTGTAGTAAGGCAATCATTTTCACCGTCTCCAATATTTCACAGACATTAAATAAGAGACTGAGCCGCCCAGACAGCCCACTCCCAGGTGCAGTCCTGGTTGCGACAGAGCACCAAGAAGAGTTGAATAAATTATTAATGCGGCCGCATTCTCTGAATTGGCATAGATCCCGTGGAAACAGTGACGTGTCCCTCTGGCAACCATTCCGTTTTGCAGAGGAACACAACATATAGTCCCTGGAGATACTCATGTTTGGTGTACAAGGTGATTTCTTTCTCAGAGTTGTTTTTCTAAATTATTTTATAGGGTTATTCAGGGCAGCTACAATAAATCTGTTATGAGGTTCCATAATTGTTTTAGACATTAACTTAGAAGTTTCCTAATTCTGAATCCTGAAAAGTCCATGTAGGATCTGGCTATTCAGTCATTTGCCCAGTGCCCCTGGCAATGACATATGGCAGTGGGAGCTGTGTCCTGGCCACTTGCACCTGGCCTGTCCGCCTCACCCATTTACACACAGACCTGGCTTCCTTCATCCTAAAGAGCCACGTTTTACTGTTGATTTGATCAAATTAAGATGAATATGTTGCATTTTTGCAGCTACTTTCCTTATAATTTCTCAAACCATTATTGCATAAGGCTAAAAATAACAAGTGTGTATTCACAGACTACTTAAAAAAAAAAAGAGCCCAGTATGGTAGGGTATAGCCATTGAGCATAGAATTCCCAAGAGTATATAAACATGTTGAACGTAAAATATGTTGATTCTAAAAACAATTTTCAACATGTTCTTGTTATTCCTCTTTGAAAATTGCTTTCAGAGATGAAAACATGCATGTATTTTTAATAGATGAATAATTGCAATAGGGGCACATGTTTATTCTTTGAAAGCTAATTTTATTTTGGTGAAACATATAATTTGAGACTAGAGCTATTTTTAAAATTCTTGTAACATCCACCCAAGAAACTCTTTTATTTTAATCTCTTCAAACTGGAGCTCAGGCTCCTTCTCTGACCTACCCTGTTTTCCCTATTGTGTCCCCTTTTCCTGGAATCCCTATCATGTTCAATAATATTTATTATGTTCGACTATCTCTTCTGAAAATCAAGATGAGGTATTAGGAAACACACATGTCAATATTCTTCTATGAGCTTACTGTAATTTGAGTCACTATGCAGTAGAAAAAATTTACTTGAAATGAAAATTTACAGTTTCAACAAAAGGAGGGTCAAAGATGAGATTTTTAATGGCTTTTTAAGGAACCACAGGCTTATTGACAAACAGATCTCAGTCCAAAGCATCAGAAAATCGCTTTTGTGCCTAGAATCATTTTATTTCTTGTGGGCAACAACTGCTTGAGTGTGGAGAGCAAGACCGACCTTCTTTGTGTGTTTAACAGAACTATTTTACACTCTGGAACCCCATGACACAGACTTTGAGAGAGCACTTGCAAGTCAGGCTGTGTTCGGAGAGAGTAAAAGCTCCACGTCATTCAGAAACTGGCTAGGAGACAACCAGGACGTGTGGCATTTCCAGCCATTACCTGTCTTTGGTTTTCCGTCTCTAACCGCAGCCTGGCCTCCACACACCTCCGCGTCTCCAGGAAGGCCTGGCGCTGGGCCCGGTCTGACAGGTAACTGATGAAGATCCCAGCTGTGTTCATGCACATGAACAACACAGTCTGGGCCGCAACCTGAAACAGAATTGCAAGCATAGCCGGGTCAGGTGGTTAAAAGGAGAGCTGTTTGCAGGCGAACAGAAAAAAAATAAACATTTCCAAGGTAAATCTTAAGGTAATAATCCAAATGTTTAGGGGCAGGTTAATAGAACCATGTTCTTCACTGAGGTCTTGGGCCTGATGGTGTCCCCTCTGGGAGACCTCCCTTGACCACTCCATCTACTTTAAAGCTTCTCTGTCCCCAAGTTTGGATTTGCACCTGGTCTGGAAATGCAACAAAAGAGGCTTCTTCTCTCTTCCTCACTCAACCCCTTTCTCCCCCTCATCAGCTGAAGGTTTGGGCCTCTTAAAGGGCCAGGAATCAGGTGAGACGAAGGGGAAGAGACTAGTAAGAAAGGGGAAAGGTATTGGTTGAATGGCACTGTTGTGTTTGACCTTGGTGCTCTCAGGTCCTCCTAAGTAGCATCCAAATCCTAATGTTCTGAACTCAAGAAAAAACATTGTATTTATCTACTGCTTTTCATCTCCATTGCTGCCACCCAGCTCCTAGGCACCAAAATCTTCTGGCTGTGCTCTTGGTAAGCCCCAAGCCCCCCTTACAAGTGGAGTCATGGCCCTGTGCTTTAGGCCTGTTTAGGCTTTTGGACGCAGGTGTGTCTTCATGGGGCTCACAGTTGAGCGTCAGTGGCTGTACCCTGGGTGGAGGGAAGGGCTGCGAAAGGAGGGGAGCCTGAACACTGGAGAATGAGGAGAACAGAGGGAGGCTGTGACACTCCCTGCAACCCCTAGGGGATCAGCCTCAGCCTCACAGAGGCAATGGATGTGCATGTGTATCTATGTGTTTGCACAGTGTGCACGTGACTATATATGGGTGTGCCCAGCATATAACAGACATCCAGTAACTGTTGGATGTACCTTTCAAGATAAGGCCATTTATTTCCAAATGCTAATAGTCTGTGGTGTAATATGCATCTTTTATTTGTTTCGTAAGTGATGCATTACAGATTTTCTTCCTCCAGGTTAAGGAATGTTCTAGAGGACCATGAAGTACTAAAATCTTTTGTATGTAGGCTATTTTACAAAGAGTGTTTATGTCCACTATTCACTATGCAGGGAAGGCAGTGAAGGGGGCCTGAGGGAGCCAACTCTGGCATCAGACAGAAATGGACCTCAAATCCCCTCCCTAACCTTTAGCCCCAGGAGAACCGAGGCAGCCTTGCCCCTCACTGGGTGCAGATACCAAATAGCTCAGTTTGCTGATGTTTGCAGAGCTTCACATTCCAGCCCGATGCCTAAAGAGCTGGGCCCCCATCAAGGCCATGTACTTGCCATGGAAACTTGGCCCAGTCAATTTTTCTGACCCTTATATTTTTTCCCCTGCAAAACAGACATATTTTCCAAAAATGTTGTTGGATAATCGATGAAAGCAATTGTCAGAAGGCCCCGTCACACGATCACTGCTCACCACGTATCAGCCGTGTAGTGGTTATGGTCATTACCATTGCTTTTGGTATCTCTCATGTCTCAGTAGTGACTCACTGAGCATCTGAGCAGGTGCCCAGCACTGCCAGGTATAAGCTTGAGGAGCCCTTCTGTGATGTGGCAGCAGGAACAGTGAAGACTGTGTGAGACTTGCCATTGGAGGGCTCAGGGAAGAATGGGAGGAGAGCGATAGCGGGGTCGCAGGAGCGGTCCAGCTCGACAGAGGAACAAACCGTACTGCCGGCATCCTCGCCAGGGCTGTGGGCTCTCCCCACAGCTGTCAGCCCTGTGACCGTGCTTCCTGCCTGCCCTTTATAAATAGTACATGCCGAATTAGAAAAAGGAATTATAAATAGTTCACATGGAAGTTTAAAAAACAGCAGAGCAATAAAGCAAAGTAGTATACGTAAATGAAAATCTAAGAAAGAGGTAAAGAGAAAAGGACATGGGCATGTGAAACAAAGCTGGCACCCATGACAAGGAACACTGAATGAAAAACCTACACAAAAAACCCAAGCTGAGTCAGTGATATCGTGACAAATGACAAAGTAAACAAGAAGATAAGGCAGTCTTTTCAGAAGGTAACAAGAAGAGAGAATTTTGAAAAATAGAATTAAAAGAACAAATGAACAGGGAAATAAGATTTTTTAAAAAACAGACTGAAAAAAACTGCTGGCATTAAGGAGGAAGCCAAAATGTTAAAGGCTAAAAATAGGAAGGACTAGAGGTGAAGAAAAAATAAAGTGATTAAACCTTTTAAAAATAGGCAAGGCAACAAATGATGAAGTTAAAAAAATTTTTAAATATGAGAAATAGAACAGGTGGTAGCACCAACTTTAAAGATAAATAATGTTAATGCCAAGTAGTTTAAGACAGGAAACATTTATTTTTATTCCACTACGTTCGGAGATGGACAACACAGCAGCCAAAATTGTTCCAAGAGTATTTCCAGCCCGAGGTAACGACTGCTTGGAATCTTGCCAGCAGTAGGTAGAGTAGCGTGGAATCTGCCAAGCTGCTTGCCAGGGGCCTGGACAACTCCCGTTCATGCACCACAACTGCACACCAGACGCTGTGCCTTGGCCTTCACATGGCTCTTTTGTGGGCAATCCAGTAGCGACTCTGCTTGGTTTTTTTAGCTCCATTTCACAGAAAAGTGAGGCTCCTAGAGGTTAAGCAGTCACCCAAGATCACCAAGCTAGCATGTAGTATTAAGGTGGCCGACGGCCCTGGTTTGCCTGGGACGCAGAAGTTCATTTTAAAACTTGGATAGTGCCGGGAAAACCAGAAAGAGTTCTCTCATGCTTACATTTAGTTAATGTGTATTTTAATTAATTGCAAGTTTGGGTGGGAAAGAAGGGCAAGAGGGGAGGAGAGAGGGGAGGGGAGAGGGAAGGGGACAGGAGGAGAGGAGAGGAGAGGGAAGGGGAGGGGAGGAGAGGAGGCACGGACAGAGACAAGGAGGAAGAGGAGATGAAGGGGAGGCAGGAGGAGACAAAGCAGTTTAGCTGTCCAAGCCACGCTACCCGCACAGCAGCGCTGTCCTCGATGACTACATGAGGAGCAGTCTGCTTCAGGGGCATGGCCTCCAGTCATGAGCCCCCCCCCCCCTGGCCTGGGTATGCCACCAGGACTGAGGTTTCATCCTCTTCCCACCTTGTGGTCCCTAAACACAAGCCAGCTCCTTCATCTGGAGCTCGACCACACGGTGGGAAAACTTGGCCCTGTTGGATTATTGAGATATGACGCATTTTGGGGGCCTCGGGTATTAGCTTTAAAGGCTAACCCCAGTGTAAGCTGTGATTCCAACGTAGTATAGGTTTTACCCAAGCAGCGATGGGTCCTGTTATGACACAAGTGACAGAAAACACAGATGTGAACAAAAGAAGCAGACATTGGAAAAGCCACAGTCCTAATGACACCCCACCCTAGTCGTGCAGTTCGCAATGGCAAGTGCATGATAAATGTTTGTTGAATGAAAAAATGAATCAATGTCTCATACGTTGCCGGCGGTCAGGGTAGAATATTGGGCATTTTGCAGCACTGCGCTGGGAATGAAGTCATCAATATTCACAGGCAGGCAAATCAGATATGTTTTGGAGACCAAAGTGGACACTGATTCGATTCTCTTCCCTCTTTATCTCGGGCCTGCCGGGCACTGCATCTGAAGTGCGTTACGGATGTGGTGAGAAGGAGGCCATGAGTCTGCGGGGCCTCTGAGACTCCAGTGAATGGCTCCCCTGCTGGAGGGGCCTCCTGGTCAGGTCACAGGCAAGGCGCCCACATTCTCGTCCCTGCCACAGAGGGCAAAGAAGAACTGGGGATTTGGGTTAGCTGCCTTTCAAGGTGCTTCTGCTTCTAGGCTGAGCTTTAGAAGTCTAAAAGTGGAGGTGACATTCTGAGCCTAGGATAGTTTCCTTCTACTTTTGAGGAGAGGTGTGTGTAGGAGAGTCTGGCTTCGGGAGAATACTGTGGGCATCTCCTGTTGTACTGTGTCAGCCCCGGGCGGCGGGGGGCGGGGGGTTCCTTTGTGTCAGAGGGGGTATGGGGATGGGCCTGAGACAGCAGGCTCCCGTGGCTGCATTGCAGACCCTACTCCCAGAATGAGGGAGCACCCTGGTGCTGTCCAAGAATGGGGTGCCCGCCCTCCAGAATTCAGCGCACACTTTAAATCAAAGGCCTTTCTATGCCTTTGTATCTCTGGTAGGTAGAGTGCAGGAATCTGGGAAACAAGGCTGCAGGGGTGTCTACTCCTAAAGAGCTATTTGGGGAGCCTGTGATTACAGAGCCGGAAGCCCTGGGCCCTGCCGATTTAGACATCCAGCTTTCCCCAGGCTGGATACCTGGGCCAGACAACATAGCAAGAGTCCTGGTAACTACAAAATGTGGCATGTTGGGCTCCTCATGCCAAAAAACCAGTAGACAGGAAGGGTTCCCTTCCACGTAGGGTTCAACCCTGGCCTGAGAAAGGCATGGTAGCCGGAGGTAGAGACCCCAGAAAGGTGAGACTCTGGGTCATACCATCAGGTAAACTGCCCAGACCAGCAGAGTGTTGGCTGAGGGCGAGAGGGATCTGAGAGAAGGAGAAGGAAGACAGTGTGCACCAGCTGGGGACGTAGGACCAGCTGCAGCAGTGGGGACTTTAATTTAGCCCTTCTAAGTGCCCACTGCGAAGACAGGCCTGGAATGTAGAAGAACCGCTCTTAGAATCGGGGTGAAGTAGGTCCCAGGGGCATGAGGGGTGCACTGTGCTGGATCCCGGGCTGAGCCACCACGTCTTTCTTCAGAAACATGTATAGAGAATATCCTCCTAGGACCTGCTGCTGACACACAGCCCTCAGCTCTCAGCCTCCTCTGAGGAGCTGAATAGAGCCTTCTCACCCAGGGTCATGGAGGGTCATGATCTATTCTACATGGAAGTGTAGATACTTGTAACTCCAGCGCAGATATCTCAGAAAGTTCATCCCAGCTGCAGAGCTCCCCGCGGCACTGACGGCTTTCTGTTGAAATTGCATCACAGCTCAACTGGTCCCTTTGTTTATTTCCACTTTTTCTCCTTTCCATGGGTGCTGATCCCAACAGTATTCCCTAACAGACTTCCTGCACACCAGTCTCCCTCTCAGACTCTCAGAGGATCGAACCTTACTAATGTAGTCAGCCTCCAATATTTGTTGAATGGATGATTTAATTAATGAATTTACTTTGCACCATCCAGACCCTTAGATGGATGATGATAATAACTATCTCATAGGTAGTTTCATCCTTTCTTTCTTCATTCATTTTGTAAATACTTCCTGAGCCCCAAATAGGCACTGATGTAGATCCCGGTGGCAAACGGGACAACCCAGTTCCCTTCCTTATTGATGAGGCAGCCGGTGGGGACCTTAATTTAGATCAAGTAGTTCAAGGGAAACCTCTCTGGGTATGAAATAGGTAAATGAAACCTGAAGAAAGAGGAGGAGTTGGGCAGGCAGCAGTTCTTCCGGGGAGGGTGGCCCTCCAGTGCTTGCGACAGGAGAGGGCTCTAGCTCCTTATTCAAGCTCTAGTCTTGCTGTACCCGGGTGCTCTTGGCTTGGACCACCGCCAGATTGGACCACAGGAAATGCTTTTCTGCCCACGGATCTCTGCCCTGAGACTCCGTTCTCCCAGTGATCTGCACAGACCAGAGTCACCTTCTCCTCGCCGGTGCCCTCACCAGCTCCTTCTTGCCACCTAGCAGATGGCTGTGTCCGGGAGGTGGTGGCAGCAACTTCTAAGGAAGTTTTTGGTGGGAGCACGAAGGAGGTGTGCTCTAATGCCATGGTTACTATGGCAAGTTTGATTGGGTCTTTGGGTTCGAAGAAACATTTTGATTCATCATTAGTTAGGAGCTGAAAATAGCACCGTCCTAAGAGCTTGTTTTCTGTTAGAAAGCAGCTGTTCAAGGTTGGCTGCACGGTAAAGTCGGAGTGTTTTCCCAAGTCACTGAACTCTTAGTCCTGCCTTTCCCAAGGAAGCCCATGTTATCTTCCGTTTTACCTTACCCCCCAAAAAAGGTGTTTATTGTTACAAAGGAACATCCCATGGACCTAAGAAAGATGTAAAAAAAGAAAGAGTTCCTTAGGCCCACATTGAGTACCCCAATTCAAACAGTCCATGTAAAGATATAAAGTCAGCTTTACATGGAATAACTTTATGAAGTTTCTCAACTGCAATGTTTTCAGGTTTGGAGGACCAAATTGTCTCCCAATATTCTTTCCTCTGATGAAGACAGAGAATAGAGTGGTTTAAAATGACAATTTATCAGTAGACAAATCTTGGCCTACATCTGGCTGTAATAGGGAATAAACATGAGCTGATTTGTTAACAAGGGTTCAGTTTATTGTTTTCCAAGTATATTAACTTAATGTTTGAATCAAATAAAGTGTTCTTCTAACACATAAGTACGTGGTGGTTATGAGTAAGCGCGGTGTGTTTTGGTCTACAAGGCTGAGCTATGTACACTTTGTGACACAACAGGTGCAAAAATATGACAGAAGCCAGGGACATAAAATGTCTCTAGCCCACGGTGACTCATGCCCAATACCATCCTGTTCAAATTTTTTGTCATAAATTTGCTTATTTTAGATTTATGTCCTCATTCCACCACTGAACACAGCTAGGCCTACTTCACCAATATTCAACAGTGGGACAACTAACCCTCCAGGATGGCCATAAGATAAAGGATGTTCACAAGCAGAGAAGCCCCACCCCAGTACTCTAACCTAGTAGTGCACAGGTCTGCTTCTGGGATTCTTTCTTCCAACTCATCACAATTAATTTTATTCCACAGTATGTTGAAGGGAATGTTATTCTCAGGAAGATGTGTAGGATTAAAATAATTTTAAAAACTTAGAAAGCTCTGCCTGTAACTAGTTGCGGGAAGGGGAGACATTGACTTCCCCTCTCTAAGGCTCACACTCCTATGTTAAATGGGGACGATGGCTGGACCCACTTCCTAGGTGGTTGTGCGTGAGAGGTAATTACACGGAGCCCTTGGCGTACGATGAGCGTTCAGTACATGTTAGCTGTTACTATCGATAGCAATTTCTTTCTCTTTCTCATCTAGACGATATAGTCCTTTAATCAGGAATTTTCTGTCATACTTAATTTTTTTGGACTCTGTAGCTATTGTGAGAATGCCATTATTTTGCAAACTGGGACACTTTTGAGAGTGAAAGGAGACAGCATAAATCTAGGGTGTCCTGCACACACCGTGATGTATGTATGGGCCCCCTACCTGCAGTGCACCCTACTGGGCGAGGCTGTGTGCGTAAGTCTTCAAACTATACTCCCAGGCAATTGCTTAATAAAGAGCAGTCACTGCAAATCAGTAAATGCGCAGCTCTAGGCTCTGAGCACATGTCAGCTGACAAATAGACTAAATCCCTCTATCACCCTAGGAGACACAGACCACAAACAAATAAGTAGAAAAACTACAGCATCTCCTGTGCATGGGTGAAAAGTGCTATGGAGAAAAATTTAGCTGATTAAGAGAAGAAAGGAGTGAGAGGAGACGGGAGCTCTTCCTTCATAGGCAGCTGGGGAGGGCATCTCTGATATGGTTATATTTGAGCAGAGACCCCAGAAAGGTGAGCAAACCGTGCAGGTATTTCTTTCCAAAGAAATAGTAGAAAGTGCATATTCCATTATCAGGAAACATTCACAGCAATCGCCCTGCTGAAGGAAAAGGTAACAATTGAATGGATGATGGATAAGATACGACCTAATCGACTTCACAGGGACTTCAAAAACTCACTTCAGGTACATGTAGTGTCTTCTCTATAATGTTGGCTATTTGATCTTTAAACAATTCATAACATGTAGCTTTATCCAGCTGTTACCATTACAGAAATAATAGTTAGATTAATTAATTTTCTTCTAGGTGCCTGGTGCTTTATAAAGCATATTTCATTCCTTATAATAACCAGTCAGTTTTGGGGCAATGACACCCACTTTCAGGTGAGAAACTTGAGGCTGAGAGGTGAGAAGGCTTGTGTACACACATGGCCAGGTGAAGGGGCCTGAAACACTCATCCCAGTCTGCTGATTCCAAACGTGCGGCCTCTTTCCTGAAGCCTCTGCTCTTAATCCCAACTCCTAGGTAAGAGGCCTGTGTTCGTCTGAGAAGGAGAACAAACATCATGACCCAGTTACTGAGGGAAATTCATTCCTTCCCTCATCACTCACAACTACTTCCTGCGGACCTATGACATGCCAGGCCCTGTCCTCCATTCTGGGGATACACTAGTGAAAAACAGGCACAATTTTTCTATCTGTGCGCCTGCCTCACTGGCAGTATAGCTAAGCACCTTATTTGGGATGGTAGGAGGTTAAAGTGATTTTTTAAAAAGTAGAGCAAGGGCAAGGGAAGGTGATGCCACGTGGGAGAGAGTTTACAGGTTGAAATCAGAGTTTCAGGGTTGATGCTCTCATGGAGAAGGTGGAGGCCAGCTTGGAGGGTGAAGCATGTGAGTCTCTGGGTAACGGGCATCCCAGGGGGAGGCAATGGCTTGTGCTAAGGCCAGGAGAGGGTGTTCAAAGGGTCTCTAGGAGAGAGTGAGCTGGAGCAGAGTGAGTAGTGGAGAGAGTAGCGGGAGCCAGGGTGGAGGAAGGCAGAAGGCTAGAGGTGGAGCTCATGGACCGCGGGAGGGATACCAGCCTGATGAAAAGGGAGTCATGCTAGGTTTGTGGCAGAGAAGGGCTGACTTGCTGATTTACATTCAGCTCAGAAGTTGTCCTCCCAAAAGCCATTGGCTTGTCTGCTAGAACTGGCAAGACACAAAATGGCATGTAGGCTACTTCCTGACTCCTTCTAAAGTTCTTTAGCCTTAAGAGTCACTCTCCTGCCCCCATCCAGGACACTGGAGACAGGGGCTTTTGGTGGCTTTGAGCATCCCTTCAAACTTGGAATGTTTGTGATTCTAGAAAGTGAAGCGAGAGGATTGGAGGCATTCAGATGGGGATTCCTTGCTCCTACCCTGAGTCTTTCTGTGGACAGTTACACTGGCTTTTGAACTTACATACAGAAAATATTGTTTGCATAACTGCCTTTATGATCTGGGAAGGGAAATGCTGGGAAGCCAGGGAGCAGATGCTGGGTATGCTGGAAGAGCTGCCCCCTCTCCTAGGGACTGTGGGGGCAGTCACCAGGGGTGCTGTTCTCACTGGAGACCACCAACAGGGGGTCTGTTTCCACTCTCCACCAGGATCAGGTGGAGGAGCCAGTTAGCAGTCATGGCCGGATAATAGTTCATCTCCTTTGCTCATCAGAGTTTTAGAAATGGTGACAAAGTTTGGCGAGTAAGAGGAAAAGGAATCCTACTAGGAAACTCTATGAACAGCTCAGGATTACAGCCTGCCCAGTGTTTGGGGCAAGAAACCTTTCGGGGCCATGCTTCCCGGTGGGACAAGCAGCCCAGCTAGTGATTTGCACTCTAAAATCAGGTTATTACACTGTTTCTTACATTAAATACCAGAAAACTAAACACATACATTGCATTACAAACACCAAGCATTTTTTTTTGTATGAGTGCTCTCTGAGTGGGTCATTTAGGGTAAGTGTTGGTTCAAGGGAAAGAAGTGGGCTTTGAAATATGTATTCTCCTTCAACACTTAATCAAAATAGTGACTCAATGGAGTTCCAATATTGTCTCCATTAGCTGTTATTTCTTTTAAAGGTCAAAGAGAACACTCACAGAAAGAGTTGTTCTTTTCCTTTTGGTAAAATACACCACTTTGGAGAAATGATATTTGTATTAAACACATTTTTTCAGCTTTCCAGCAGATGATTTGGAAACACCAAAGGCATGCATTTTCATTAATCAGGCTATTTGCTACTGCCGTGGCTTGCGCCTGCCAACTTTTTCACTTTGGCCAAGCTCCTCTCCCCCATAGCTCTGCTCGTTCACTCAGTCATTGTTCAGGGAGCACTATTTGTGTGCCAGGCTTCAGTCTAGGGGCCGGAGAGACGGCAGTAAAATGAGAGAATGGGGGTCTCTGCCTCCATGAAGTTTCCACTACAACCTGCATAATAACAGGTAACACTTATGAGCTAGGCACTGTTCCAAGACTTTACCTGAATCATCTCTGTTAATGCTCACTCCACCCTTATATGTGGGGCCTATAACTGTCCCCATTTTGCAGAGGAGGAACTGAGGCTCACAGAGGTTAAGGAACTTGTCAGGTCATAAGCTAATGAGGGGCACTAACTGGGTCCAAACCCAGACATTCTGGCTCCGGAGCACCTGTCCTCATTCATTTTGCCAAAGCACCTTCTCTTGGAGAGGACATGTAAGAATTTGCTGAAGGTAGAGTGAAGGGCATGCATGTGGGCGTCTCATCTTCTAGCAGAGGAGGTCCATCCTTACAATCATGCCCTTTTGTTGGTATCTCTAAATCTCATCCTGGAATTCCCAGTTTGCCTGCCACCTCCACAGTGAAGTCTTTCTCAGTGTCTCCAGTCAGAATTAATGACGCCTTCCTCCTACCTCCTTTAACTACAGAAACACCAGGAACTCTTGCGGGGATGATGGTGGTGATGAAAATCATGGTAATGTTGACATTTAATGAAAACGGTGATCTGGGTATTTTAGGCAGTAATGGCCTTTTGTACACGTAAACATGGCAGCTGCCTCTCATGCCAACAGCACACACTTTCTGCAGGCAGAATTGTCACGTAAAAGGCAAATAACTGCTTGGGATGGAGTGAGTTCCCTGCCATCGATGTATTCAAACAAAATCAGGGTTAAAATTTGATAGGAAATGTGTAGATTGAGCATATTAATTTATTGAATATATCCTACTTTTTTGTGTTGTTCACTGTCCCTCCCAGAACCAGTCCCAAAATTGAGTGGACAAATGAATGAGAGGGAGGACTTAAAATCCTACTCATTAATATGTATCTATGGGGACCATGTCCAGAACTCCTTTCTGAGACTTAGGAGGTTTCTTGAACTTCACTCCTTTTCAGAATTCAATTTTTCTACATCTAAGCAATTATTCATAATGTCAAGAGTCACAGAGCTGTAAGGTTCAAATCAGAAGGAATTTTAAAAGTCATTAAGTTCAACCCCTTCCCCTTTGCCCCACAACCTGACAATGGCAGATCTATCTATATCTATCTATCTATCTATCTATCTATCTATCTATCTATCTACCTATCTACCTATCTATCAAATTCAATATTTGTGTCAATTTCCTCTTTATGAGGTCAACAGATTCTATACGTTTATTTGTTCAATCTTATCAGGAGCCATTCTAAGAAGCAAGAGTAACTATGTTTAATAAAATTGGTGTTTTCCTCTTTAATGATACCATCTATTAAATACTGTGGAAGCCATGAGTATTTTTTTCACCAGAACAAAAGAAAAGCATCACATTGATGTAAGGATTTTATGTAGGATCACTGGAGTTACAAATTGGCAGATCCATTAGGTCATCTTCTCTTGGTACGATTCCTGTTCAGCAGCTTGGCACTGCAATTTTTAGCCTTACCCAGGATTCGAGCCAGAGAGAAACAGGCCAGAAGTCTGGTAGAAGCAGTAAACTGAGCCCTGGTCCAACCCAAGTTTATCTCACCTTCTCGGACATCAAAAGTCTACTGTCTGTCATACATCCTCTAAAGAAGCCACAACTACCCACTGGCCCCGAATCCCAGCCCTGGGTAATTCCCTCCTTCCCTCCATCCCTTTCCCTCCCTTCCTTCCCTCTCTCAATCATGAATACATATTTATCAAATATGGAATCCTGAGAATATCGTGGTGAGCAAGCAAATCAGACCCATTCCCTGTTTTTATTGCACTTATTATCAGGTAGGAAAGACATAGAACTAATACACACACACACACACACACACACACACACACACAATGGTATATATTTTCTATGAAAAGTAGGGGAGATTTAAGAATGTGAGTAAGTTGGGACCAAAGACAGGGCAGAGGAAGACTCTCCCAGAAGGTGTCCTTGAGCTGAGAATGAGGGATGAGCACCTCAGGCAGAGGAGGGAGGGAAAGTCAGAGCTCAGAGGCAGAAAAAGGCATGGGTCTTTCAAGGGTCTGAATGTAGGTCATTGTGACTTTAGGACTGAGAGAGATGCAGAATGGGACCACAGGAGAGAGACAGAGGTCAGATTCAAAAGGTGGGTCCCAGGAGGGAGTTCCATCTTTGTCTTAAGAGCAATGTTAGCTACGATGACTGGCGGGTTCTAATCCCTCGTCATAAGAAGAACACCACCCTGGCAACACTGAACAGCAGACTGGAAAGGGTTGAGAAAGTGGATACAGGAGGGCTACTGTGATCCAGGGGAGGAACAGTGCCTCCTGTACCCAAGCGGAAGGAAAGAGACAAAAGTGGAGAGTTGTGAGGAAATTCAGGAGGCAAGTTTGTCAGGAACTTGCGATCGATTGGCCAGGAGGACTGAGAGAGGGAGAAGCGACAGGCATGCCGCCGGGCTTTCCAGCTTGGGCAACGGCGAGGATGGAATAGAGCTTCCTGGGTTCACTGAGATCAAGATCCAGGATGAGGACAAGGTGAGGGGTACTATATCCAGCACTCCTTTCTGAGATTTAGGAGGTTTCTTGAACTTCTCTCCTTTTTGGAATTCAATTATTCTACATCTAAGCAATCATTCATAACTGTCAAGAGTCACAGAGCTGTAAGTTTCAAATCAGAAGGAATTTTAAAAGTCATTAAGTTCAACCCCTTCCCCTTTGCCCCAAATCCCTGATGAGGGCATCTGGCTTTTGCTGAGCACCTCCAGGAATGACTTTTTAGTCCCACAGGGCGTGGTACAATTTCAAAGAGTTATAAATAGGAAGGTGTCTGTCACTTCCTTTGGGAAGTAGTCCCACAAACCTTCTCCAGCCGTAATGACTGCCTGGCATTTACTCTAGCACTATAAATTATACATCAGATGAAACAACATCTGATCTGGGTCTTTCTGGTCCCCGAATCCCAAGTATAGAGCAAAAAGAAATAAATAAATAAGCCACAAAATGAAAATGGCTTTGTTTGTCTTAGATGATTAGATCATTAGGTACAAGAGAAGAGTTGCAATGTTATCTCAAGGAGCAGTCAATGTTAATTTATTGGGCAATGCACCATGAATACATTTTGCAGCCAGTATTGATTAGAAATTGCATTTGGATGTTGGTAATGGAGAACCAAAATAACAGTGGACTAAACACATTTGGAGTCTATTTTACGTCACATAAAAATTATCGAGCAGTCCAGGGCTAGTATGGTGACGTCACAGTATTATCAGGGTCCTAGGATTCTTATTTCTTTGTGGCCTGCCATCCTGCTGTGTGGCGCCCACCCCTAAGGCCTGCCCCCCACCCAGACGGCTGGTGCAGGTGCCACCACCTCTGCTCATCAGACAGGAGGAAAGGTAAGTGGGGTCGGATGGGTGAAAAAAGGCAGACCTCCCAGGTGAATCAGCCTGAAAAAAGTGAAGTTTATGAACTAGCTTTTAAAATGATCTTCTCAACTTTTTGTTTTTAACATCCAAAGTACCTTGAACCAAGGTCCGTTTCTGCAGGACAGCAAATGAAAATTCGTCCCCACCGTCCGCCAATCAGGAAGAACTTTGCTTAGGGAAAGACTCTGGTGTGGCCAGCTCTAGGGGGATGTATCAGCATTAAGTCCAGAATGGCTTCTCTTCCTTAGAAGAGTTTTCTAGATGCATGACCAAGGGGTGATTCCTAAGGACTGACGTTTTTCTACATGAAAGGAACACTGAAGTACTGGGTTGCCTGAAAGTTGGGGGGCGTCCTCTCCTCCAAAGGAGCAGTCTCTGCTTGCAGGGTGCAATGGCTGTTACTCCCAGAAGTGGCAGGGCCCTCGCATTTCACCTACCGCTCAGGCCATCAGCCTGTGGACCACTGACCTGCCTCCTAGCAGACTTCCACCCCAATGGCAGAGCAAGGCAGCCTCCTGCTGTGTGGCCGCATCAGACCCATGCACGCGTTTCAGAAATAACACTACTGCTGCCCAGGGCTTGGTTCCTGGTATCAGTCCAAAACTCTTTTACCTCATCAACTCCTTCAGTATTTATAAATGGTGAAGTTCTGTCATAGACAGAATAACTAATGGACAGCAGGCCTAAGGGAGCTCCTAAAGGCCACAGTATCTGCTTCCCAGGGTCTGCAGACAACCAAGAGGAAACCACAAAAGCCAGCCTCCCAGTTGGGGCCACTCAGGCTGCATAAGTGCCCAGCCGAACCACTTCTGGGTAATACTGACAGAAAATGGCTTGTGGATCACAGCTGACACGCACATTAGGAAAAAGCCAGATAGGCAATTCTGACAAGCACCACAAAGTCATAATTAAATATTCAGAAGAAAGAGACTGTCTGTCAATTAAATATCTCAGTCGCTGTTTCCTTGCAAACAAATCAGCTGAGTGAAATGGCACACAATTTTACAGCGCGTGGTGTCCGAGGTAATTAAACCACTAGGAGAAATTAAATATTAAATATAATTGAATACGGAATTCTCTCAGCATTCACTACATCATTACTTCTATTTCTCTTCCTTTTCAGAGGTCACAGACCTCAGCAAACTCCATGTTTGCTATGAGATTTGTCATTAGCCGATGTAAGGAGACAAACCAGGAAAACGCTCACATCCCCACATTAGTATTCATTATAACTCAAGGGAATAAAAAGGTCTTAGAGCCTGGGAACCTGAAAGGTGATTGCACAGTGATAGAATTTTCACGCGGTGAGGAATTCACCTTGAGGCCACCGCAGGTTGAGTGGTCTGTACAGAGAGCTGCATGGTATTGGATGGAAAATCCGAGGTCGGTCTTTCAGTGATGACGAGGTGCTATTTGCAGCAGAATGTGCTGCCCCCTGTTCCATGAAGCAGTAACATAATCATAAGCATTGCTACTGTTTGGAATACTAATTTCATTTTTCTCCTTCTTCATTACTTTTAACACATTGCCTCTGAAACTAGCAGAGTTAATTGACATAAAGTGGCCTTCAAGGACCATCAAATTGAGGGGCAGCTTTGAAATGAGACAGATGTGGCTTGGAATCCTTTATTAGCCGTATGACCAAAGGGAAATGATGTAACTACTCTGAGCTCAGCGTCCTCACTCTAAAAAGGGAAGCAGCAGCATCAATGCTAAGATGACTGTTGAGGCATTTACTCAAGAAGCCTCTTCTGCGAGTGTCCCCTGTGATGTGCCTGTGTCTATTCCAGGGACACACAAGGAGGACAGTGCCTGTCCTCAAAGAGCACATGGGTTAGTAACAGAAACAAGTAAGGAAATTCCATTCCTGCCTGACAACTCCCCTTCCTCCTTCAGGTCTTAATGAAGAAATATGCATATATCCTCATCTGAGTTTCAAGCCAGCTGCTTCCTTCACAACATAAACGAGGGCTAGGGTGAGGCAAACTAGGGGCACGGTTTTAGGAAGCACTTCATCTCGTGGCAGTGAGAGTTCAGGGTTCCATGTCACTTGGCTCAAAAGTGCTTAATTCAATTTGTATGTTTCTCGTGAATAGAGAAGGGGGGACTCTGTTCATTTGACGTCAATTGTCCGGGGCCATGAACTTATTCTTAAGTGATCTGCTCACCACCAATAGGCTAGGAAGGCTCACCCAAGTACAGGGGGAGTCTGATTTTGAATTTAGAAAAAAATAATTTTTTCTTACTGATTTTGATTCTGTTTCTTGAACTGACGGTAGAAGAATGAACGAAGTGGAATAATGATTCACAAAACTGAAAACAGAAGACTTATAACATCTTTTTGGACTTCATGGAGTCTGCTTTAGTGAACTGCATCATGTTCCCATATCCAAAATCAGGCTTTATTTTTGCTTTTAGGCAGTCTACAGACACACTGGTCCTAGACAATACAAATTGGCCTTTATGTGGTCGGCTTTAAGCTATAGGAAACAGTGGACTGAGCGATCATCCAGTTACTATGCTCAGCGAAGTCAACACATTTTGCTCAATGTCTTCCTCTCAGGAGTGAGGCAGACCAGCCGGGCTGGTGTGCAGTGCCAGGAGTCAAGTAGGAAGGTGGGGGCAACTCTTGCCCACAGCTGTACATGTGCGAAGCCAGAGGTGAACATCCATTGGTGACCAGAAGGGGGCACCACGGAGAGGTCAGGTCAAAGTAGCAATTTTGGGTATACCACAAAGCAAAGAAGTACTGAGTGAGGTGTTGTTGGAATTCATAGCCAGAGAGCCAAAGAACCAATAAGGAAGGCCAACAAGAGGGTGAGACCTGCTTTAGTACTTGGACTCTATTTTGGATGGATGGGCTGCATCTATTTAAAATTTTCAGCAATGGACAAATACCTACGAACAATTTAGGTCCATATTTTTTCTAATTTATTTTTTATTCTTCTAATTTTCTTTGACTTAAATAATCCAAATAACCACGTGACTTTTTCTTCATGTTATCCACTATAACTTCTTTAACATGTATGTAGCAAAAACTCAGCTTGTGGCTCCCAGCCCGAAGCACTTCAGGGGATAGCTTTTGGTGCACGTCTGCCTGTACTGACCAGAGAAACTGATTTCTCCTACTTGTGTTTCACTTCCTGTCGATGACTGTGTGACTGTGTGCATTGGGAGAAGTCAAGGGGGAAGGAGATGGTTGTGTAATATTCATTCATTTAAAAGTATGGCGTTCAGAGCTCCCCCGTGGGCCAGGTGCTTTACCAGGTACCAGGGACACAAAGATGAGCAAAGCAAAGCCCTTGACCTCAAGGGGCTTATAGCCTGGTGGGCACATGGGAGCATTATGACATTTCTCTGAATAGGGGAAAATACAGCATGAAGCAGCGTGTCAGAGAGAGGGACTAGAGCCTTGTCTAAGCACCGTGTCTGCTCACCCTTGTGTGGAGATGGGTTGCCTGAGCTCCAAGTCAAGCTGCTCAGTTTTGAGCTGGGGTCCCTGTGAATGCAGAGCGATGGGGAGTGCCTAGAACTGTCGACCAGCCTGCCCTTCTCCAACACAAGGCAGTTGCCCCTTCATGCCATGTGACCTGGTCATCAGGGTTGGGGTGCATTCAGTTTGTGATGAGGTGATGGGTAAATAACCGACACCTTAGGCCTTCCCTGGAGTACTTTTATATTCTTCCTAGTGAAGGAAAGTCCATACCCATCTACAATATCTTTTGGAGTCTGATCTTTCTTAAAAAAAGAAAAATCTACTGCAGCTTTGAGTTTTCATGCTTTAGAGATCTGTGCTGAAAGCAGCCTAAGACTTGCCTTGACATAAAATATTTTCTGAATGCTGTGTTCCAGATGCATTCAAAGAGCCAGGTACAAACTTGCCCCCTCTGCACCAGAGTCACAAACTCCCACCCCCAATCCATCAAGTATCAGCCTCATTACCGCAACAGCCCTCGTCTGTGCAGTACCCAGACCTAGCGTCCAACAAGCAGCTGACAAATACCTGTTGACTCATAGACCTTCTCAGTCTCATTCTCCCCTTCTTCCTAATGCCATCCTGAGTTTTTGTGGGCAGTGAAATCCAGCCTATTTTTGCCATCCTCTCTTGCTGATGGAGTGGCCTGGTGTCAGGATTCTGGTCCCCCAAATATAGGCAGCATTGTTGGACAGGAATTCCAGGGGAGCCTCCAATAGGGCAGCTGACTTAGTTGTCAAAGGCCTTTCGGCCATCTTGGCCTCTTGTTCTTTGCCCTCTCCATTTGCCTCCCTGCAAAGTGGCCATGGAGGCTTGGAGGTACAGCCAGTGGCTTTCAACTGAACTTGAGGAAAAGACCTCCCTGTATGAAATCTCCTGTAGGCTGTCCCTGTGGGTTGCTGGCAGGGGTATCCAACCTGAGACCCTCCAGCTGCATTTGGCTCAGGATGGCTATGAATGTGGCCCAAAACAAAATCGTAAATTTACTTAAAACATGAGATTTTTTGTGTGATTTTGTGTCACAATGTATTTAATGTGTGGCCCGAGACAACTTTTCTTCTTCCAGTGTGGCCCAGAGACACCAAAGGTTGGACACCCCTGCTACAGCGTCTCCTTGAAGAACCCCTTGTCAGGGAGCTCATCACTTCAGGAAGCAACCCCTTGGGCAGGTCTCTTTGTTACAAAGCCTCAGCTTTTGATGAACCCAAATCTCTGGTGCTGTAGCGACCACCCATTGGTCTTCATTCTGTTCCAGGGGACACACATAAAATAACTGGCCTGTCTTGTTCATGGCGGCACCCCCATAGATCTGAGGATACCCACCCCATCTCTTCCATATCCCTTCTATCCCCAGGCCTCTCAGCGTTCTTCTCTTTTGTTGGTCCTCCTGTTCTATTAAATTTCTTATGCTGCATTTCTTTTTCCCATGTTTTGAATTAAACAAATACATGTAGTTAGCTTATGCATTCCCTAATCCTTAGTCATCTCTAGTTTATAAGCATTCGGGTGCATTCAGCATGTAATCACACACACACATACACAAAGAAGGAAATATTCTGAAATGGTCGACTCCAGTCAACTGGAAAACCAGCTGACACAGGGTAAGGATGTATTGTTTACAACTTGGTTCAAAGAATAAGTTCTTGGCTCACGTGAAAATTATATGCTGGTCAGCACTTTATGTAGAGACAGTAGTTGGAACGATACTGTCATTTTTTCAGAAACCCAAAACATTAATATGACTTAAATTCACATCGAGCTCATATTTCCACTGTGAATAATTTTATCATTTCCTGATTTGGGGGCCTTTGGAGGTATGAACAAAGAACAAAAAACTCGGGTAGTGGGGCAGGAGGGATAGAAAACCCCAGTAACTAATGAATGTGCAAGGTATTGCACATATTACATACACGATCTAGGTCAATGAAATCCACATACCAAATCACAGACATGCCCAGTCAGAGCTCTCAGCGGAAAAATGCCCTGCAGGTTCATCTGACATCACACTGAGTTATAATCCCAGTTCATTGGCTGAGAAGGTGGTCGCACAGTTGCATGTATTGGTAGAACGGTTTTTATTCTGACCAGGATGTGGCCAGGCCTCCCTTGGAATGGCTGGCACCCCAATGGTTAACTAATCCAGTCTACATTCTTCCTCTACCCTGCAGGGCTGACTGTGAAAAAGTCTCGCAGTGAGAAAAGCTGGCTTCTGAAGTGCTGCTTAAGTGAGCTGACTTCTTAAAATAGCCCTTCATAAACAAAACTCACATGATATAATGTGAGTGTGTAAATCCAATTACGCTGTCTGGGGAAGCACAGGGCAGATTCTTCTGGCACCCACTGCTCTGTTGCGGCCGGCTGGGTCCAGCAGCACTGTTCCTAGACTCAGGTGCCAAGAAAATGCCTGGGGAGAAATCATTTTCAGAGCCCACCCTCTTGCTAACTGAGGTGCAAGCAGATAGATCACAGAAGTTCATCAGCCTTCAGTTTCTGTTACCTTGAACTCCAGCCCTGAGAAAAACCGAAGAACACGCTTCTAAATCGATACATCAAGTGGACTGATACACTGTCCAACTGCCTATTCTGGACCTGCTGGACCCTCAGGGAATCAATATTGTGCCCACTTGTTGGTGAGAGAAAAGGTTTGAGATGAATGCTGTGTCTCTTATGTTCTGAAAATAAACACATGTAGGGCCAACAGAATAGACACACTTGTGAAATGAATAAATTAGCATCCTAAGAAATATTTAGACAACAGTGAAATGTCACATCAGCATGATTGTTGCAGTGTCCTTTGATTACATGTTGTCAGCAGCACGGAATTTGGGATAAACTTAAAAATCTTTCCCATTTTGGCTTAGTTTCACCTATTTTTGATGAGCTCCTAAAATGCCATCAATCATGAAGGTATAAATATGACTAATGCATTTGTCCTACTTAGCATGACTTTGCAGCAGCTGCTCCTGAAGTAAAGTCCTCCCAGTCTTCCCAGTTCTGATCTAATTATGCGCTGACCCACTGATACCAGTCAGATGACATTACCGGATAGGAAGGAAAGCACATCCATAATTCAATCTTGCAAAGCACACACCCTACAATCATTTTACAACTCTCTCTGAATCAGACGTCAGGTCTATTTGTGACTTCAGGGCAAAGGTGCCTACGGACTAGGGTGGCTGGATTTAACTGGTCATTTGAAAAGTTATTAAAAATATCCTGGGGAAAGCCTACTCTCTATCCACTCCTAGCTCCAAGGGAGAAAAGGAAAGGAAAGGGAAGGGAAGGGAAGGGAAGGGAAGGGAAGGGAAGGGAAGGGAAGGGAAGGGAAGGGAAGGGAAGGGGGAAGGGAAGGGAAGGGAAGGGAAGAAAGGAAAGGAAAAGATAGAACCAAAGAGGATAGTCTCTGGGTATTTTTCAGAAGTAAGAAAGAATATTTCCATTTCTTGGTATTCAGAGGAATCTCTTGGGAGATTGACACTCAAATCTGTGTTTGAAAGTCATTTTCTCAGACATGCTGGGATAAGGCAATTATCTTTTTTTAAAGCCTATATGATTGGCTAAAGGAAAATGTAAAGGGACAGAGATACTCGGGGTTTTAAAAAATGCACACCATAACTAGTGAGGTACACTCATTTAACGGATATTTGTGTGTTTTGAAGTGAGTTTCTACCTTGATAACAATTCCCAAATTGGGATGATTTAAATTATATGTCATTTGTTGTATGTGAAGTAGCCGTACAATTCCCTTTATCAGTTTGAGTTAGCAGACACAGACAAAGAATATACAGTATGTGCTTATGTTAAACTTTACAGATGGGAAAGAGATGTCAGTAATTCCATTATACTTCCTTTATCTTTACTGGGAAGTAAAGATAATGATCAGAAATGCATTTAAAAGCACCTGTAAATCCTGCTTTTCTCCTGACTCTCATCTGCTCGTATCATAAACCACTATCTTCCCCAGTACAAAAAAAATGCATTTTTCCCCCAAAGGATTTTTAAGAGGCTAAATGATAAGCTCAAAGTCTCTTGCTATTAGTCAAGTGTAATGACCATGATTTAATTAGCACTTTTCTGGCTCTAGTTCCTACTGTTTGATGCGATGTGTTTAAGCCAGGAAAGAAAATGCTGCATGGGAAACTCAAATCTGATGGCATGACCTTGAGCACTAATGAACTTGGACTTGCCTACCTGGCTATCTTTGCTCCCAGAGTTCTCTTGGAGAAATCACCTCCACTCTGCCGCTTCTACTTATCTACCTCACCAAGAGGTCAAAGAAGACTAATTAGCCATGAGCTTGAACATCCAGAATGCCCCCGAGGAGAGCACGAAGCAGCACTCTCTCCTCTTCTCGCCGCCCCTGTTTTCCAATAACTAAATGATCTTCACCGTCTTATCACTAATGAGCTGAAGAATGAGGACGAAATGAATTTTAAATGTTAGGTAGCTCATAATATTGTCACCAGCAATTCAAATAGAGGAAAACGCTCATTATAGCAACAGTGCTTAGAATTTATCTACCCTGTGAAAACACCTAGCAAACACCTCATCATTAATATTTCAGTTGTACGTATAATGTCATTTCGTAATGACTTTCCAGATCGACACATTGAGCGAGCGGGATGAACGACTTATTCAAGAGGTGGGAGACATCTATGCCTGGAGGGGGACTCTGGACAAAGGCACCCGTGTCCTTAGTTTCAGTCACACAGGCAGAGCTGATTTAACTTGAAATGCGTGAGGCTTCAGTCGCCGTGGTGTTAACCTGTGGCTGAGCCTTTTTGGGGTAAACAGAATGGGAGCCCTTTAAATGGGGTTTAAAACCTCTTGATGTTTCCTCAGTGTTTTCAGTGCCACTTGGGACCTAGTGAGTACACACATATGGGCCGTCACATCTGCCCTGGACAACAACCTCTTTGTCTGGTTGGGAAGTCCATGACTTGGGTGAGTGCAGAAAACATACACAGTTCCTTCGCTGATGACAAGGAACCTCCGGGGTGGCCCCTTTTAGGGCCCATCTGGTACCCACAGTGGAAAGCGCGTGGTGATCTGAGTAAACACGGGGCTCTGTCTCCTCCATACAGGCTGTCTGCAGAGATTCACAGTTTGGACGTTACCCTGCGAAGCCATGGACATAGGTCCCTGAAGGAAGGGAAGTGGGGAAATGGGTTCTCAGAGCTTGGATTAAGGAAGCCGATCATCACCGGCTCATTGGTTACCGCTGGAAATGGCATTTTCAGTGACTGAAACTGCCGCTCAGGTATTCTGACTGCATGTTCATTCTCCTGTCCTGCTTCTCGAAGATGCTAAGTGACACATGAGCCGTCCTGTTAATGGGAATCAAGATTAATGCAGAGGAAGATGATACTGCAGTGTTTAGGGCCTTCAGTTGACAAACGTGTATCCAGCCGAGAGCTCTGAGGCCACAAAGAGCCTTTTCCCAGCAGCTCAGTCATTGTCTCGCTGGCTCTTTTCCCATTAGATGTTAGTTCCTGTGCTGTGTGCGGGGGGGTGGGGGGGTGGGGGGGGTGTCTCTCCTGAGTAGTGAGACAGGTGCTCCTCGCTCTTGAGCCATTTTGAGTGCTTGTGTGTCTCGAAGGACAGCCCCTAGAAGGTTCCCAGAGAGACACCAGCCCTGGGGCTCGAATTTCAGTTCTGCTCTGCTCTCAGCACTTGCTTGGCTCATCATCTTTGGGGCATCCCTCTAAAGTTCCTAAGAGTCAGGCATTTCTTCTCCGAAGTGAAAATGAAGGATGATCCCACCTCTTTGTCATCATTAGATGTGATAATGTATGTAAAGGCACTTAGTTCCATGTTAAATATTGTATAAAAGTAAAGGATTCGTACTGTGCTTTGATTTCTCCAAAGGTATTTAGGTGTAAAAGACTGCCTGACACAGAGACGCCTGACGTGTGTGTGCAAAGCTGCCACCAACATGTCAGGGGCCTTGGATGTTTTATAAGAGAGTCTCTGCAATGAATAGTTTGGTCTACTCGGTCACTGTTGAGTGTCTCCTGCATGCTGAGGATAACGTAGTAAAGCAGTACTTGCCCTTACGTGGTGTTTACCTTCTGAGGGTGTGGGGTGCGGGGGAAAGAAATGCAGTAAAGATAAACAAATGTGATAGTTTCCGACAGCGAATGTGCTCTGGAGGAAGTAAGGCACGTCATGCACCGGTGAGTGAGTCTGAAATAAAGAGAATGTGTCAGTCACGAGAAGACCTGGGGAAAATTGTTTTAGGCAGCAGGTGCAAAGGCTAAGGAGTGGAAAGAGCTTGGGATCTCGGAAAGAAAGTGGAGGGTGGACTTGGAGGCGGATGAGAAGAAAAGTAAGAAAGATAATCAGAGAGAGAAGCAGCGACCAGCTTGTAGAGGCTCGAGGAGGCCGTGGTAAGGAGTTAGCATTTTCTTTTAGCTGCCGTGCGAGGCCATTAGCGGGTTTCAAGTGTACCTTGTATAGGGCGGGGCAAAAGCAGGTTTACAGTTGTTCGTATGGAAAGTAACACGATAATCAATAAGTAATAGCACAAGAATAAACTCTGTGTTTCACATACTCACAGCTGCAAACCTACTTTTGCCCCGCTCTGTGTATTACTGAACAGAGAGAACTAAACAGTAGCTACTCAAAAATCACAGGGTTTTTTTTTTTTTTTTAATTTTTAAAGCCATTTCTCTTCAGTCATCATCCCTGTGCAGGTTCTAGGATAGAAGCTTGAACCTGTAGAGGGCGCCAAAGGAAAACGTTTTGTAGCCAAAGCCACAGGGTTCTTTCAGCACCTGAAGGGAAGGATAGCGCTCTGACTGCTCTTCAGAGTCAGGTGAACAGGTGACTCACCTTAAGACTGTAGTTCATCTGCAGTTCCTCCCCAAACAGCAAGTTGAATGAGCTCGGTGTGCATGTACCAGGACCTTGGTTTTCACAGTGAAGGATTGTTTATGATGAGGTGGGTGTGGGAAGACATTTTGGGGTTATTTTTAATCTTCTGCCATCTGGTAGTATTTGAGTAGAGTATAAAACAAATATGGAACCAAAATTTACTTTCTGGATTCATTTGGCAACAAAAGTGTCTCTATACTTAGAATTTAGAAAATATTCATCTTTTGCCACTTAGAATGTGTTATTCCGAATACTATTCCAAACTGACTTGGAGAAATCTTTGAGTAATGTGTCCTAAGGAAGGCTAGCTTATGAAAAGCAGTAGGTTATAATACATGAAATTTTCTGCAAATAATCAGATAGTTATGATGTACTGTGGAAACAACTCACAGTAAAAACAGAGAGGCAGGGAAAGGGAGGGAAAAAGAAGAGGATGGTACGGGGAAAAGGGAAGAGGAGCAAGAGAGGGAGGAGAGACCTGCTAATGTCCAGGTGTATAGTAACAAAAAAGCTAAAAGGCATGAGAGAGCTTGGAAGAAAGTGAGAGATCCAGACGAGATTCAGTTCAGATCCATGTACAAACAGGACTGAGAAACACAGTTAAAATAGAATTGTATACAATTCCAGGTTGAATCCTTATCATATGTGGGTATTAAAAGTTCCTGGTAATTTTGATAAAAATGTTCATTACTGTTTTTAATTAGGGAAAGTTCATCTGGTCAGCCCCCTATAAACTGAGGCTTCATTGCCCACCTCACGCCCGATGACCATAGCCATGTACTTTACGTGCTCTCTGCTCTACGCAAGGAGACTTCAAAAAGCCCTGGGAAAGCAGCCAGCCAGCGAAAGTCCACCTGAGTGAACGCAGATGGAGCCACTGGAGAAGGGAGAGACTCCCAAGACGACCAGAAGCCCACAAGGTCCATGGTGGGTAAGCCACGCACACACGGTGCCAGCGCTCAAAACTCAGGAGCAGTTTTCAGAGGTGTCAGGCCAGTTCATTCTAAGAACCTTCTATTCAAAGCTGACCACAGGCAAGGGGTGTCGTTAAGCTTCTGATACAGCAAAAGTGGCACAGAGCCTGAGGCTGCATACAGCAAGACCATGCCAAGCAGCCAGCCTGCTGTCCCAGTGCATCTCATCAGCCTTCTATGGGAAAGCACTTCAGCTGACATGATCCCCTCAGCTTTATCCAGAAGCACCCAAATTTAGTCTCCTGTTACCTACCAGATATTTGGCAAAGAAAGTGCCAGACCATTAATTATCTATTGATGTTGAATTTAAACAATAGAGGCACTGTCCACCTTCTCATTCACAGACAATGGGAACTTTGCTCACCTAAACACATCCATATTTAATGGGGAAGGATTGGAAGGAAGGAGGAAAAAAGAGAGAGACCTAAAGAGTCTGGTTCCACCTAAATATTTCAGACCATCTACATCTAAATGCCCCTTTTCAATTAAGCAAAACTTGCTTTCTTTGTCAGTGACACTACCACCCCAGTTCCCGAGGTTGATTTACTCAAAGCATCGGGGTTGGCTTCTGAAAAGATGTCATCTTAGGTCCCCAAGGCAATAAAGAATTCCCAGATAAAAGTATGCCACAGGACTGTCTGAGGTACTGGGTGAGACAACATAAGTAGGGTTCCAGCACCGGCAATCAGTATGTGTTTAGCAAAGGTCTATTCCTGCAAGAATGGAAGGTTGGTGCACAAAGATACTCAGAAACCCGGCTCTGAATTCCAGAGTCTCACAAGTCCCTGCTGTGACTCCCATGAGTAAAGCTGTTGAGAAATGGGTCACCTTCTAAATTGGGTGCTTCTCCTCCCCTTCTGTCTGCTGCTCCAGGGACCACAGACCCTGGGGGAGCAGAAAGAAGACAGCTTCTCAGCTGATGTCAGAGAAGAATTACAGAAGCAGAATATAAGGGGAGAGCTAGTAGGAACTTTAGATATCGTTTAGTTCCAGCTTCTCTAAGAAGAGAGAAATACCACCCACTAACATTCGGCACCTCCTAGGTGCAAGGCAATGTACCAAGCTGGGGCAGGGGACTCAACCAAGCAGGTGACCTGCCTCTCTCAGAAAGCTCTTTCTAAATCCCTCAGGGGAGTGGGGGGCAGGGAGGGGCAAGAACAAGGCAGGCAAGAGTTACCTGGTTGATGGAGATGACCGCCAGCCGGGGGATCACTACTTGGAGGATCACCTGCAGCAGCGAGGTGCCCAAGCCGGCCAGGATGGCCCAGGTGAGGGGCAGCGGCAGCATGCTGTAGGTGGCGAAAAGTGTGAAGAGCACGTAGCCGATGCCGTCTCCCAGGAGCCCATAGCCAAGGCCTGCTGCCAAGATCTGGGTGGTCATGGCCACCCAGGTGACCACACCACTATACTGCAGGTACGTGTGAGAGGTGGTGTCCTTCCTGACCACCACCAGGGCGCAGATCACCACCTCGATGCCGGTGAAGAAGCCCAACAGAATACCCTTGAGCGGGTCCATGGGGGCCGAGGCCAGGCTCAAGTGGAGAACCAGCAGGGTGAGTTTGGTCAGCACGTCCAGCACATTCATCACCACCTCGGATTTGCGCCTCTGGCCCAGGAAATAGCGCTGGTAGAGGCGCTCCAGATCCCGGGACTTGAACGAGTTGCGCAGGGTGGGGAAAATGACCCCTCGGTAGCTATAGCCCCCACTGAGGAAGAAATCCGAGTTGCTTGGGGCGCAGTCGAGGTGCAGGAAGCCCAGGTCGCCCCCTCCGCCGCTGCCACTGGCGCTGCCGCTCCCGCTGCGTTCCGGGAAGACTTTGGTGCCCCCCGAGCTGTGCGCTCTCTCCCCCGGCCCCAACGAGTAGAGGGGTAGCGCCGAATCCCCGGACAGCTGCGACGCGTGATGGTTGGGGCCGCCGCCTGCAGGGTCCGAGCCTTTGCCGGAGCCTCCACTCCCTCTGCTGCCGCCACCGCCGCCGCTGCCCCGGTGCCCATGAATGAAGCGCTGCTCGGTAATGTGCCGCACCGCCGTCTGCCACAGCAGCCGCTGTGGCCGAGAGCCGCTCCCGCCGTCGCCGGCCGGGGGCGTCGGGTGGATGGTGTAGAGTTCCTCGCTGCCGCTAAGGCAGCGCACATCGGAGAGCTCCATGGCGCCGGGCCGCAGGGAGGAGGCGCAGAACCCGAGGGAGGCGGCTGGGGGAGGGGGTTCCTAAAGACCCAAAGGCGTTTTGGTCAGAGCTTGGCAGTGAGCCCTTCGGTCCCCCGCCGCCGCCGCCGCCGCGTTGCAGGATCCCAGGGCAGAAGGCCCCCTACAGTCAGGTCATAGTGCGCCCCGGGGCAAAGGGCGCCTAGAAGATCGCCGCAGACCCCTGTATCCTTGCGCGCCGCCCTCCCGCCAACCCTCGAAGCTTGGGTGCGCGGCAGCGGCAGCTATTTGTCCGCAGAAGCTGCAGCGCTCTGAGCCACGCAGCACCCTTCCCGGGCTCAGGCTTCTTGGCTGGTTCTCCGCTCAGCGTCTTGGCGCAGCCTTTGCTCTCCAAGAGGCTCCTGGGCGCCGCGCTTCTGCTGCGCGCCGGGCGGGTCCTGGCTGCGGCACTTGACTCGGGACGCCCACGACTCAGCGGCTGAGGGGGGCTGGCCTAGGGTGACCGGTGGCGGCAATGGGTGCAAAGTTATTAGCAGCTGTGCCTGGAACAGAACCCTTCGGAGAACTCCATTGCGCCGGGATGGGGAGGCTGGGCGGAGTTGGGGGCGGGGGCAACGAAGGGGGAGGAGTAGGGTGCCCCGCGGGCGGGTTGGAGAGGTGGTAGCCTTAGAGCTAACAAGTCATCAAACAGTTAATTTGGAAGAGGGGGTGTGTTGAGGTTCCCTTCTGGGCTCATCACTTCTGGCTGTCCCCACTTCCTGAGCTAGAACTGACAGCGCAGCATTGGCTCCGACTCGACGCATCGCTCCGGGCCGGGGAAGGGCCTCAGGGTCCCAGTCGCTGCAAGGAGACGAGGTCAACCCTTCCAGCTGTGCTTCCGAGTCGCAGCTCACAGTTCCCATTTCCTTCACTTCAGTCTTTGGAGTCCATTTGGTCCGAGGCTGGGAAACGCGGGAGGCGGGGGCAGAAAAAAGTGGGGAGGGCTCCAAAGCCAACAGCTCTGAGAACGACGAGAAGCCATCCGTGCGGATCCAAGACAAGAACCGAAACTGGGTGCGGAGGGTAAAAGGTTTACGCCAGAAGGGAGGCCTGGGGCCGCGGGGAAGTCGACCGAGACGCCTCCGGATCCGGGGAAGCGCCGCGTGCCACCCTGGCGCTCTGAAGCGCGCCGCGGGCACCAGGCGACAGGCAGGAATTTGGAGACCTGTCAGATCGGTCAGACACCGGCTGCGACTTAAACCCGCCCTTGCGCCAAGCCACGCCCCCGGACTGCCGGGTGGTTGGGGGGTGGTTGGCAGGGACCTGGCGCCCAGATCTGGCCTGGACACCGCAGGTCCTGAAGGCTGCAGCCAGTGCAGGGAGGCGTGGGAGAGGACAGCTGCGGGTTGGGGCGGGCGGCGGCGCCCCCAGACTTGTCCCAGCGCGCGGAACCCGAGCTCCAGCTGGCGGTGCGGGCGGGTTCCTCCGCTGATCTTTTTTAGGCACTGGCTCCGGTCCTCCGCAGGTGCGCAGCCAGGACTCGTAGGCCGCTTAGCCCACGGACTCCGAAAGCCCAGCACACGGAACTGAGAGTCTCCTTTCCTCCCTCCCTACGGGAGCTTTTGGTAAAGCCAACTTTCGGGCTAAAAAGCAAAAATACCCCAAGAAGCCAAATTTAGAGGTAGGCAGCTTCCTGCGAAGTCTCTTTACTACACTAATCGTGATGGCTGGAGGGCACGCCCCCGAGCGCCTGGCACACCAACTTTCTCCCCGCTCACAAGAGGGGTCGAGGAGGAAGACGTGGGGGAAGGCATTTCCAGCCCCTTACTGGAGCCCGCTTTCCCGCCCGCGGAGCTCCAGCGCGTGGATGAGGACAAAGCCCCTGGGACGCTCGGAGCAGACCAGGGCTCAGCGCGGGGGACACGTGGTGTCTGCATCCACGCGGGGCACAACAGGCCCCCCCCCCCCGAGGGCAGCCGCCGCCGCAGTCCTGAGACCATCTGCAGGTAGCGGGGCCCCAGTGGCCACCACCTCCGCCGCCACCGCGACTGCGGCTGCAGCTGGTGGAGCCAGGGCCCTGAGCACGGTCAGCTGATGGCCAATGACGTCAGGCCCTGGGCGCTTTTGCAGCTCCCGGTGGCGTCCCAGGAAAGCCTAAATGACCTCCTCGCTGCACCTCTGCCCCTCTGGAGCAAGCGATTTCTCTGGCTCTGGCGAGGAGAAACTCCGCTCCCTCTGCCTGCCCAGAGCAAGAAGAGCTCCCGATGGCCACCCCTTCGGAACCACCTAGGCTGTCTCCAGGGTTATTGGTGTCTGCGGAGTCCCAGAAACACGGGATGCAATGCTTTCCTAAATTCTTCCTTTTCCACGCACACAGTTTCGGTTCACCCCCAGAACTGGCCTTGCACAGAGAATCCCCAAAGAGAGCAGAAGCCTCTAACATTTTTCCAGATCCCTGAGCAGTAGATTTCCGGGGTCTGACCATCCTGGGGATGATGACTCCTTTAATCCCAGTCCCTTCACGTTGTACTCTACCATCCCTCAAGAGAAGGAGCAAGATTAAACGCTCAATTTTAAATAGAAAGAAGGTTGATTCTATGTTTAACCCAGTTTATAGACGCATTAATTTAACTGTAAAAATCTCCCAGAGTAGCTGGCATATCCCATGAGGCTGGAAGATAGGGTCAAAACACTCCCCCCAAAACCCCTTAATTTCTCAGTTATCTAGATCTTAATGAAATAATCCCAGGAATTATATCCCTGAGAATGAAATGCTGCTCACTTCTTCCTTCCTAAATTCCTTGGGTTCATCAGCCTCACAGGCTGCCCTGAAACTCTCAGATGGGTAAGAAATATCTTGACTTGAGGAGGGAGACCAAAATTGGGCAGAGGGTTGGGTGGGGCAGGGAGGAGTTCCTACAGACCCTAAGACAAAATGTGTGTGGAGTTGTGTTCCCTCTGGGCACAGCCTCAAGTCATCTGTGCTGATGGCCATGTTAGTAAACTTGGCAGTGGAAAACATCTCTTTATTTTCTCAATTGTTTCTCCTTGGGAGCCTGAGAACTCAGCCTGAATAAATGAGGGGTTGAATGCAAATGGAACTTTCCTATGAAAATCTTCCTTCTGGACATATTCCAGGATGATTTATTTATTCAGCAGCAAAAGGAGGCGAGCCCAGGAGGGGGCGGTTGGACCCAATCAGATAAAATGAGTCAGGCTGGTGAATGAGCATAGCATGCTCCAGAAAGGAACTCAAAGAATTTCATGAACTCAGAGGCCGAAACCAATGTATCAGGGAGAAAACATTGCATCTGGTCAACTGACGCCTCTGAACTTGCCTGTGCTGGAGGGGTGTCCAGACAAGTTGTTTTACAATGGATGACACATATTAGATTCAAATATTGTTCTCCTCGTTGGGACCACACAGTGCCTTTCAGCCCCCAAAGTGTTCTGGTTTTGAATGACGGCATGGGCTCAGCACGAGTATTGACAGGCTGTTCGGAATATGCAAACAACCACATGATGATCACTTGCACCAAGAGACGTACATACACTGCTTTGAGGCCACAGAGGACCTCTCACTATGCTCTCTATTCCTGTGTTTATTATGGCTGGACTCCACTCTGTTCCAGGGACAGTATTTTGCCATCTCAGTGCCTTTTTGTGCCTGGTCCCTTCTTCTTGGAATTTCCCTCCACTCACTCCCACCCCCTTCTCTATTTTTCTCCCTCAAAACACTACTCACTTCATCCTTCAAAGCCTGACCAATGTACTCTCTGCAGGAGGCTTTTCCTGATATCCCCAGGGAGACCACTTCCTTATCTATCACTCAATAGTCTGTTCTGGGTACTTGGTGAATGGCCCTTAGTACGGGGACTGGCTGTACCTGATTTGCTTACCCATTTGTGTCTCACCCCTTCCCTTGAATCTCTCTTTGAGGAAGAGATCTGATTTTCCTTGAGCTCATACCTCTCAGTTTCTAGCAACTAGAGTGAACATAAAGATAATAAAATTAGCAACACTTCACTGAGCACCTATCCTTTGAGATGTTTACAAATGCCTCCTTTATTCATCCCAGCAATTCTCTGAGTTAGATCCTGCTCCACTGTTTAGTGTTCCCATTTTACTGACTAGGATACTGAGGCCCCTAATGTCTAAGTAACTTGCCCAAGATCACCTGGTTAATAGCATAATTCCGTCAACTAAATTTGGATCACATAAATCTAACACCCACAAACTTAATAAAAATGCCATCACAAGCAGTCAACAAATGTTGACCTAATTTAAATAGAGCTGATAGAAATGAAAATGTCAAATATATTTTGAGTTTCCAAATGCAAATTAAATAAGAGACTTCTGAAGTATTCAGGCTTTGAGAAGTGTGGCAGGATGCCTCTGTATGGCAGATAAAGGTAGCAGAACTAATTCTTCTCTGCATAGAGAGTCTATTTTTGCTCACTTCAAGCCATAGACACTATTTCTATAGTTTGGGAAAAAGCAGGTTTTCACATATTGGATTTAACCAAAATAATAATTTGTTCTGCTTTACTTCCTTTGGGTGGCAGTTATTGGAGAAACATCCTCTTGCTTCATTGGAAAATAACTTATTTGTTTGATGATGTTACTGAATACCATTGGCCACATTTATGGCAGATATGTTTACAAAAAGGAAATTTGTTTTCCTTCAGCTCCATCTTTGACTTTCTAGGACAACAATATTAATATACAAATTCAAATTTTGTAAGAGTTATGCCTTTTGCAAAAACAGCTGTAGAAACCCTGACACTTACTGAAGACATAAAATATTCACATGTCAAAGAAAAGATGGACTCCGTTCAGGAAGAGGACCTGAAACCAGAGAGATCCTGTTTCCAAAGGGAAGGAGGGTGTTTCTGACAAGGCAGCTTCCAAAGCTGGAAATCCTTAAAGGAAAAGCAGATGAAATTTGCTTAGAGGGTAGATCTTAAATATTCTCACCATACAGGCACACAGAAAGAAAAAAAACAAAACAAAGAAAATGATGGCTATATAAAGTGATGAGTATGTTAATTTGCTTAATTGCAGCAATTAACTCACCTTGCATAAGTTTACCCAAACATCAAGTTGCACCTAACCTGTGCACTTTAACTACATACAATTTTAATTTTGCTTATGTTTCAATAAAGCTGGGGGGAAGGGCGTGTCTGTCTTGCCTGGAGCACTGCTTTCAGGAAAAATCAAGGGCGTTAACTGCTTTGACAGATCCAGGAAAAGTCAGTGTCTAAAGTAGGCAGAGCTCATCCATGAAAACAGTCTATGAATCCAGAACTTTGGACTCACGTCCCATCTGGAATGCAGTGCCATGTGTGCCAGGAAAGAAAATATGGTATTTTACTCCTATCTTGTATTTTCTTGCCTTGTAAAATGCAAGAGGAAAAAGAAAAACTTTGTATACGTTTTGGATCTTCTCAGGAACAAGTTTAAATTAAATTGTGGTGCCTGGAAGGAGAAGAGTCTCATCAGGGAAAAAAACAGTTCTGAGATGGTGTATTTATACACAGAATTCATCAGTCAGGCAGGTCAGAGGGAGGCATCTCCAAGGGAGACAGACACTTATTTTTCTTCTTCTTCAAAGACGATTTCCTTGTCTCTGGTCTAACTAGAATATGGGCTTACTGTGACACCACCTATGACCCTCACTCGCTGAAACCCTAAGAGGACACACACACACACACACAGCCCATTAGAGAAGCCGTCGAGAAACTAGCTTCGAGAGGTAGTAGTGAAAGGAGAAAGAACGGGTTGCCAGCTAGTTCCCTATCTCTCCAAATCTTTTGGCCGTGGTTTAAGATCTGTTTTTTAGAAATTTGATGCACATATGAAGTCTTGGGGAAAAAAAAAGATCACCCTAAGTAGGAAACAAAGCAGATCATTTCTCTTTATTCTCTTGAAAAAAACAACAACAAAAAAAACTACCCTATTGTTATTTCAATACCACAAAACTTCTTATTGTTTAAAAAAAATATGTCACTCTATTACTGTCCCCCCAGGAGATTTTTTTGAATCTACTTAGGATAAAACTACATAGATAACATTGTAATATAAATGTATGTATATAAATTTATATAGTTATGTATGGATGTCAGTTCATTAATTGGGTGTGAAAGAAACATAAGTCTTCGTCTTTCAAAGATCAGTGTATTTGTTTTCACCCATTTGCTGAGACATTTAACTCAAATCCTCCGTGAAGCTTTCACCTGTATCCTTTAATCCCAGAAAGATGCCATAGTCATGTGGTGCCCAGGTATGGGGGGGAGGGCATACATCCATGCATATGTATGACCTCTGGCCTTTGGCTATCCATTGGCAAATGATTCCCCTTCAGGGTCACCATCCCAGATCACCACTGAGCAGTTGGTGTTTGTGAAGACTGAAGATAATTCATATAAAGCCCCGGGGATGGTACAGAAATGCCCCATCCACTCCCGAAACAAGGCCTGTGAACTACTGACAAGAGAGATCACAACTTTCTTCTACTCCCCCCTCCGCCTCCCTTTGCTGCTGTTTTCCTATTTCTGGCTCCATCCTCTCTCACCCAGATGCTTTCGATAGATGGAACGTGTCTTTTTACTTGTCATCTGCCTGCTTTCTCCAGCTGCTGAGATCATTCTGAATTTAAAAATATGATCATGTCGCTCTCTTTTTTAAGCATGGGGGGGGGGAATAGGAAATGAAGAAATAAAGAAAGGAGAAAAGAAAGAAGCAATTGTAAGAGGGAAGAAGGAGGGACAGGGGGAGCGAGGGACAGTAACAAAGGTTTTGAAAAAAACAAGACACAGGAGAAGAGGAAGGAAGAAGGGAAGGAGGGTTGAAAAAGGCGAGAGGGAGAGAAGGAAGAAGGGAACCTGCACAGACTCAGTGTGAACCCAGCACACCCACGCCCGTTATTGTATTGAGTCCACAGCCCAGCAAGGTAGACGGAATTACCCCCATAGTACAGAGGAGGAGACTGAGGCCTCATCAAGTTCACTCAGCAGTTCATCTGGATGATTCAAAAATGGAGCATGGTGTCAGCAGAGTCTTTAAAGTTCATGTGCTTGCCACTGAATCACCGGAGAAAAGACACCCAGAGGTATGACGGACAATGAGTGGATTTGGAAGGAGTCAGGCCAGACGGGAAGATCAGGGAGGGGAGACCAAGTAGCCCCAGTCATGCCTAAAGGGGCCATCTGGCACCCTTTTGGTCTTCGTTAAAGCTGTGGTTCCTCTCTAACAACTGTGCACATTATTAGTAAGATTGATTAATTAGACATGCGTGTACTCTCTACAACCCCCAGAGGGAGTGCCCATAAATAGTGTCTAGCTGATATGGCTATGGAAGCCAGAAGGAGGTGGTCACAAATCAAGCTTTGTTCTTCAGCTTCTGTTCCTGGGCAGGCAGATGGCCCCCAAGGCAGGACTCGATGATGAGTTCTCCGTGTGCCCAGAGTCTAAGGCCCCACCCAACTTTATCTGAGGTGCCCTGGAGTGGGGTCCCAACGTAGGAGGCCCATTTGTTTCTGGCCCCCAAATTGACAAAGGATCACAAATCTACTCTTTGACATTGTATCTGCATGAAATTGTCTATAAAAGCTTCTGTTCACATTATCTGGTAAGATCCAGAAAGTACCTGAATTAAAGCTTGAAGAATGAGAGTGGGTGGCTTGGAAGGACATCCAGGAGGAAATAGTGAACAGGTTGAAGAAATGAAATGGTGCACCTCTCCAATGCTCTTGATGGCGCAGAAGACAATATTTCCTGGACAATACAGGCACTGATGACTCTGAGTTGAAAAGTTATTCAGATGAGTACCACTTTGAAAGTTTCAGGGATATATGTCCCAACTTATGTTCTTTATATTTTCTTTTTATATATTTCTAAAAGTGATATTTGTTAAAATCTACACTTAACTGTGTTTAAAATGCTCTTTGAATAAGGTAAAATTAAAATTCTGAGTGATAAAAAAGCATTCTTTGCAGTTTAATTAGCATTTAAGTAGCATTTGTTTCCTTTCTTAGTAATGCATTAAATAAGGCATCATCCTACAACTGGTGGTGCCTGACAGTCTAACAAATACGGCATGTTGTGGTGATAATTAAACCACTGACTTCCAGCAGGCAGGGTCCCAGAGACGCACACCTAATATTTTACAGGTGTGAGGGGCAGAGGGGTTTCCTACGGGGACCAGGACCCACATCTAGTCATCACAGGACTGGTAATGAGATGCACACAGTTCTGAAGACGGATCTGGCTTCAAATCCCGACTTCCTCCTGGAAGCTCTGTGCCTTGGCCATGTAACTTAACTTCCTTCCTCTTCAATGTCCTCATTTGCAAATTGGGAATAATAATAATCTAGTAATACTTATTCCAAAAGATATGCAAGAGGTATAATGGACATTGTGATGTCTCTGTCACAGGTAAGCACAAAACCAATCCTTTCCTTCTCTCCCTTTTTGTCTGCAAAAGAAAGCAAACTCCTGCCTATTCTGGAGAGGGAAGTTCGAGAGGGTCAGGTGGATCTGTGTAATAATGTCAAGTTAAATCTGGTCTGGCTGGGGCAGAAACTGATTTCCTCTGGGGTAAGGGGATTGTAGACCAAAACATGATGAAGGGAAGCTTGGTCCAAGGAACATCCCTGCAAAGCTGAGCAAGCAGAGGCCCGAGGGGCTGTTGCTGGTATTGTTTACTAGGGCCCTGAGGCTGTTGATTAGCAGAGTTGCAAACTTGAGTTTCAGGAAAATTAAGTGACTTGCCTGAGATCACTATCTACTGGTGACTAATAGGATTTTGTTTTAGGTGGAGGTGTTGAAGCTCGTACATAGCCATGGGCCTGAATCCTAACTTTAAGGCAATATAGAAACACAGACAGCCAATCACCTCCATCCCAAACACCCAGTGGTTAGCATTGGTGAGTACAGGACTCTACATTTCAAAATGTTGTTGGATGTTGTGTGCACCCACTCGCATGTATATGTGTGAGTCCATGTGCAGGTCTTTTTTATTTTTCTCCATCCCAATTAGCTCTTGAAATATATTTAAAGAAATTCTAGCCAATTTGGAAACCGAGCACTTTATGCGAAATCAGTAAGTGGACATTTGAGAATCTCCTAGCCAAACCCTTCCAGACTTGCCAGAGGAAAAGGTGACAGAGGTGAATGAGGCAAGCTGCAGATTAAAGCTGGAACGCCACACACCATTGGAGCTGCATTCATTAGTGTCCAACACATTTATTTGTTCAGCAAGTGGTTGAAACAATCCCAAAACAATCAAGCAAGATTATGCATTTGGCCAAGGTCCTGGGCATTTATCAGCTACCTGCTGGGCCCCGGATCTATGCCAGACACCCCTGGGATGCAGATAAACACAGCACGTCCCTGCCTGCGCTACCTAAAACTTGTATCTTTTTATGCCATTATTTTATTTTCTTAACTGTCAGTGATGATCTGAATGACATTTTATATCTGGGAAAACACAGAGTTCTTGAGCAAAACAGTGCTAATCAAGTAAGCAATACAAAGAGATAAGTATAAAATTCTAGAATTTTGGAGTTATGGGGCCACATATATACTCATTGCACATGTCTTTGGATTATCAACGGATGACTGAATCATAGATTTTATGTGGCATGCCTAAGGCCACATGAAGGGTCACTGAGAAACTGAGTTCTTCTGATTCATATTTTTAAGTTTTTTCCTGGAGCAAAAAATTTTTAAAACAAGGAAATAGAGGAACTTTCTTTCCTTCAAAGAAATATTTAACCACTTTTAAAGGACATTACAAATCGGATTTATAATGACTCACGGTGTCCACTTAATTAGGTTGCTCAACTGCACGAAAGCCACCGGTTGACTTATGCTGAACTCTTTACTGCCCAGTGAGAGCCGTGGCATGTGAATGAGCTCGATGCTTCCCAGTCTGTTTCTGAGGTGTCACCTGGCTGCATCTGCGTCTTTGGCCATTCTTTTCAACCTACATGTATCATGCTCTGTCGACGTGTGTTCACCTTTAGATTTAAAAGGTCAGTTTTGTCCTTGCTAGTTGAAATGACTGTATTGCATAGACGGGCTCAGAAGCTGGAGCTCTCTTCACCGTGTGACAGAGGAGACACCTGTGGAGGCACCATGGCTTGGGCTTGTTTGTTGGAACCGTCACCATTCACAGGGGAATGCTGGCACAGCTCCTGTGCCAACACTGGGTTTGCGAGTTTCTCATATACATATACTCTTGCCTTCTTCTTACTGAGGGTGGAAGAGGTTCTTTAGCTAGAATTTTCCAGAAGGTGGTTTGAATGGAATGGATTACTGGGGCCCTTTGTCATACTGATTTCTGTGGATGCCAGGCTCCCATGACCATTGCCTTTCACAGACTCATGGGAGCTTTTGGGCACAGAGTGGGGGCTGATGACTGAGGTCCAGTGGGGCCACTGCAGGTGGTGATGATAATTAGCAACACTTGTTTCTTCCTGTTCTGCTGTGGGATGTGAAACGTGGCTTGGGGAGACTGAGCCTCAGAGCACTGTTCTGTTTTTTATGGACAGACGGCTCTGGATTTGAGGAAGAGGCTCATTCCAGGGGCTCTAGAAGTACAGCCTGCAGCCTACAGGGTGGCTGTGGTTAGGAGGTGGCTTCTGAGAGGTCTGCAAGCCACAGCTCCAGGAGCCAGCATGAGTCTCTGTTTCCACAAATATTGGGTGAGTCAGTTCTATTTGCTGTTGACATGCTCTTTAACGATGGTTCTCTTGTAGTCTTTTAGTCCAAACCGATTGGTGAGGACACTCACCTTAACAATTCATGGGTGTCGTCAAATGAGAACTGCATTGTTCTGAAATGCTCTGTTTGAAGACGTTTGATTGCATGTGGAATCCATTCATTTATTGCAAAAATTGTCTTCAATACTTTCGTCAATGAAAGAAGAGAGCTTGCAATTCTGTGAATTTAATTTCAGCTGTTGACAATTTTGAATGGTTGTAAAGTGGTTTTACATTTTATTATCACCTCACACAAAGACAGGTCTTAGTTGTGGTGACTATTAAAACGTTGAAAAGAGACTCATTAAAAAGTATCAATCAGAAATTGTGTGTGGCCAATTCAAGCATGAAATCCACTATAAAATAAATGTTACTAAGAAGTAAATTCAAGTTGCCTATTAGAATTTTTATGGGATTTTATTTGGATGTGTCACACAAGTTGAATATTTAATATCTTCCACAACACTTGCTATTTTATCTTTTCTTGTCATAATTATATTTTATAAGAAAATTTAATGAACTTTTCTCTACTACCAGCACTACTGAATTTTTCTCGACTACCAGCATTGAAGTATCAGATTTCTGTTGCAGTAAAAGAAAAAAATCCCCCGCTACACTGCTTTGCCCTGCACTCGACAATCCTTTTACGATTTCCTATTCGAGTAATAATAGTGGTTGCTTGTCACACGTGATTTACAGATCATGTGAAAAGGAAACTCTCGCTGGCTCACACAGCAACACAGTGAATAGGCGGAGTGTGTTCTGTCTTTGTGAAGGTGAGACCAGGAGATAGTGAGGTGGAGAGTTTTGCCTCCCTTCGTGCAGGCTGTGAGTGGTCCATGTCTCTTGCTCCTGTCCTGTGCTTTGCACATCCAGGCAAAGTTCCTCAAGAAGAGAGATGACTCTGTCCATCCAAACTAGAAGATTAAGATGATATTATTGATGATGGTGTTGGTAATTATTCATACACTCACCATTTTTGTTTGTTTGTTTGTTTGTTTATTTATTTAAATTCGTAACTCTGGAGATCCATGCAGGTACTCAACATTGTTTTCCTTTTGAGTTGGGTAACAGGCCTTTTATTTTGTTTTATTTTTAAATTAAATTTGTTGGGGTAACATTGGTTAATAACATTATATAAATTTCAAGTGTGTAATTCTATGACACATCATCTGTATATTGCATTGTGTGGTCATCACCCGATGTCCAGTCTCCCTCTGTCACCATAAATTTGACCCCTTTGAACCTCTTCATCCTCCCCTATCTCCCTCTCCTTCTGGTAACCACCATACTGTTGTATGTCTGTGAGTTTGTTTGTTTGTTCCTTTGTTGCTTTTTGTTTTATAACTCACATATGAGTGAAATCATATGACTCTTCTCTTTGTCCATCTGACTTATTTCACTTGGCATGATACTCTCAAGATCCATCCACATTGTAGCAAATGGCAGTATTTCATTCTTTCTTATATCTGAGTAGTATTCTGTTGTATATATATAGTACATCTTCTGAACTATCCAATCATCCATTGAAGACACTTAGATTGTTTCCATGCCTTGGCTATTGTGCAGTGAACACAGAAATACGTGCTGTTTTCCATGGTGGCTGTACCAGTTTGCATCTCCACCAGCTGTGAATGGGGGTTCCCTTCTCCACATCCTCTCCAACACTTGTTATTTCTTCTCTTGTTGGTAATAGCCATTCTAACAGGTGTGAGGTAGTATCACATTGTGCTTTTGATTTTCATTTCCCTTAGAGCTAGTGAAACTGAGCATCTTTTCATATAGCTGTCCGCCATTTGTATGTCTTCTTGGGAAAAGTGTCTGTTCAGGCATTCATGTTAATAGGTTACTAAACATTAGGAAAAGAAATGGAAGAATAATCCTTCACTTGTAGATGATGTCTTGCTCTTGAGTAGTGGGATACCACACTGATCGAAAAGAAAGCTTCACCGGGTCTCTGAAGAGGGTAAGAAAATGTACATCACCTGGGAAAGTGTGAAGGGATGTACTCAGAACAAACATAATTCAAGCCATATGAGACCCACAGCTTTCAAGACACACGGGACAAGGTGTAAAACCAGGGTTATTATAACACACAGCTACAATTCTTCTCCAGCTTTGCCTCTTCTGTTATTTTAAGTTGTCTTGTCATAGTCACTATTCTCTCAATTTTTTCTACTTTTTCTTTCAAGTCCACGTCACTTCCTCAGTCCAAGTTAATAGCTTTTTAATTGGCGTCCCTGTATCTCTTCTCTCTTTTGTTTATTCTCTTCTCCACTGTCAGGGTGATTTTTTGACAATACTAATGTGGTCAACAACGTAGCACACAACAGATCTGCCAACCCCCACAGGTAGCTTCCTATTGGTCTTAATGGTTAAGAGAGAAATCCCCAGTACTTATGCCAGGACCTCCCTTGACTCAGATTCTGCCTACCTCTCCTTCTTCACCTGGCTCTGCCCGCCATCTGTCGTCCTACTCACCTGCTCCTCACTGCCAATGGGCCCCTGCCTATGCCTTCTCTCTCATCACCTCCGTCACTCCTGTTCATTCTTAACACCTCTGCTTCATTATTATACGTCAGAGAAACTCTCCCAGAAGCATTGATTTAGTCAACAACTCCTGTCACAGGCTCTGAGAAGATGCCATCACTTTTTTCTTGGTTGTGATTTTTATATTGTTTATTTACTTGGCAGTTATTTGCTTAATGTCTGTTTTTCCTGCCAGGCCACTTGAAGAAGGACTCTGTCTTTTTCTTTTTTCTTTTTTGGTTCATTCTTGTGGCTCGAGAGCCCAGTATTGAGGCACTGTAAATGCTTAGTACATTTCAACTGCTATTTATGCTTAATTCTTTAGTGGATCCTTTCTGTATGTTCGGTGTTGTCATTCATTTGTCCCTTTCCTGACTATGGCTCCTCCCATTTCTGCTGCAGCAAAGACTGACTGCTGCCTCCTCTGGGGACAGAGTCAGGCTTCGGCACGGCCTTGAGGAGTCCTCAGCGGTGAGGACTATGGCGACAACAGCCTAGGTCTGACCCCGAAGCCAGGGCCTTTTGGTCCCTGGCTTCCCAAGTGGCTGGGAGGAGGGACCAGGCAACACAAGCCAGGGACCACAGTGGAGTTGACGGCTGCGAGGCAGACTTAAACCATTGAGAGCCAGGAGGCAGGAGGAGTGACCACGTTCGGCTTTTCCAGGGACGTCTTTCTGACCAGTCAATCCTCTCCATTTATGTTCATCTGAATCTTGACCAGTTTAGTAACACCCACCTTGGACTGACTTTCCCTGCTTCCCTGTCTCTCTTCCTTTTGTTCCTCTCTCTTGTGCCTGGCATTACAGCCCCAGTACAGGTTAGCAGTTAAGACTGGCCTCAGACTGTTTTCTAGGAAGCCTGGTTTAGATAATTTCCCCTATTATTTTAAATATCATATGCTTCTTTAGGGCTGTCAATCTAAGCAATCAGAAAATATGAGACCTCAATCCCACATTTATTAGTGAGACAGGCTTTGTTTTGGCTCTCAAAGGCACAAGAAAGTTATTCATGAGCTTCAGAGATCACTTTTAAGCTCAGAGAAGGGAAGGCTGACATGTGAACCAGCTTTCAGGTGATTGTAGTAAGTGTTCAATAAGAAAATAACCATTCACTTTAGAAAGAGAGGGGTTTCTCCAGCAAGCATGGGGCGTCAGAGAGAGAGGAAGGTGGAAGAAGTTTCTCCAGGCAGAGGGAGGGACAGGCACACATGCAAGGTGAGGAAAATCATGACACATCCGGGAAAGCAAGAGTTCAGCGAGATGAAGTGAAGCTGGGGAGGACTTCGGGGTCAAAGCGGCAAAGAAACCCTAACTTTGCACTGTGGTCTGGCAACCACTTTTCCGAGAAACACAGCAGAGACAGAAGCATCAGCATAAAATGAAGGTGGCGACTGAGCGACCTGGTGTAAACTAGTTGTTTATTTATTTCCTGCTTCATTTGGCAGGAGGATTTCACGCACTCTGAGCTGCCTAAGTTCATAAATATGAAGAATGAGAGTGGATAGAATCATAAATCATGGCTTTTTTAGATGAGGTGGGGCAATTAGAGAGACTGCTTGTCCTTAGAAACCCAGAGAGGGAAGTGGCAGAGCTAGCTAGCATGGCTGATTGACAGCTGAAGCAGCTATGTTTTTGTACTTCCTGCATTATAGGCCAGAACTTTTTTTAGTAATAACAATGATATGGGATGAATATATTTTATTTATGAACTAAAACTTGTACTTGTCAAATAAATATATCATACCTTGCATTTCAAACCCCTTTTCAGTGTTTAAACTTTGAAGCAAAAATAAGCACCCCGAGGGGTCACATAGAATGACAGAATTGAGCCAACGCAATTCTCCATGTTTACTGTCACTGGCCACGGCTGTTTATTTTTCACCGGTTGGTTAAATATAGGAATATGTACCACCACAGGGGCTGCAGACACAGACTACACCAGCATTTGGTGAGTTCAAATGCTTCCAAATCGTTAGAAACTTACTTCCAAAATCAATGTGTGTTGCTGGGTCAGCCTGTGTCTGGGGACCAACTTCCATTTCATTAATGGGCAATAAATGTGCCAATTGGACACTTATACAAACATTAGTAGAACTCAACAGTAGTAACAGCGATTGTTGCGAACTTGGAACAACGAGTAATTTGGGGGCAATGTATATTTTCTCCCTGACATTGTTCAGAATTGCAAGTGGATGGTGATGATAAAAGCAGAGTGATGCCTAGCTAGGTTTATTATTGTTTTAAAATTTTAAGGCAATACACTTCGTTATGAGCATGTCCTGCCATCCTGCCCTGGGTGCCACTAGAAATTATGCACACGAATTCTGCAGTTAACATCCTGCTTCCTCCATTCCTAGCTTGTGCAATTTTTGGGAACTTGATTAACCTCTCAATGCCCCTGTTTCCTCACCTGAAAAATGCAGATACAGCAGTAACTCCCTCATTGCATTATTATGAAGGTTGCATGAGTTAATATGCAAAATGCTCAGATGAGTGCCCAGAGCATAATGAGCACTTAATATACTTTAACTTTTATCTCATCTAGTTCAAGACAGTAAAGCGAGACCCTGGAGGAAAATGAGCTGGGAGCAGAGATAGGATTGCATCCCGCGTCTGCCAGATTTTAACTCAGTTCCCTGAGGTCTCAACAATATTGACTAATGTGATCATGGAGACAAAAATGAATGGCCGATAATCTATTTTATAAAGTATTTAAGGAATGAATATTTTCAGAGTGATTCTTGGAATATTTGTTGTTGATGGGGGCAAAGCAGTTAACACACACACAACACAAACCTAAAAAAAAACAACCAAATCCATATGTCACATGTTTTGAGTGACCGTCTCTCTATCAGTCAACAACCATGGGCTGAGTGTCCACCATGCTGACCTGTGTTCCTAGGCCATGACCTTTTAGGTCTTCATTCATGTTCTAAGAGCTGGCATTCTTAACTATGAAAGCTGGCAGGACCTATCTTCCAAGTAAGCACCTCTTAAATTCTTTGCCAAATTGCTCTCACATTTCTTAGGAATAATTCCTAGTTTATATTGATTACTCATTTCATTAAAAATTTCTATGCATCGTCACCACTGTTTTTTAGCATTCCCATATTATTTCAATTTTTATTCCAGCCTTATTTCTCCTCACTAAGGTTATTTACCTTTCTGGTGATTTTTAATGATAGCTTTAAACAAAACAATCTTACATTGCAGTTGTTGGAAGAGCTCTCTGATTAAAGATGTCTGCTTTTTTTGCCTCTGAACTTCATAATTTTTTGTGATGCTTTCTATGTGACAGGAGCTGGTAAAGATGAACCAGACGTTTGTGCCTGGTAGGGGCTCACAGTACAGATGCGGGGTGGTAAAAACACGCACCAAACATTCACGATATAATATGACAAGTGTTCTCATCAAAGTGAGCTCCACATATTGATGGAACACTCAGCGCTCAGTTGATTCTGCCAGGGAGAGTCAGGAAACACACTCCCGAGAAAGTGATATTTGAACAGGGTCTGGAAGATGCAGTTGGACTTTTTACCATGAAGATGTTGAGAGGGAAGAATACTCCAGGCCATTCTGTGTGCTTGGGGATTGGCAGGCAAATTTGGCTTTGTCAGAGTAGATGGCACCTGTGTCCCCTGGGGTAGAAGCAGAAGGTGGTATACTGAGCTACAGAAGACAAGGCCAGTCTAGAGAGCTAGTCCAGAATTCCATGTTCAAGGGGCATGATATAAGATTAGCCTTAAAGTAGACAGACCATAGGATGTGAGGGTTGGTATTGGCAGCAAATCAGGCTGGGAGGTAAGTTCAAGGTCAGGGAGGACCTTATAAAAAAGACATGCCAAAGAGTTTGTCTTTACTTCTTCCTGCAATCTGGGAGCCTAGTGACTTTTTTCAAGGAATGGATATAGATCTATTTGGATGATTGTGGAGGATAACTTTGAGAAAAGAAGTCAAAAAGGAAAAAAGTAGTTATACAGCTATTTTGGAAACCTGGGTGGAAGATGAATGCCAGGACATGGGCTATGATGAAAAAAGAAGCTGGAGTCTCTGCTTTCTCAGGGCTTGCTGTGGCCTTCGTGGGGGCACAAAATGTGACGGCCATCCCATTAACAGCACTTTAAACTGGCACTGTGCTTTAAAAGAACAGGTGCAACACCAAACCAGTATTTTCTGAGAGTGGCGACTCTATGGCAGGCACCTTTGGCAGAGTGTTGGGTATCATTGACTTCAATCTGATTTTCTCCTCCATCAGACTAGTGAGGCAGACGGTGTAGTAATTCCTGTTCTGGAGAGGGAGAACCCAGACTGAGAGTCTAATGGATACTCTAGTCCATGTTGCCAGGAAGGTGCAGAACCTGCTCTTGTGCTGCACTTCGCACTTCTCTACAGGTGCCCTTTCCAGGATACTGGGGTTAACTCCCCCTATGTAACTCTGATTTTCATTCGTCAATTAAATTTTTATTTGACTCTCACTCTGTCCCAGGAGCTATACTAGGAACGGGAGAAGCCAACCTGCGTGAGGCCACAGTTTGTCTTTGCAATGAATCCGTCTGTTAGAGTTGACCAGGTGTGGGTCCAGAAACCCCTGGACCTGGGTTTGAATTGTGATTCCACCACTTAGTAGTGGGGTGGCTGTGGGAGTGTCCCTGAACCTCTCTGATCCTCAGTTTCCTCATCTGTAGAGCTGAGTTAGTAATATGAACGAATTGTGGGGTTGCTATAAAGTTCGGAGTTAGCATATGAATGTGTTTTGTACAATTCAAAGCACAGAGCAGGTGCTAAACGGATGGTAATTATTGTTATTATTTGGGGTTCCTCAATCTAGTAAGGGAGCATGGAAAGGAATGAGGAAGTGGAAACCAACCTCCAGAAATAAAGGCTGGGAAAACAAGTGTTAATTGCATGGGGAGTTTCTGAAAGATCTGGAAGCACATAGCGGTGATGCCCGCAGAGTTCCTGGAAGTCATCCCGAGAAACTCACCACTCACTTTACAGGTGAGGAGGCAAGGCACAGAATGGGGAATTACTTGTTCATGTCCGTTCATGTCCTGTTCCTCCAGCTACCGGCAAGAGAGAATATTGCTGTCTGGTAAAAAGCAAAATATAGACCTCTGTGATGGGAAGGCAGATGTCAGATAATGTTTGAATGGCGGCAGAGAAAGGTCAGTTTGGAGCACATCAACGGCAATTGTGAAAAAATTGCCAGAAGTGAAAAAAGAGTGACTTGCCCAGGTCACACAACCCAAAGATAGAGAAATGCTGGCACTTATACAACCTTTAGGATGACCCCAGTGATGGGGATGAAGGAGAAGACAGGAGTCCAGGGGCAACCTGACTGAGATTCTAAGTTCAGTCTTGGATCTGCCTGTTCTCTGCAGATGTCCCATGGTGATCTGGCACCTCCAGGAAGGCAAAGTGAACTAGGGCATCACATCTGACCAGAAGCTCCAAAAACTGTAGCAGAAATAAGAGGCCTGTCCCAGAAATCATACACAGAACAATGTAGGCAGAAACACAAGTCTAAAAGGGTCTTTTGTTCTTTGTATTTTTTAAAAAATTCTGACCCTGTTAAACTCCAACTTTAAGAAAGTTATAAAATATCCATTTCAGTCTGGCTTCTAAGATCATGCTTCTCAAAGACAAAACACGGTCTGCCACCTCTGTTCACGTCCCAGGTTTTATTCTGCGCTCACAGTGGCCCCGGCGGGGACCTGCCTGGGCACACAGATGGCTCGAAGCTCAAAATCAAAATGATTTTATCTGCTCAAGCCTGACAGTGCACAATGGACCGTGTGTGATTTGCGAAGTGAACCCACCATGTGCTGTTTGCCAAGGGGCTGGAGGCAGAGGGTTTGTGTTGTGAGACTGGGAACGATGCACAGTTAGAAGGCTCCTAACCAAGTGGACCCTTCTCTGTATCATGTCCACAGATTAAACTCGGTTCCTGGTGTCTCCATAGCCACGTGTGACAGCTCGATCACTCTGATACCAGTGATCAAACACACTTTTCCTTCTCAAAGTGAAAGATACTTTATTGCTAGAGTAACAAGTAAACTTTTGTTGTGGAAGGTCTCTGAGACTTTGGAGTTTTTCTCCCAGCAGCACTATCTAGACACTGCCCTGGAAACTGGGTAGGCCAACTCTCAGGCATTATCCCATGACGTGTGACCTTAGTCTCCAGTGATCCGAGACACACTTTAACCCCTGTTTGTCCTTTTTAAGATGTGGCTTTCTTTGTTAAGATGCTGTGTTCCTGAATGGAAATTACTTTGAATCTGCAAAAACACAAAGTTTATTTTAAGTGAAGTCTTCATGGCTCATTGTTTTTTTTCCCAATATATTGTTTCTACTTTTTTTCAAATAAGAACCCAGCACAGTCGATGGCCGTCGGTGGCTCTCATTCCCTCCTGGGGATTATACAAGGATCCTAGCATTCTCTAACTGTTCCAATAAGTTATCTTTAATCTTACACGTTTCTTTTGAGTGTTAGTTTCCTCTTGTGTTTATACTCCTAAAGTGATCACAATCGTGTTTTCTAATGAATTTATATTGTTTTAGTCTACCCCCAAGTTCATCCCTTTTTAAGCTCACTATTCGTTTTTGCAGTCTCTGTCACCCTCCTTGGCTTAGTTTCCTTGTTTCCGAAGTGCATCCTTCGGTGTTTTTCTCAGTGGAGGAGTCTCTTAGGAGTCATCTCTCTCACATCTTGTCTTATGACTTCTTTAGTACACTTTCATTCTTGTCCAGGCTGACAATGATTTCTCCTCAAAAAAACAAAAAACAAAACACACCTCATAGACGTGGACAATAATATGGTGATTATAAGAGGAAAGGGGGGAAGAGGGAAGGTAGAAAAAGGTAACGTGGGGGACAAATGGTGACAGAAAGAGACTTGACTTTGGATAGTGAACACACAATACAATGTACAGATGCTGCATAATGGAAGTGTGCACTTGAAACCTATGTCATTTTATTAACCAATGCGGCCTCAGTAAATTCAATTAAAAAATTAAAAAAACAGTTGATGACATAATTTTGTGGTTTATTTGTTACTAATGTTTTTGTTAGGGAAGCTACTGCTAGTCTTATACATATTTTTTCTTAGCTAATCTTTATCTCCCTGATTGCTGACAAGACCTCTTCATCTTTTTTTCCCCTTTATCTTTGCATTTTTTTTCATGAAGATGTCTAGATTTGGATTTATTTTTAAATCATTACATATAACCCATTGTTATTTTTAATACAAACATTTTGCTTTTCTACAATTCTGGGAAATTCTCCCACATTATCACATCTTTTCTCTCCCCATTTTATCTGCTCCTTCCTTGTGAAATAACTTAGTCACATGCCAGACCATCGCAATCGATCCAGTTCTCATCCGTTTTTGTTCTCTCTGCTGCATTATGGGTATTTTCCTCAGATCTACTTTTCATTACCCAGTTACTGCTAGAGAATTAGTTGTGTGTTAATCTGCTGTTCAACTTGGCCACTGAGTTCAATTTTAAGACTGTTTTATTTGTTTATAGAAGTCCTATGTGTCTGTTCTTCCACAGCATTCTTTTCTTATGTTTCCAGTTTTTTCTTTTATGTCTGTAATCATTTAACACATTTATTTTACAGTCTCTCTTCTATGTTCCTATTATTCAAAATGCTTGGTGTTCTAAAGCAATTTATTTTGTCTTATGACGTTGCTCACGGTTCGTGTGCCTGTCATGTGAACGAACAAGTTTAGCAAAGGGTTAAGAATACACTCGGGCCAGAACACATGGGTTTGACTCTCGACTTGGCTATTCGTTAGCCGAATGAACTTGAACTAGTTATACAAATCTTTATGCTTGACTTAATGAGCATATTAATAGAACTTAATCTTATTGAGATACTGTGTACTAATTTTATATTTAAAATAATTAGAAAGAGCCTGGCATATAAAAATTGCTCAGAATGTCCTGTTATAGTCATCATCACATCATCATCATCATCACATCATCATCATTGTCATCATCATCATCTATTTGGTATGTGAACATATCTTCAGAAGGACTTTGTGTTTCTCAATCCTGTTAGTCCTAGAGTGGCAGACCTTCTGTACACTGTCATTTTCTATTAATTTTTTTCAGGCTGAGAAAGATCTTCTGTTGGAATTTGTCATATTTTCTTTTATTTTATTTTTTCTTTCTTTTTTATTCTGTCATAGTTGCCCCAATTTTTCCCCTTTGCCCTCCTCCACCCAGCCCACCCCTCACTCCCACAGTCAGTCCCCACTCCGTTGTCCATGACCCTGGGTCATTCATACATATTTGTTGACTAATCCCTTCCCCTTCTTTCTACCCTTCCCCCCTTTCCCACCCCTCTGGCATATTTCAATGTATAGGGCTTTGCGTTTCTGATCCATGGGGCAGAGTAAATTGCACTCCCAGACCTTAGGATTAGCAGGCTCATATGTGGGTTTGAAGACGTCTAATAAATAGTAAGTTAATAAAAATAGTAAATAGAAAGGTTTACCATCCAGTCATAAACATAGAAGGCCTCTGTAACATTTAGACTATGAACAAGCCAAGGGAGACACATGCCTTCTGTGGCTTGGCAGATCCCAAAAGGTAGAGAAAAATGGGAAATGCTGAAGTGAAACATGCCCAATTCATTGCCCAAACTCCCAGTTAGATAAGATGCCCTGCCTTGCATGGAAAGACAAGGGATCAGGAGAGGACAATCAGGTTACACTAAAGGAAGCCGCTCTACATGAAACAGGGAACCAAGGAAAAGGTTTCCCTACCATATCATGACCTATCCTGCCAACCAACAGCCCATGAAAAATTCATCTGGCTTCCAGGACAATTAGCAGTGTGTGTGTGTGTGTGTGTGTGTGTGTGTGTGTGTGTGTGTGGTGCTATGCTGTGCATGGCTACCTAGGCTAATGGGTGGTTTTTACAAGTCTACACTTTTATTTAGGGTATAGTCTTTCAAAGGCTTCTGCTCTGCAGGGGTCTCAGTTTTGACTTACTGCCTTTTGCACCTCAAACCCTAGAACCTGTCTAAGAATGGATGGTAGGTTCTAGTCGATAATTTACTAGTTGAGCAATCCCATGCCTTTCCTTTAATGAAAGCTCAGCTATATATTTCAAGGAAGATTTGTGTTGTTTTCTCTGGCATTTTTAGGTACTTTGAAACCAAGTAGTGTAGATAACCTATGTCCTGTGTTATTGGAAGCTGAAGACCCCTGTGATGTGCTCTGCAGAGGAGTGCCTGGCCACTCCACGCATGCTCTTAGTGTGCCTTTTTCTTGTTTGTTTGTCTTTTGTCTCTATTTTCTCCTGTCTATGCGTCTCTCTACTACCTCTCTGTCTTTCTGTGTTTCCTTGCCTTTCTATTATTCTCTGTCTCCCCCCAACCTCTCCTGCTTGAATTATCTCCCTCTGTTGGCTTCATTTCCCCACTTTTTATGATTTGTTACAAATATTGTATCCCCAGAGTCTAGCTCAGACTTTGCCATAGAATAAAAATTCATGCATATTTATTGATTGAAATAATACATTTCCTCCTTTATGGACAAGGCAGTTTGCTGCTTTGGATCTAAGTTGAAAATGTCGTACCTACACGACACCCCTACTATCATACTACTCCTATTAGCATCACTGCCATGATTATGACAAATATAATATCAATTGCTTAAATATATTTAATGCTTATCTTCCTCCAGGGATTTTTCTAGAAACTTCTAATGTATGAATTCATAAAGTCCTCACAATCTTCTTGGAGGAAAGATACTATCATTACTCCCTCCCCTCTTACTAATGATGAAATTAAATAACTTGTTTTAATGAGAAGTTAAATAACTTGGTTCTCAACTGCAAACAATTTTGTCCCCTCTTCAGGGGCATTTGTTAATATCTGAGAATATTTTTGGTTTTCATAACAGGGGCAGGAGATGCTACCGGCATGTCCTGGGTGGAACTTGGGGATGTTGCTAAGAATCCTATAATGTACAGCCATTCATAATAAAGAATTATCTGGTCTCAAATGTCAACTGTGCAAAAATTGAGAAACATTTGGGCTGAATAAAGTATATAAGCTTTCATCACTTTAAATTTTACATGCATTTTATTTTGCATATCTCTGTATTTTTGTAAATAGCATATATCTGCACTGTTTTAAACTAATCTGTTATTCTTTGTCTTTTAATGGGTGAATTTGGTTAATTTATATTTATTGCAGTTATTGATATAATTGGGTCTATATCTACCACATTAACTTATTATTGTAGTCTGCTACTTTAATCCTATATTACCTTCAAAATAACATCTTTGTGGATAATAGAAGGAACTGAATGGGGAGAAGATACTAATTGGAAATTAAGCATTTTGGGGGAAGAGAACCTTTCCTTTTGGCCCTACATTAAAATTAGATGGTAGGATCAAATAATTTTAAAATTCTAATTATAAAGTAAATTTAATTTAATGTTTTTGTAACAGAAAAATTGCTGCTGCTCGCTGAATGTTGACATTCACACACACATTTTGCACATTCTCACACATAAACCATATGGACTTTTGGCCAATGGACTCCAAGAGTCACTTCCGAACTGAAGAGTATGTGTGTGATCCTCCACTTCACTCTCTTTTTCTTCCATGAATAATAACTATCATTCCTTTCGAGATGATAAAGTCTTCATCAGTCTGGGTTTCTAGCCACTCTATTGGTGAGATGCTCTGGGTAACATCTGTGGGAGCAATAATCTTTTTGATGTTCAACCACTGAGATTTTGGAATTTGTTATTGCAGCACAGTCTACGTCATACCTTCTGAGTGTGACAGTTAGCTGAGAGAAGGTCTGATTGAGGATCTGCAAAAGAAGGGGAGATACAGAGAGAGGATGGTAGAATTATTCACCACCTTCATTGTGTTCCTACATCATTTAGTTCTTACCTCCAATATAACATGGGCCTGGGTGAACTATAGTGTTTATTTTCACCTAGTGCTCATCTCTACCAGATTGTGAGATCTCGTGGTCAGGATTTTGTGTCAGGATGATGTCTTATTCTTCCTAATATCCAGACTTAACAGGTGTAGTAAGTTAATGGATTCTGAGCAACATAATGAACATGTAAATATATGAAAGCAACAGACACAGGACCCTACAAACAATTGGATGTACAGAAAATGCTTGGTGTAATGAAAATATCTGAATGCATGAAAGAATGAATGAGGACATTGTGCACCAGGAAAGAGGGGTGGAAGATACAAGAGTCGTAAACAAAACCCTAAGCGTGAGCGTGGGAGGGTCTGAGACAATCTCTATGTGTTTAATGATGTACATGATGCACTCAGTAGTGTTAAATTTGCTGGGACACAGTAAGGAAGATGACAGGAAACCACCTGCAGCCCATGGGAGTGTTGCCCTTGGTGATGGGGGAGGGGTGAAATTTCCAGGGACTCATAGGGTGGAGATGCTTGACTTACAGAAGGCATGGGGCAAGTGGCAGCACAAACTAGGAAAGAAGTTGTTACCAAACTCTTTGCAAGTCCAGGGCCTGAGGAAAGCTGTCAACTAGGGTGGGGGAGGTTTGGGGAAGGGTAGGAGAATAATGATTTTGGAGCCTGCACTAACCTGATGAGGTGTCTCAGGTCTGGCTTGAAGTCTGGGAGGTGGATGAGCCCAGGACCTAGGGTAGTAGCCTGGACAGAGGGCTGAGTCTGGTTACTGTGTTTGGATCCAATGTTGAGGTAGGCTTTGCTTCACAACTGAGAGAACTCCCCATGTGGCTGTTGATACCCCCATACCCCAGCTTTCCAAGTGAGTCTGGGATGTCTCCTGGTTTCTATGCATCTACTCTGAGATTGCTACTGGGAACAACTCCCTTCAACACTTGATTTATTTTTATGTTGTACTTGCTAGACTACTGGTTGTGGGATGGAGGTGGGATAGTTGGAATGCTCAAGCACTGCATCCTGGGAACAGAAAGGGCCATTTTATTTGACCTCTGAGCTATGAGAGATGTGGGCTGAACTCTGGCTACTAATTCCAGGGCCTCACATTTATTGGACAGTTCCTGAAGGTTTGGGAGCTCTAATAAAAATGTTTTCATAAAAGCGAGACTTCTGGGTTTAAACCCAGTAGTGAGACTTTGTGAAAATCATTGAACTTTTCCAGATGTCAGCTTCCCCATCTCAGAAATGTGGATAATAATTCAACAGCTTCACAGAGCTGCTGTGAGTATAATGAGTGAATGCAAGTAAAGGGCTTAGGACAACCTGACAGGGTGAGTCCTCAGTCAATGTGGTTGCTTTCATTTAACCCTCACCACAGCTCAGTGGGCACCATTGCTGTCCTCAGTTTTCCCCATACAGAAGCTGAGCCTAAGTTTATGAGGCTGATAGATGATGAAGCTAGGTTAGGACTCTCTCTGTCTGATGCTGGATCCTAGATTCTGAGCCACTACAGGGTTAAATAGTATACTCTCCAAATTCTAACAATGAAAATGTCCAAGAGGGATAAAGAAAATGTAGTATATCCATACAACAGACTACATTTCAGTCTTAAAAAAGGACAAAATTCTGCAATATGCTACAACATGGGTGAACCTTGAGGGCAATAAGTGAAATAAGTCAGCTATATGAAAACAAATGCTACATGATTTCACTTATAAGAGGTACCTAAAATAGTCAAATTCACAGAATTAAAGAGCAGAATGAAAAGGTTTTCAGGGGCTGAGAGGAGGAAAATGGGGTTACCAATCAATGGGTATAAAATTTCAGTGACGCAAGATGAATAAACTCCGAGAGATGTGTACAAAGGTGCATCCAAAGTCAACAATCATATATTGAACCTTTAAAAATTTATTAAGCAAGTAGATCTCATGTGTTAAATATTCTTACCACAATAAAATAAAATTTAAAAAAATCCTGGAACCTCAGCATATGGCCTTATTTGGAAATAGGTTCTTTGCAGACGTAGTTGGTTGAGATGAGATCATACTGGATTAGGGTGGGCTCTAAACCCTGAGGCTTGTGTGTCCTTATAAGAAGAAGAACAGAGACACTGAGCTGTGCATAAGGAGAAGGCCATAGACAGAGGGAGGCAGATATTGGAGTGATGTGTCAACAGGTCAGAGAATGCCAAGGACTGCTGGCAGCCACCGGAAACTAGGAAGGACTCTTGCCTAGAGACTTCAATGGGAGTGCAGCCCTGTGGACTTGGCCTCCAGAACTGTGAAGAATTAAATGCCTGTCATCTTAAGCATCCCCATTTGAGGTGCTGTGTTATGCCTGCCCTAGGAAATTAATACAGCCACTGGGCCTCCCCACTGACTGCTGATGTGGGCCAGCCTGGTCCTCCAGATAAAGCTCCTTTGGGGGGCAAGAGGATGTGGATTCTCTGTGGAGTCTTTTCTGCACTTGACTGGCAACGTTATTTTTAACTTTAGCTTGTGAAACTCACAATGAGGGATTTTCTCACTTTCCGTAGGAGTCAGACTTTACACCCCAACATGCAGGAGTATGTTAAAAATGGCAGAATTTTTTTTAAAAAAGGCAGAATTGTAGAAGGAGTTTGTGAAGATAATCTTAAAGGTGAAAGAAACCTTTGATGGTAATGGAGCCAAGGCAAAATCCATCATCATCACCATCATCATCATCATCATCATCAAAAGAATTCCAGACATCATTGTGCCAATTACTATGCAGAGCACAGTTAGTGCATTATCACATTGAACCCTCATTGTATGCTCTGAGGTAGCCATTAGCATCCCCGCTTACAGGTAGTAGGACCACTGCAGCACAGAGCTTGAGCAGTGCGTCACAAGGGTGAAGAAGCGCAGCTGAGCCAGGGTTCCAATCCCGTGCCCTTCGATGTCAGCCCTGGTGGACGGAGCTCCCAGGGATGCGTCTGTGAAAAGATAAATGGCTGGAAACCACGAAATCCTCATTTGCATCTAATGGTGTCCCTTACATCAGATGAGGATGGAAATCCTACCATCCTCTCTCAGTCCTGCACACTTTGGCTGGAAGTAAGTAAAATCAGATTGATTTTTCAGCTTGAGAAGATACAAAAGAAAAAGAGAGAACAGGGATCAAAGGTTAGTTGGAAATCAAAGGCTAGAGATACTATTTGCATATTCCATTAAAATAACTTATTGAAAAAATGTCAGAGAGTATTTCTGTGGTTCAATGTAAATAAAATTTTTAATAGATAAATTAACAATACACAAAATTTTAAAACTAGGAGGGAAGTTCCAACTTAGTGAGTAACTGACACTAATGTACATTTTCATACTGATTCTTACTACAACTTGCAAAGTAGATTCAAATATCTCTATTTTGTAGATGGTAATAATGGAGATTGGAGATGTTATGTGACCTGTCTGAGGTCTCAAAATGCTCATCTTTTTGACTCTGAATGATGCTTATAGTGAATGTTCCGGAAGTTGTTTTAAGGAATTTAACATAGATTGATTCATTCCATCCTCACAGCAACCTTAAGAGGCAGGTTCTGCTATTGTCCCCACTTTAAAATGGAGGTGTCAGATGGGCTAAATGAGGGTTCCAGGTAACCATGTGGCACAATCGGGATCTGAACCCAAGTGGCCTGGTTCCTGCGCTCTGTGACCTCTTCTACATTCAAACATGCAGCAGTTGTCTCAGTAATAGTAATAAAAATAATGTGTAACAAGGTTAAGAAACTTTTCTAAGTCAGAATTTCTTATACTAAATTGTAAAGCTGTGCCTTCTTTGATTAATAAAAGTTCTGAATATGTATTGCACATATGCATACACATAATGCATATATAATTATATAATTTCATTAAAAATAATATAGGCCATTGAAAGGCACTATTGGTATATGGAGATAATTTACATAAAATATAGATATTTAAGTACGAAAAGGAAACAGTAAGAATGAGAAAAATCTAAAGAGGAAAAGCAGAACTCAGTGTGCTGAGAAATTTACATACTGATAGCAAGTTTCTTTGAATGGAACATAAAATGTATGTAAATTGGCCTGCCTATTTAAGAAAAAGATATGCAAATATATGTCCACAGAAATCTGCTACCCTTCATGCTGAAGTAGAATAACAAGATGCTTAATTTTCTCTCAAATTATTTTTCTTCTTTTCGCAATGTTTCCTCAGAAAACTCTAGGTCCAGATTCCTGCATATCTAGCATTTAAATGATCTATTCATCTATGTGTCCATTTTACATGAACTCCAAGTCAGGTATTAGACAGGAGGCTGGAGTTGCAAAGGTCAATGAGACACAGAAGGATGGTCCTAAGATGCTCAGAGTCTAACAGTAGACAGAACATGTCCACGGACCTCACGATGCACCATTGGGATACACGTCATTGAATTCTCTTATAATAAAATGGGCGGGTCTGAGGGGGCTGAGAGGTACTCTGTTGATACATTTTGTGTCCCCTGATGGTCTCAAGACTGTCAGCACCCTACTTTGTGAACTCTCCCACTTTTTCTTTGAGTTCCCTTCTCTCATTGCCTCTAGCCCAATTTTTTCTAAGTGCAATTTTGGGTTCAACACCTCAGGTGTGTCCTGATTGTCTTCAATCCTAACCAAGTTGTTAGGAGGGAAGTGAGATTCGTGCAGTTCTCTCTGGGTTTTTCCCTCAATGGTTCTGTTTTGAGCTTAATGCAAACCGGGTTACAGGAATAAAATCTAAAAACAAATGAACAAACAAAGGGTTGATTACCCCTCAGAGAGCATGGGCTTTGGGAGGGCAGATGTGAATCAAAATTCTGTTTAGTCTCTTCTTAAGTATGTGATATGGGTCAGTCACAACCACTTTGGAACAAACCAGAGAGAATGCTTGCTACGTTGAGGGGTTTTGAGGAGGAATGAGTGAAACCAATGAGTAAAGCAAATTTATATTTCCACTGCAGAACCTTCCCTCAAACTCCCAGCTCACAGAAACACCTGACTACTTGAACGTCTAAGATTAATCTCAAAACAAGTTTAAAACTGGACTTCTGATCTCGTCCCTCGAGCTGTTCCATACCTATCCTTACCTAAATCAGTTGATGATTTATCCTGTTAGTTGACTCAGGCCAAAACAGTGGAGTCACTTTTGACTTCTTTCTTTCCCACGCCACATTGGATGCATGAGAAAACCTTGCTGTATCTACTTTTGACTGACAGCTGGACCCCAGCCATTCTTCCTAACTCCTCTGCTACCACCAGGGCCTGAGCCACCACACTCTGACCTGTGTTACTGCTACCACCTCCACACAAGTCCCCTCACTTAGAACATGTGTGCACCTGTACAATGTGTTCTCGACAGAGAAGACAATGTGTTCCTTCAAAGTTGTAAGCAGGCCAGGACGCCTCTCAAAACCTTATGGTAGCTCTCCATTTCACTCAGGGTAAAACCCCAAACCTTTACAATGACCTACAAGGCCTTGTGTGAGTGGTTCCTCACTTCCTCTCTGACCCCACCTCCCCGCTGCCTCCTTGTCCCTACTCCCTCAGATGTAGTGGTGCTGGCCTGCTTGCTCTTCCCTGAATATCCCAGACCTATTGCCACCCTGGCGCCTCTTTCCTCTGCCTGGCACCCTCTTTCCCATGTCGTCTCATGGCTAATTTTCCACCTTCTCAAGTCTTTACTCAGCAGTCAACTTCTCAATGAAATCTAACATGAATTTAATATTATGATTCCCTCTCCAGGACTTTCCCTCCTCCTCACCCTGCTTTATCTGTTCTTTTTAGGTAACACCTGCCTCTTTCTCACAAGCTAGGAAATGTATTGACTTATTGTGTTTTGTGTTAACTCCTATATTTCCCTCCACATAATGGAAGCTCCTCTTAGGACAGGCGTCTTTATCTGTCTTGCACACTGACATGCCTAAATCCGAGTCTAGAAACAGAGTGGGAACTCCTCAAATATTTGCCAAGTGGGAGCTCCTGGCCTAAAGCAAGTGCTCAGTTGTAATTAATTTTCACTCTTCTGCCTCCACTGCCAGTGAAAAGGTACATCCAGTGGTAAGTAAGTAAGTTCTAGGGATGCAATGTACAACATGATGACTACAGTTAATGCTGTTGTGTGATGGACAGAAAAGTTGTTAAGAGAGGTGGCCCTAGGAGTTCTTTCTTTTTGTGGTACCTTTGCGAGATGATGGATACCACTAGGCCTGTTGTGATAATCAATTCGCAATATAGGTAGGTCAAAGCATCCTCTATATGCCTCCTACATGTACAGTGATGTCCGTCAATGACTTCTCAATAAACCCAGAAAGAAAAGTGAAAAGCTACAGAATGTTTTTTAGGAACACCAAAGGAATGACCACCAGCCACGTTTGCTCCTTGCCCTGGCTGTGGCAGGACTCTGTTCAGTCTGGGAGATTACCCATGCCCCTGTGGTGACACTTTCCATCTGGGGAGACAGTCGTTTTCTTGGAGTGGGTTCATCTCTCTTTGGATGAACGCCATGTTTCCTCCTGGTCCTGATGCCAGATGCCATGTTCCACCGCATCTCATGAACAGAGACATTGTGCTCCTCACCAGGAAAAGTGTTGACTTTCTTCTCAGGGCAGACACTGTGCCGTTCGGCCCCTGAGTGCCACAGCCTTCTTTGTTGAAGGGATTTTTCTTGCCTACATGTGAGACAAGTTTCTTCCTTCCTGGTTCCATTGTTGTGGCTTCTCAGCCTCTTCTGGGCTGCCTGTTCTGTGACTTTCCCTGTCCGACACCAGGTCTTGACAAGGGCCGACTGTAAGGTGGAGAATTCATATCAGCACGTTGCCCACACAATGCATGCCATCTCACAGTTTACAAAGCACCTTCCTGTCCATGGACTCCATTCATTCTCACAAAGCGACTGGTCCTGCTAGTGTTGGCTGAAAATTAATGTCATTTAGAAAGAGACAGCCTTCTGTTGGAGCTGGCCCACTTGTCAGCTGTGTGACCTTGGGTGTCCTGCGTGGCTTCTCTGAGCCTTCTTTGGATTAGGGCTAATGACAGAGTAACTGTAAAATGTGTCATCCAAACCTAGATAGTTTTGAGCTTGGAAGACAGGTATTTTTAATAATTGTATGAGGTATAGCACACACTGGCTCTGTCTGAGCCTGTCAGATATATGATTTAATGGTAATACTAGCAATAATGGTAATACTTGCTAATGGTAATCCTTCTATCACTTCCAGTACTAATGCTAATACTAATAACAACCTCTACTGACAGTAGTAATACTAGTGATAAATACCTATATCACCAAGTGATTGTGAAGATTAAACAATAGGTGTTAAAAACACATATTGTTAAATGTTCACTGTTCAATTAAAACCTGGGAAGAGAGATTGAGTAGCTCATTCCTGAACAGGTAGCTGTGCATCAAGGTGCTAGTGGGCTTTTCTAGAGTTACCCAGCTGTTAAGTGGCAGGGCAGAGTTTCTAACTCAGTTTAAAGTTGATGCCTCTGTTTCTTTCTTTCTTTTTTGTAACATCCCGAGGCACAATCTGTTATCCACCTGGAAGTTAGCTAAGCCTGTTTGCTCAGTGACGAATTCTTGGAAGGCAGGTCCTGTGTCCTGTTCACCTGTGTGCTGTCCGTTCCTTTGAGAACCCCTGGCCCTGTGCACATGTTGGGTGGATGTACCAGTGACTGCATGGGCTCACTATCAGAGAGTCAAGTGCAGACAGGTACTTTCTTTTCTCATTAAGGCAGTGGAAGGAAAGACTGGGGATGTGGGCAAGCACCAGGGTGAGATTCATTGTAAGCTGAAATTGTCAGAAGCCCAGAACGGTGGCCCGAACATCTGTCTCGTCTGTTTATATTTCCGTTGCCAGCTTTTAGCTCAGTGCTTACACTTAGCAGGTAACAAATGCTGTGGAATGAATCAGGGCTCACAGTTGCAGTCTATTTGACATGAAGAGGAACATGGGTTTTTCCAGGAAAAAAGAAAAAACAATCAAGTGGTGATAAACTTGGGGCAAGAGAACCAAACACCCGGAAAAGTCGCAGGCAGAGGGCAGCAGATGACCCCAGCTCCAGACCTGCTCCTCCATGAGCTGCAGTTCCATGTACCGGGCCCTTCCAGGCCCTGGACCCCAACCAGCAGCAGGTCCTGCCTGCCTGTGCTTTTGCATGGGGCTCACCTGAGCTTCCTCAAAGGTACGACGCAGCTCTCCCACACCACACCTCTAATGGCAGCATTTGCCAGGATGCCAATCCATGTGCATTCCACTAAACTAGGTTGTCTTCAGCTACTCATCTCTTCTAATTTAGCTTTCCACAAAATTTCAATTAAACGCATCACCAGGAAGTTCTGTACACCAGATACCTGCAACTTTTCCCCAGTCCAAGTGTCTTCTTGGAGAAAAGTAAGACCAGACCAGCATGTCCCCCAATTGCTATCCCACACTATCAGCAAGATGCTCCATGAGAAAGTGCCCCTGGATAATAAGAGGAGAAGACATGATGCAGTATTTTTCCACTTTACAAGTCCCGATGTATCTTAGGGACTCCAGGAACCCTTTCGCAAAGAAGCCTGTTAAACTTCATGTAAAATAACGTTCTCTGCATTTATTTTACCTTCCAACCCCCTTTCCCATCTAGTAATAGCTTATAGTCCCTGTGTTTAGTCCAACACACACTGGAAAATGCTGGGTGGAGATAATTTCCAATGCTCTTTTCAACTCTGAAATTTTACTGATCTACTTCAAGAGCAGTAGTGGCTTATCTGGTGAACCCTAAGGAAATGCTGTTGGTTACTAATCAGTGTTTGGGGGGGGGGTTACTATCTTTTTACAGCTGAGCTTAAGGTATTAGCATGGATTACTTAAAAATGTGGACCCTTCTCATCTAGAGCCGTGGTCTTTAAGAAGCTGTCGGAGGCACAGATCCCTGATATGAGTCCTACGTCTGCTCCTCCTGAGGGAAGTGTCTGTAAAGAGGAATTCTAGCTCAGAAGAGCCTCTGGGAGGCAGCAGATGATGCCCTAGGTGATGAGATGGGAAACTTTATTACATTTCAGTGGCTGGCTTGGGGCTGAGGGTAAGGGTGCATGTGGGGTCTAGCCCGTAAATCTCAGAGATCCTCAGACAGTAAGAACTGGCACCCTTTAGGAAAGAGACTTTAAGTGACTCAGAGCAGGCAGTCTGTGTTCTAGGCCGATGCATCTTCTCTCTTCATTTCTCACTTTGTTGCCTCATTCTAATTAGCCTTATGATTATTAGTTTTAAATTACCCCTCTCAGCTTTTCCAGGCGATTCAGTGGCCTGGATTATTTTCATTGCTGTGGTTCAGTGTGCAGTGGTGTTCAGTGGTAGTGGTGTTGGTGTTGGTAGTGTTGGTGTTGGTAGTGGTAGTAGTGTTCACAGGCAGGGAAAAGGAGGGAATAGGCAACTCACTCCAGCTCTTGGTCTCCATGAGGGAGTGCTGGTCCTTCACTTGCAGTTGATTTAACAGCTGCCAGAGACACAGCCCCTGGCTAGGCTGGTGGAGTGGTCTCTTGTCTTCCCCAGAAGTGGGCCTCCATTGAGATGACTCTCGGAGGTGGGATTCAAAATGATTTTGTGGACAGAAGACAGTGGAGAGAAGCTGACCACAGGGAAAGCACAGCTACAGAAAACCTGGTCCCAGTGCAGGCCCTGTGACCTACCAGCTTGGGCTGTGAGCAGGGTTTTAGGCCTCTGGAGGCTCCAATGAGATCTGGCTTTTGTAGAACTTATTTTCTCATGGTGGGTGGAGCAGACAAGGCACAAGAACACAAGCAGATGAATAAGAGAATTATACAAGGTTACAAACTCTGTGAAGAAACAACATATAAAGAAATAAGAGAAGAGAACCAGCAGTGAGTGTGGGGCAGCTCCATTAGCCATCAGAAGAGACCTCTTCAAGGGGTAGCATTTGAGCTAAAAGCTTAATGACAAGGAGGTGTCCCATGGAAAGATCCGAGGGCAGCATCCTCCATGCAGAGGACACAGTAACAGCTGCCCTAACTAGGGGGTGAGTGTGGCAGGTCAAAAAAAAAGATGTCAGGTGAGTGGTAGGATGTTTTGTTGTTGTTGTTCCAGGTATATTCAGAAGCCATTGAGAATGTTTAGCAAAGTTGCCGTACAATGGGATTTATGCCGTGACAACCTAGTTGTGGGTGTTTGGAGGTGGGTGTCAGAAGGAGGAGGGGAGAAGAGTGGAACAGCATGACAGGGTAGATAAAGTGGTCCAGGCTGGAGAAGGAATGCCCAAGACCTGTGGCAGTGAAAATATTAGAATCCCAAAAAGGCACATAATGTGTGCTATGCAAGTGGTCAATACATGCTAGCTAGCTATTATTAGAGTCGCTGCCTGGTGTCTCTTCAGCTCCATGTCCCAGGGCTCCGAGTTGCGTTCACATCCCTTGGGTGAAAAGGGGTCAAACGTTACCATACCTCTGTAAGACAATTCTTTCCTAGGTTCCAGGCAGCTGGCAGTAGCCCAAGGGTTCAGAGAGGCTACAAGATGGGGAGGAAGCATGGGTCAGGGAATCTCCTGGAAACCTCAGTGGCCCACCTGCCACTTGTGCCTGTGGGCTTCGCCAAGGAGAAAGCATTCCTCTAGAGAACACACAGGAACTAATGAGACCAGAGAAACTCCATGGGCCATGTTTTCTTATAGGCTGTTATTGTCCCCATTGGACGTGTGTATAATTGTCTGTAAAGAAACATCTGCCAGGGCTGCTACCATACAATAAATCACTTTAATCTCTGCTTAGTCCTACATCCTTTTGCATTTTTAATGAAGCTCTCTACTTTTAAAACATTAAAAAGTCTACTCAAAATCCCATGGACAAAATGACCTTTAGCTGCATTTTCCTGTTGGTTTCTCTGCAGTTGATGGAGTTCAAGGCTTCCCTCAGTAATGGAATGTCTCTTCCACCACCTCTATTACTTTCCATCCATGAGAACCAGGTACCTTTCCTCTTGTGACTTTTCCACCCCCTTCTCTGTCTTCATCTACCTGTACAGAGAGCTGAGGAATGAAGAATAGATGATTCTAACCCCCGGGACATTGATCATTGCTCACTTCCTCCAAGAGCACTTTGAACAAGAGAGGGCCAGTCAATGGTCAGAAGACATTCTCTGCAGGGATATCGGATGGGTCCCAAATGTTAGTTATTTGAAGAGTTCTATTGAAATATCAGAAGTCTATTTTCTTTCAGTCACAGCCATATGCATCATCTCTACATGTATTCCTACAACGCTGATTAAGGAGGCACAATGCGACAAGTATTTTGTTAATTAATCTACACATGATTTGAAGCAAATTTATGTGTTGTTTTGTTCCTGTGTTTACATGAGATAGAGAAACAGCAAGGTGTGGTGGGAGGAACAACTAACTAATTGGAAGACAGGAAACCTCAACATCAGTTTTGGGTCTGATTCCACAAAGTGCCTGACCTTGGGGAAATAAAAAAAAAGTCCTTTCTGGGTTTTATTTTTTTGTTATTTGAGATGATTTAAACTTGATATTTAAATATCTGCTGTTGACTTTACAGGACACTAGACTTTAATCACTGACTTCTTTGAGGGCTGGTAATAAAGGGCCTAAATTTTTTTTTTAAGGTTGTATTTTTTTTTAAATTACTTTATTGTTGTTCAATTACAGTTTGAATTTTCCCCCCACCTCTCTCCCCCTACCCCAGCTAATCCCACCCCCCTCCCCCGCTCCCACCCTCCCCCTTGGTTATGTCCATGTGTCCTCCATAGTGGTTCCTGAAAACCCTTCCCCCCACTAGGGCCTAAATTTTTATGAGCCATTATAAACTTATACCTGTGGAATTCTGCCTTTTATTTATCAGAAAACTTGCAGCTTTTTAAAGATAAAGAAAATGCCACTTTACCTCCTTTATTTTCTAAAGATATATTTAAATTTATTCCAACAATTGATATGGAAGCACAAACATCTCTTTTCTACAGTAACAGTCAATATTTTTTTATGTTAGTTTCAGGTGTACAGCATAGTGGCTAAACAATATTTTACCTGCTTTCTAAGCCAATTAGATCAGGTGACTGAATGAGGATAATTTGGAAAGACTGGAGAAGAAATGACAGGCATTTAAGAATTACCTCAGAGAAAGGGATTCAAAGTTGATTACGCCCACTCTTTGGAGGTTGGACGGGAGGAGGGCAGGGGTTAGTGTCTAACCTCCCTGAGGAAACTTTGCAATTTTCCCAGCCCCACCTGGCAGGGGTGGAAGAGACTGGGAGAGAACAGAAGCTGGTGTTCTGGACACATTTTGAAAGATGAGCTAATATGGCCAGGCACTCTGTTTTATCCATCTTAAAATCCCCAGTCCCCTGACACACCATGAGCAGACAATATTTTGTTGTTGCTAAAGGCTGCTTAAAATAGAATAAATAAAAGGGTAATATCTAAGAGTATTCTTATGCTAGGATATGCTGTTTAATCTTGGCACTGCGCTCAAAAGAAATACCTATCAAAAAATCAAATAGATTGCCCAAGATTTTCTTTGCTGGAATGTGAGTCTTTATAACAGGAGCAGCCTGTTTGCATTTCTGTATGCTGAGTGCCTAGCACAGTGTCCAAAACATAGTAGGTACTCTCCAAAGATTTCTCACTCCACCTAACATGAGATGACTGAGTGGATGATGAATGGAAGGTATATGCTGAGCCTGAATTAGACCTGGGAAAGAGAAGATTCAAGGATTCACAATAACTTTCTTCAAATATTGAAGGTCCTGTCAGGTAAAATAAGGATCAGGCATCTTTTCAATGACCCCAAGGAATCTAAGTAGAACAAAAGAAGGAAGTCAGCAAAATATCAGTCAGCAAATAAATTTAATTGTTCTTGCTCATGTCTGGGTATTCTGTTGTTGGATGACCCCTGTTTGAAAGCAGAATTCATAAGTGGCTATATGTTTATTCCATGAAACTATTTTTCTTGACTTTATTTCAGCAAAATAATTCTTGTTCTTTAATAATGAAATCTGTCATGTTATCTGTGTTTGTTCTATTAACAAAAATAGTCTACAAGATTAAAAGGTAAGTAGAGCTGTGTTAGAAGTATATACAATTAAAAGATGTTTCCCTACGATGTTAAGCCCTCTGGTTTTTTTGGGTACAGAACTGGTGTGGGTGGAGTGAGCAGGCGCAGCGTCTGCCTGGAGCCCAGACAGGGTGTTTCTTTCTGGAGCCCAGGGGCTGCAGCTGCCTCCCCACCCCTCCTCTTTGCCTCCCGCAGAAGTAGCAGCCCTCCTGGAAGGCTGTTTGGTAACTCTGCCTTATGTTCTAAGAGGGCAGCGGGGAGCAGAGACTTGAGCAGGGAGGTGAAGTTCAGGTGTAGCCAAAGAGGAGAGGTAGAGAACTGACCTTCAGCGAGCGCTCACTTTCTGTGTCTGCCAGCACATAATTGCATTTCAGACCTTACCTCATTTCATGTCACCAAGGCATTTTTCAAAAATGGGTGAATGAAGCAAAACACCCGACAGCGATTGAGGCCCCGCTCTGAGCAGGTTGTTTTCACATTTAGTTTCTCAAGGAGCCCTCACAGCAAAGCTTGGAACTGTGGGTCTTCACTTTACACGTAAGGAAACGAGCACTTTGTGAGAGTAAGGGCCTGCGGTCAGTAAGTGGCAGAGCTGATTGGGGGCTTCTTGCCTTTATCATCTCCAACTTCGGAACCCTGTCTCCTACCTAGGAGGGACAGGGGTGCAGTTAAAGAATGCGGATGACTCCATTAACTCCTTGCAGACTGCTGGGACACCCCAAATGGATCTTCAGCAAGTTGACAGTTTCCTCTTTGCCTATACAAAGTACCGGAAGGTCATCCTTTATAAAAATTGTTTATTGATTTTTTTAATTGTGAAGTGGTACTTACTGTGAAACTTACTTGGAATAATTTGGAGAGCACATGAAAGCATGCAAAAGGACATAAGGAGGATGTGAATCCCATCACCCCAGTAACCGCTGTGCTCACCTCGTGCACATTCGTCCTTCCAGGCTTCCATTTTTCCTATGTAAATGAATGCACACAATTACAACTGAGACTCTTTAATTAACCTGCTCATTTCACTTAACACTTGCTCATAATGATTTCCTGTATCATTACTTTTCTCTAAATCATCAGTTTAATAGCAACCTGATATTCCATCTTCCTGATCTACTGTGATTTATTTCACTGGTCTTGCACTTTTGAACATTCTTTTCCCATTGTTCTTTGGCCGCCACTTGCAGTGCTGTATGGATTTATGCATTCATGTACCGAATTTCTTATACTTCTGAACTTTAAAAGCAGAAGACAAGTCATCTGACATATCCTTAATGATTTCCTTAGAAATAGGATTGTGGGGTCAAAATACATTCTGAGGGAGGTTCATGTACATTACTGTACTACCTTCCAAAAAGATGCACCTTTCTTTCTCCTCAAGAGTCTGGACAAGTGGCCACCCTACTGTCCTCTATTGCTGTGGTCATTGCCTTTAAAAATAAGCCCAAAATAATTACCATCTCAAAGCCATGTTGACATTGACTAGTGTCGGATTTAGGAGAAACACCATGACTTTTCCCATCACTTCACCTGATCTCCGTGAACTTGGAGAAGAATGTCACCTCTCCTACATTTATCCTACAGTTAAAACTACCTGTCAAGACTCATTTTTTGAGTGAGGTGTGATCTCCACCCTCAAGATGTGACAGCATGCTGTCTGGATAAACCCTTTTCTTTTGTTTTTCCTCAATGTGGGCTTCCTGGAATCCAGGCTTGTTTGGATAGTGCAATAAGTGTTTGATGAGTTTAAAAGACGAGGTCAAATAATCCCTAAATATAGGAACTATGCCAGCAAATTTTTAGAACCAGCTTTAGTGTGCCTATTTTTAAAAATCAGTTTCTGTACCTAGTACTTTGATGTTATTTTCCAAATTCCTTTTGCCATTTTCAAAATCACTGTGGAGCAAAGTAGTTGGCTGAGCTCCAGGATGCTCCTGGGAGTGCCCGCCTGGCCATCTCTACAGAAGGGGGAAAGAAAAGTGCTCTTAGAATCTGGGGGCTGGGAGGGAACCCGAATGCCACCTGGTCCATCTCTGCCAGCTTCCCACCTGAGAACAAAGTCTGTCCGTCTGCTCCCTCTGACAAACACGTCAGCAATAATAGTTGTATTTATGCTGTGCAGTTGCAAGCACCCTTTTTGCGTTATCTCATGTGTTTTCACAAGAGAAATCGACAGAGGGAGGCTGATTATCACTCTCATTTTGCAAATGAGGAAAAGGAGACATAGATGCATTCTCGTGACTATGTCCAAACAGCTGCTAAGTGGCAGAGCCCAGAGGGAAACTCAAGGAGATCCACTGGCAAGCCCACACCTCCGACCACTTTGCTCTTTGCCTTGATGGGGGAAGGTAGCTGTGCTTTGATTCCAGGTCATGACTTATTGACCCCCTTTGTCCAATCTCCATGCTGTGTGTGATCTAGAGAGTACTGGCTGAGGGTGAGGAACAGGGGAAACAGGATGGATTTTCACTTTATTCCAGGTAGGACTTCCCTACTTACTGTGCCACTTTGGGCAAATTTCACAACCTCTCTGAAGGCTTATTTTCCTTGTCTGCATACTGGGGACCACAATAATCACAGCATTACTTAGCTGTGAATTTGCAATGAGAACTTAGACAAATGCCTAACAGATAGATGGCTAGCAAGTTTTAGTCTTTTTCTTTTTTCTTCTTTTGTCAGAAGAGACAAAACCTCAAATATCCCAGAGCTTGACTCTATCTCTTTGCTAAACATTCTTAACTCCATTATCTTTAATTAAAAAATAGTAACAATAGTAACAACAAATGCCGAACATTGCACCCGTTTTGCATGAGTTATTCTGGCCCATGACTACAGACAGTTCTCGCTGCAGTTCTGTGAGAGGCTCGGTGGTGTTTCTTGTCATTTCCACTCTACAGAGAAGAGACTGGAAGCTCAGGAAGATCAGGGGACGTGTCTGAGGACATAGCAACTCAATGTGACTGAATCCACGTCTTGAACGCAGGTGATCTGACACCAGTGGAAGAACTCTTTCCACCAGAGCTTTCTCCCTTCCACTTCTCACATCACCTATTTTCCACACTTTCTCTTTCTATCTACTCTGGCTTCTTTCTTCTGAGTCACCGTTGTGGTCTGTAACTTCTTGGAGGTGACTAGTGCTGAGCACCGTGTTTCAGATGTGACTTGCTCAGTAGCACACATCTTAGCCTGTTCATTTTGTGGTGCCCGGAAGGATGGGTTTTAGTCTAAGCTCTATCCCCGACATGATTTGTGGTGTTGGGCACACTGCTTTATTTTTCTAGTCCTTGGTTTCTTTATTTGAAAGAGAGAGGACTGCACAATGCCTTCTACATTATTGACTTTCAATTCTTTCTTTTTTTCTTTCTTGAATGTATAGATAGATAGTTTGTTAATTCCTTATAATTCTAAACTTGAAAATCAGACATTCAATAATTAATAAGGCTCTATCCATACAATTCTTAATTTCTTCAGAAACTGTCTAAATTAAGCTAATCCTGTTTGGGAATGAAATCTTTTTCCTTCTCAGCTTCGTATTTTCATGCAGAAAGTGCTCCATTACATGGCATCCTGGCCTCTCTTTCTATCTCCAGCAATAGGGGGAAAAAAAAGCAGCTAATTGATTGGTGGATTGCCTAGTCCATCCTGGCTCTATTTTGGTCATATTTCTGCCTGTAAAGAGGAAGCATCTGGTCCGCTCTCTCTATTATGCACTGATTTGAACAGGGCAGGCTTCATACGTCAAAGGAAAGGAACAGTGATTTGGGAGGAAGTTTAAGTCACAAGTCTTAGTGAGCCCATTGGCCATGCACAGAAACCATGGCAATAAATACAACTTTAATCAGTAATGAACCTGACATTTTTTTCTCTCTCTCCAATCCTGAGTCCATATCTCATTTGCTCCTTAATAGAAAAGTGTGGGTTGTTACTTACTGACTGCAAAAATTCTGCCATTCTAGTGAAAGCAGATATTCTTAAACCACAGATAAGAAACGATATTTGAAGGCAAAATGAAAGGCGTTGAGATAGAGGATTTGTTGGCCAGGGAGATGACTTTGACCCGAAGCGCTGGATCTCAGTACGCATGTGAGATTTTGACTATAGTTTGCATTACTTAGGTACCGTGGGACCGGTTTTGGTTTTAGAGTGGTGCCATTGACCTGCAGGCTTTTTCTACTAATGAGTGTCTGTTTTTATACAATTAAGCACAGGCTTCAGAACGTGCTAGCCCTTTCGATCTTCATTTTGGGCTGCTGTAACTTAACATTGAACCATGCCAGTAGGATTTGTACTTGTATTTCAGGAGAGGCTGAAGCAGATATTAGAACCCCTTGGTCTTGATAAATGGCACGTAATTTATGACCATTTTGAACTGCAAGGGCAGGCATGTTCTTCAGGTACTGCAGAGCCCTGATGTGTAAAACTCTCAGTTTGAAATTTGTTGCCAGGCCTAGGTAGGCAGCACTACCTCAAATTCTGCTCGCTACCCTAAGGAACGAAGGAGGAACCCAGAAGTCTTGATCTCTTGTAAACGCCGGCTTGTCTATGAGTTCTTGAGAGCTACTCTGTATTATGTGATCTCAAATTGGGAAGAGGTTTGTTCATTTTGAGGTTCTGTGCATGGCTTTAGTTTCCCAAGACTAAAAGTGTCACTTCACTCACTTTTCATCAGTAAACAGGTGAAAAATAAAAGTTCCTTATTGTAAAGAAGAACAAGCTATTTTCTTAGAGGGGATTATTAAAAACCCAAAGGTAAATAAGGCTATTCTAAAGACTGTCTGTTCCTAGAATATTTAGCATCTAGGAGTCATTTTATTGAGGAAATCAAGGAGGAAATAGGGTATCTTGACTTGTATGTGTACTCTCACTATCTCGCCAAGAGTAATGGAACAATGAAAACCAAACATAGGAAGATAGTGTTAAAGCAGAAAAATATCTCCTTAGGAAAAGTGTTGACACCTTAGAGAGACATGTGAGCGACTAATGAAAGATCAATAGAATACATGCAAAGTCCTTGCGGATCAGTGGTGACATGGATGTTACAGGTGGGCTTCAGCTCTTGTCCAAGCCATTAGAAAACATGCCCCATGTATTTTCTGGATTTAGAATTCTGAAGCCACCATCCGGAGACAACGTTCTGCACTTAAGTGATTAGATTGAAGACATGATACTACAGATAATCTTCCTATTGATTAACTCAATGTCAACTGATGGGTAACATTAAGTATATCTTCAGAATGCTCTTTGCCAAGCAATGCTAATAATCACCAGTGTGGTATCATATTCAGAGTTCCAGAGATTAGGATGGGAATTTCTTGGGGAGCCTCTTTGGATTTTACTTACCACAACACATATTAAAGCAGATTATACCCAGCTGGGGCTTGGTATAGTCTGATGGAAGATTATCTCCAGGGTATGGTAATGGGTGTGATAATGGACAAGATTTGTTAGAATGCTAGAGGCTTTTGGCAGGCCCTAAAATTAATTTTGTATCTCTCATTGTGGGAAACCATATGAGATAACATTGACAGGATGGTGTTGGATGGATACATATTTTGGTCAGAAAGCAGAGAAAAAAAAATTCAAAGGAAAGAAGGAACGAATTCAATTCCAGCAAAGAGTAGGACTTTTCCATTTGTTAGGGAGGAAATGGGGCCAAACTATGAAGCAGATTAAATATAGCATTTCTGTGAGATTTAGCACAAAACAGAGAGAAAAGAAACATCAAAGGCACAGTTCACTACTGCAAAAGAGGATGTAGCAGAGAGAATTGCTAGTCAAGACCAGAGTAATTTAAAGTGAGCAAAGAGTGTCCTGAGGGGCTTATTGCAGAGGCAGTGGTCCTTACTAGGTCTCTAGAACAAACACATCTGAAGCATCAACAGCAGTCTTGGTTCTGGAATATGCTGAGGGTGATTATTTAATTGACACAAATATTTAGTGAGGAGAAATCTAGGTGGCAGATTTCTTAAGACCTAAGCAAGATGCAACAACCACCATCTCAGAAATGAAAGTACATGCTCACAAAGACAATGTAGATTTTGTAGGCTACCATGCTGATGTTGCCTGGGATGCAAAGAACATTGAGTTCAACGTGGTGAAGGGAATTAAGAGGTTTTGAGTTAAGGGGGCTTCCACCGGTGGGTATTTCTACCTTTAAGTGAAAGACAGGAATTTCATAAATGTAGCCCTTGAAACAAAAATATAATATGGCTGGGTGGGCCTTTTTCTCCCCCTAGATATGGAAAATATGCCATTAACCCTTAATGGAAATTTACTCCTAAATGGCTTTTATTTAAGGTCATAGGCCCTGGGCAGCTTTAGTGGGCTGGACAGTATGCTCATGAACCAGACACTCATGCTTCTCAAGGTCTTGCTACGTCCACATCAGTTATTGGAACAAAATTTCACCTGGATTAAATCATTTAGGGACTGGAGATTGTTTGTGGTTTTTAATTTTTCTGGGTGTTTGGTAGGTGCCAAAATAATATGTTTATCCTTATTAATTCTTTGGATTCTTTAGAAAGAGGCGTTGGTGAGAGATTTTGGATTAGACTCATACAAGTTTTGAGATTCTAACAGAAATACACCCAGTACAGTAAGAGAGCCCAGCTTGCTGATACCAAGGGGAACCCCTACTGCCCCCAGGTGAGACTGTGAGGGACATGAAACTGGGAAGTATTTTAATTTACTTGGGTTTTACTTGAAAAATTTTGACTTTGGGCTTTATCTTAAAATGCCCAATACTTCATTTTAGAGGTTCATTTCTTTGGACTTGAACATGCAAGGACACTTGATCTTTGAACATTTGTCTCTTCCTGAGACTTTGACAATGGGAGAAGTCTCTACATTTGCAAACTCGTAGAGCTGGAGAATCATTTAGGTTGCCATTCGATCTCATTCCAGAATCTTTGATGAACTCTCTTAGATAATGTAATGACATAATCCTATAGGATAGGGGATATATTTTTCAGTTTTAGGTACAGCATGGTTGTGAAGTTAATTCAACTAATATATGTTTGTCTGAACCATACTGGAAGCAAAATATATAGCTAATCAATAGAAAACCCTCAGGTATATTGGTTACTATTGAAGGAGTGGATTCATGAAGAAGAAAGCAAGAATAACTGTACAGATTGCTGATCTTCTCTCACAATGGGTTGACTATGCCCTGGACTGATGACTTAGTTCCATCAATTAAGATTTTTAAAAGTCTTGAAATGTTACAAGGGGATGTTATCTTTCCCAGCTTCTTGTTTTCTGTGAAAGGCTTTCCATTAGAATATTATTCCTGGCCTCTTTCCCCACACTTGTGACTCCCCTTCTACTCCTCAACCAGAAGAGGGCTGGCCTATTTGATTGATGACTCTGGGAAAAGGCACTTGGCATGAATGGCTTATCTTACTCTGCCTTTCTCTTTGGGATCTGCCTGCCTTTAAGGGGAAGCCTTCTAACCTCTTTCTACCAAGTAGTCACCTTGATGGAGCAGATTCCACCCCTGCAATGAAAGTCTGCAGTTTTTGGAGCTACATTCTTTTTCAGAGAACTGTTACTAAACCTGTTTGATGACTCATCTTGAAGTGCAGTTTGAATCATGGTGCCTGGGTTAGCTTCAGGTCTCACCTGCTTCTAAGTTGGCTTCAGTGCTTTGATGAAGCCAAGTGAGTATAAAAATATTAAAGAAGGAGGTATCTAGGGGCTAAATCTAGCTCTGCCATCAACATGCTGTGTGATGCTGGAAAGATCACGTCTGTGCCCTGGGGCTGAGTTGTCTCAGATGTACAATGACTGGGTAGGACAAGCTGGCCCCTCAGGTTTCTTCTAGTTTTGCTATACTTTCATATTAAGGGGAGAACACTGACGGATGGGAGTTCATATTTGTAGGTTGAGTTGCATTTTGATAGCTGCCTTTGAACATCATAGTCATAGATGTTATCCACTTATTATTGATGGGTTTCAGGAATTGGGTTCCCAAACAGAGGTGAATATATGGGGCCAGCTAATTACTGCTATTAGGGCCAGCCTCGCTGAACAGAGCCTTTCTGGGTTTCCCTGCCCTTTCGTGTAGATGCTTCTGATAATAAGATTCTGATAATGCAGACTTTTTTTTTCCCAGAGTAAGAATGAAAACACTGCCAAAACCTCCAAGTGAGTTTTGTTTGCATTTGGCTGGATTTAAAAAGTATGTCAACAAGTTTAAATTCTCTTTCTCTTAAGAACTATTTTAGAGCTGATATTCCTTCCTCCAACCCCCATGATGTGTTTTTCTCTCTGGTTTTCTTTTTCAGCAATGCTTTCTCTCTCAGAGTCATTATTATCTCTCATTTTAATTCCATTCATATTTTCAATCTCCATAGCACCTGGGTACCTTGGCAATCTGCTTCGTACTTTAGCATAAAGCAGGGCGAGGGAAGTAGATGAAAATTCAGTGCTAAATAAATCTTGGGCCTCTGTATATAATTTTGAAATATTTTGCAAATTTGGAAGGTGTGAAATAAAAATGAGAATTTTTTTCCCACATAAGTTTTCTATGGAATGTACTTCCTCATGGCCACCTAAACATGGTGATGTGAGAAGGAAGAAAAACAGAACTCCTTGAGACAGCACAATACTCTTTGCCTCATGTCTGGAGTCTGAGTGTGAGTGGCCGGCAGGGCGTTGGGGATTCATCTTCTTTCTTCTGCATTTGGCCAGTGGTTGTCAAATTTTAGGGCTCATCATAATCATCCCATGGACTTGATATAACACTGATTTCTGGCCCCACTTGCATGGTTTCTGATTCTTCAGGTCTAGGGTGAAGTCTAAGTATTTGCATTTCCAGCAAGTTCCCAGTTGAGGTTGACACTGTTGGCCTGGAGACCTCATTTTAAGAACCATTGTTCTAGGGGTCTCCTGTCAAACAGCACTGAGTCAGGGCTGCATGTAAGAAGGTGGATGAGACAATAAAGGAACAGACAAAGGGTTGAAAGTGGCATTTCCAGGGCTTCCTGCCCTTTCTCTGGATCTAGGGTACAGGGCAAGAGGAAACATGATAAATATCTCTCTCCCTTCCACATTAGCAGAGTGAACAGTCTTTTCTGAACCCCAATTTAGGGTGTGTTTCCTGACAAGTACAAGCATCCTGGAGGGCAAAGAGCATTTTGCTCCCCTGGAACTTCTGCTGAGGTTAGCATAGAGTACAACTCAAAGGCCACACAGACCCTTGTTTGTATTATGGTCCCACTAGCTATGTGACCTTGGATATATTTCCTGATTTTCTTGAGCTTCTGTTGCTACGTGTATGAAATAAGGGGTAAAGAGAAGTAGAATAATGGCCATCTTAACAGTTCTATAATATCGGTGTGGAGTTTCTGTTTAGGGTGATGAAAATGTTTGGAACTAGGAAGAGATGACGATTACACAACATTGTGAATACACTGTTACTGAATTATCCACTTTAGGAAGGCATAGCTATTGCTAGGAGAGCCCACCTCCTAGAAAATAACCTGTAACTGTGTTTTCATTTCCTGCTTTTTTCCCAGTCTTGTCTGGCCCCATCCTAACTAGTCATTTTGTACTTCTAGACTCTAAAGGTAAACATACTCCCACCACCATCAATAATAACCTTTTTATCCATTCTTGGTTGCTTATACTAGGGCCTGTGATAGAACATGCACTCAAAAAATTAATAATAATAAAAATATACTCCAAGGCAACATATGATTTTCCACTACTTGCATTACATAGGGATTTAGCACAGAGGGAAAGAAAGAAATGGGCCTGGTGATTATTGAGCAGATATTATGTACCGGATGCTTTTACAGATGTCATTTCATTTAATCCTCTCAACAACCGTGAGTGATAGGTAATCTTTTCCCCCTTTAGGGCTGAGTGCCAGCTGGGGTTCAGAGAGATTAAAAAATTCACTGAGGATTATAGAGCCCATACATTTTGAAATGCCATTGAAGACGCACATCTCCCAGAACGTAAAGCCCATATTCTTTGCACTATAATGTATTCTCTGGAGGCAGGCGGGTAAGATTTTGGGAGAGAGGGTGCGTGTTGAGGGACTTAACAAAGGCACAGGTTGGGAAGAGGTGGACATGGTCTCAGAGGTAATTCCAAGCAGCAGGAGGCAAGTGTGGAAGTAGCAGTAGAGAGTGAGGGGAGCGTGTGTGAAAGCAGGTCAATTTTTAGAGTGGAGACTTTTCTCCAGAGGCAAAAGGGAGAGAATAGTTAGAAACCAAATCATGAAGGACCTTGAATGGCTGAAGGTAAACTGGCTCTGGCATGGCAAAACCCTATGACAGCCTTTCCTTGGCTCCTGTGTTGCATAAAGTAACAAATTCCAATTTCTTAATCTCATTTACCAGACCAGCCATAATTGACCTCCTGAACCACTCTGCAGTCTCTGTACTTCACTGTCCATCTTGCTCCCTGCTCCCAGGGTGGACTAGCTTCCTTCCTCTTCTGGGCATGGGCCAAGATCTTTGCACATGCTGTTTGGAAGCTTCTCTTCTACTTTCCCTTTCCTCTTCCCAGTAAACACTCTTCCTGTCTTTTTTTTTTTCTTGTCTACAACCTATATAGTCCCATCAGATCCCTGCCAAAATGCCCCTTCTTCAGGAGCCTTTTCTGGACTTCCCAGTCTGGACCACTTCCATAGACCCCTGGTGATGCCTCACTTGCTATCATGTGTCCATGTCTGTTCACCTCTCTAGACTGCCAGGCCCCTGGAGGCTGCAATTGCACCTTCCTTGTTCACCACTGTATCCCAAGTTCTAATGCAGTGCTCAGGACAAAGTAGATGATGAATAGTTATTTACTTTAAAATTTAGTGAACACGTGAATGAAGGAAGGTGTTGGTCGAAGACATATTCCTCACTCCTTGTAGTTACTTCCATAGGAAGGAATTTTTTTATTATAGTGACACTCAAGCCATGTCTTTCCTCTTGTGTCCCTCCTCCATGGGAGGAAGGGCAGCTGGTGGAATATGAGATAAGGAGGGACATACATACATAGCTCAGCCACCATTCTGGGAGCCACCTGCCCACAACACACAGGGACTACTGCTCTGCTCCTCTCCTGCCCTGCAATTCAAAAGGACATGCCCACGTAGGGAAGACTGGTGGCTGGTGTTCAAAATGAGGAAGCCCTTTCTTGCCATTTACCTTCACCACTTCTCAATTTAATTTTTATCAGTAATAAAGCTGCTTTAAACCTTCATCTGCCTTACTTCTTGTCTAATGTTTTAACTGATTTATCTCATGAGTAGAGAGAAGGGTTTATTTATTAGACCCCGCCACCCCAACAGGAGGCATGTGATTTTTATTTCTTCCAGGGAGCATGGATTTTTTAAAAGTTAGAAGCAGTGCTATCATTAATGTGGAACCTTTGAAAAATATTGTGCGGGAAACTAGTATGATTGGATGCAGCAATCTGGCAAAGATTTGTTGAGTTTCTGCTTAGAACAAAGGGCTGCACTTGACACTGTGGTGGATACAGAGATGAATAAGAGCTCTTTCAGGCCTGTTGAGAGCTCACAGTCTATGGGTGAAGACAGACAGAACATAAATAACTCTAATTCAAAAGCAGACTGTGATAAGAGCTATTGTAGGCGAATAAACAACATACTATGCAGTTTGAGGGAGGGAGAACCTAACTTAAAAGAAGGGAGGCTTGTAGGAGAAAGAGAAATTTCGTCTGGGCCAAATGAAGAAACGTGTTGGAATGTGTCTAACCTAGGTGGTGTTAACCTGGGAGCAGGGGCTGGAATCAGAGGGGCCTTTGCATCCTAATCCTTTGTACAAAACAAGGAAAGACTATGGAATGAGGTCATAAGGTGTTATATCCAGAATAAAGGTACTAGAGTGAGAAGTAGTCCCTAAAGGAGCCTTTATCTATTAAAATATCATCAGGTTGCATGTGGTAAGTTGGTGGGCAAATTGCAGTGACCTGGGTTGAAGAGTGAATTACCTTTTGAAGCTCTCTGAGGCTGTAACTATGTCTCATGCTCCCATCCTTCCACCTGGACCAGGATAGAGTATTTTATTGGCAGCCCCAGACATCTGCCCAGTGCATAGACTTTCCTCCAAATAGTTGATCTGAGTAGGAGATAGTTTCTCTGACAAGTAATTGTTTTCTTTTTTCTTTTTTTTTGTGTGAGTACGTGTTCTATATTACTGAGGTAGGAAAGAGGTGTTTCTCTGGTTTACCATCACCCACACCTCCTCTCACATATGCCAAGGTATCAGAGGGAGACCAACTGTAGGACCGCTGAGCGATCTGAATCCCCTTCACCTGGTGGGGTTCAGTCTTGCAGCATGCACCTTGTCCTGAACCACTCGCCTATCTTACCCATCCTGGTGGACATGGATTGTATTTTACCTGACCAACATCTAGTCTTTTCCTTCTGACAGCACCCTGAATTTTTGGGAGGTATATTTCTTCTCGCTGGCCACAGTGATTAATTCAGGAATGGACACAGAGCCTTAACCGTTTCATTCAGAAACAATCCTGAAACTTGGTACAGCTATTGTGAAAGAGACCCTCTCTTTCCTGGGAGTCTAAGCTGGTGGGGTGGTGACTTAGACCTTGCTCACACAGGGAGGAAACCTGCCCAGGAAATCACAGTGGAACGCACAGCTAAGCTATGGAGGGACAGAGGGGTCAAATGTCATCATCTGTACATTTATATTCAACCACCCATGAAGCCAAAATTCTCTACGGATTCTTAAATGCCAAACTAACTTTTTCTTTGTATGGCTTGAGTTGGTCTGATTTAGGTCTCTATCAATCACAGCTGAAAGAGTACCACCAATTAATTCACCCAGACGTTGCACCACATCCAAACTCTTTCATGGCTGTATCTTATGATGTGCTCCTCTTTCTTCATTTTATGGTCCCACTTCTTCCTTCAGATGTGATGCAAGGATGCCCTTACTTGGCTACTTTCTGAACTCTTCCAGATAAACAGTGACCCTGGGCACTGTAACTTGCTCTGGGTCCTAGGATCCAGGGTGGGGGCTGAACGTGGGGTGGGGTTGGTCAGTGAGCTTCTGAGTATAGAGTCAATGACCACTGATAACCACACTTACCTAACTTACTTACTTGCAGAACATACTACAAACTTACAGAAGCATCAAACCCAGGGCCCCAAGTAGCTCAGGAACTGGGACAAGAACCAGAGAGATGCAGTCAGTAAATGCAGGATGATGAGTCCAAGGATAGAACCTGAGGGTTCGGGTGTGTTTAGTGAATGGAAACTACAGTGACTCTGGGGAATGTTCTTGGAGGATTTCTCACGAGATAGCCTGGAATGGTGACTAAGGATCAATTTGTGTAGGGCTTTGAAAGCCAGACTGAGGAGTTTGGAATTTATACCCCAAAAATGAAACTTCATGCCTATAATTCTGGAGGAATGTGCAGGGGACTAATGACAAGGAACTCCATTAGAAGGCTGCCATTCTGATGCAAGAGAACTCTGGCTCCCAGCCTGGGTAACTGAGAGATAGATGGCATCAAACCTGAGGGTGAGGGGGCTCCATGTGGGAAACTGGTTTTGCAGGGTGGAGGCAAAAGATTTTATTACCTGTTGGACAGGTTGAAATTCATGCGCCAGCAGGTGAAGAAAATGTTCAACACACTGACTTGAAGATCCAGTGAGAGAGTTGAGCTCACGATTTAGAGTTAGGGGTCATTTCCTCAAAGTGAGGCCATGAGGGTGACTGATTTTGTAATTGGAAAAGTGCCAAGAAAATCTGCCTCTTGATTTTTTCACTTGCTTTGTGGAAGGAGACTAGTAGTCCATAAAATAGCACATAAACTCCAAGAGTCACAGTGATTTAGGAGGAAACAGAGAAGCATAGAACAGGATCTAATTGGCTACAAGTAATGGCTCACTTTGGGGAACGTGTTCAGACCTTTGTTCCAGCTCACTGTGACAGGAGAGTGGCTCTCCTCCAAAAGTCCACACACAAACTCGGACTTTAAAAACAATCGGGAGGGGCCAGAGAGGGAACAATGCTGCTTGCTTGGCTCTCTGACCCTCACTATTGTTGTTAAGTCCAAATCATAGGGGTGTCAGAAGGAGAAGAGAAAGAGCAAGAAATTGAAAAATTATTTGAAAAAATAATGAAGGAGGGCTTCAAAGAAGTTGGATCCAAGGAGAAGCACACCAAGACACATCATAATTAAATTATCCAAGATTAAAGATAAGGAGAGAATATTAAAAACAGCAAGAGAAAAGGAGAGAGTTACCTACAAAGGAGTTTCCAAAAGACTATCATCTGATTTCTCAAAAGAAACTTTACAGGCAAGAAGGGGCTGGAAAGAAGCATTCAAAGTCATGAAAAGCAAGGACCTACAACCTAGATTACTCTTTCCAGCAAAGCTGTCACTTAGAATGGAAGGGCAGATAAAGTACTTCCCAGATAAGGTAAATTAAAGACGTTCATCATCACCAAGCCCTTATTATATGAAATGTTAAAGGGACTTGTCTAAGAAAGAGATCAAAACTATAAACTGTAAAATGACAACAAACTCACAACTATCAATAACCGAACCTAAAAAAAAACAAAAACAAACTAAGCAAACAGCTAGAACAGGAACAGAATCACAGATATGGAGATCACATGGAGGGTTATCAGTGGGGAGGCATGGGAAGAGAATGGGGGAAAACGTACAGGGGATAGGAAGCATAAATTGCAGGTACAAAATAGACAGAGGGAAGTTAAGAATGGTATAGGAAATGGAGAAGCCAAAGAAGCCGTGGGTTGTGTACGTATGACCCATGGACATGAACTAAGATGAGGGCATTGCTGGAGGGAGAGAGGAGTGCAAGAAGGAGGGGGAGAAATAAAGGGGAGAAATAAAATGGGACAACTGTAATAACATAATTAACAAAATGTACTTAAAGAAAAAATATAAAAAAAAATTGGGAAAACTAATGATGAAAAAGGCAACTACCATCCAGAAACTATAACTCACATTTTTATCTTTTATTTGCAACTTTGTGGCAGAAAAGCCCACTGCACGAAACCACAGCTGACAGATTATATCGGGCCTGTAAGGAATGCGTAGGTCACCTACTGATGTCAAGAAAAGAAATGTAATGAGGCTGAAGAAATGACTGCTAAGGACCATTTATCATTAACCTTTCCCTTCTGTTTGTCCATGTACCCCATCTCCTATTCATCTCTGCCAGTATTTTCTCTGTAATGTCTCTCAGAGCAGTTCGTCAACTCATGCTTATTATGAACCTACTGTGTGCCACATTATACCATGCAATCTAGGGAGAGGGAGAATAAGAAATAGATAAAACACAACTCGCTTGCTGGTGCCTCCAGTAAGCCAGTGCAGTGTTAAAAGTAATGATGGAGAGATACTTTCAATCTTGTTGACAGAGATGATTTCTCCGAAGACGCGATATTTCATATGTGACTGGTGATATAAGATCAAACTTAAGTAGGAATTTTCTAGTCAAAGAAACACAGGAGGAGGGCATTCCAGGTAGGGGAAAAACATTGGACAGTATTATTTTGTTAAACCCATTCAACATACCAAAACTTATTAAACTCGTAGACATGGCACCAGACACTAGGGATACAGAAATAAATGAAAGGTATACAGAGCAGCGAGTGTTATTTTTAGAATACGTGTTCCATGCCCCCAAGATAGCGGTCTTACATATTTTTCTTTGTCTCTCTTGGACCCAGTTTCTATTAACACTTTTTAAAAAATATGGATTATTCTAACTTCTGAGATGGTGAAACTGAGCCCCTTTATAACACAAACAAATCATATCACAATGAGGTCATTGTTTCGTAGGTTGCTATACTCATATTTTTGAAAGCTCAGTTTTTTTTCCTGCGGAATTAACGATCTCTCTTTCCCAGGCAGTTAGAACAAGCTGGGTGGCTGTGGTACCTCTGGATACCCAGAGCAATTAGAAGTCCTCCTTCTCCGTTGCCCTGGGAGACGTTGTGATTTCAGGGCTGTCGCATATAATCATGCCTTGGTCAAGATGAAGCAGTGTTTGAAATGACAACATGAGCCCTCTGCCCCATGTGGCAGAGGTAAAAATAGACCCATTGCTGCAGGGAGTGCAATGAATGTCACCTTTTTGTTTCTCAGTTTTCTGCCTTTGTCCTTCTCACTCCCTTCCTCCCACTCTTCGCGCCTTCGCCATACACAGATGAAGTCAAGATCCTGGGAAACAGGCATGTTCTGTGCTGTCGAGTGCCCTGTGTCGTCATTGTCATGGTTCACTTCATCGTCTTCCAACAGCCAGGCAGAGTGAGATTGGGTGAGGGGCACCATGAGGAAGTACAGCATTCATCCCGTCATCCTCTTGCTTCTACCGGGGTCTTAACCAACAGCTGGACTGAATTTTAGAGCAGATGTTGTGACCTAGTGCAGACACAAGTCCCATGTGACTCTGCAGCAGTCCAGAGGGAATGTAAGCACCTCTTGTCCTACTGCCAACCTCATGGTATCTTCTGACCTTGATCTTCCTCTTGTTGGTTCCATTTTTTTCTCCCAGGCAGGGAGGCTTTATTTCTCTAAACACTACCTCTCATCAGCTTTCAGGTCTTATTGGTTCTCTATTTGTCATCACTCTCCTGTCCAACCCTGCTATCCCATTCCCACACCCTCTGCCAAATTCAGCCATTTGTTACCTCTTCCCAAGGTCCTGTTGCCTATCTGCCCCTAGACGCTTCACTCAATCCATGCTTCCCATGGCCTCCACAGTTTCCTGTTTATAGGGTTTGTATGTTTCCTGTTAAAAATAGCCCTAGAGCTGCTCATAGATGCCTCATCTTCAGGGGGGAAGTCAGAGCTTTTTGCCTTCTTCCCTCCCGCTTGCTCTACCTCCCTCTATCCACTGAGGGCTTCTGACTCCACATGCTGTGGTTGCTTCCTCTGCACCTGAAAGGGCTGCTCTTCCCATCCAAAGCCATTTGTCTGCTTTCCCCCACCCTGCCTTTTCTGTGCCCTTGACACCAGCCCTGAGGCCCTGCCAGACCAAGTGCCCTCAGTGGTAAGAAGAGGCTCCCCACTCATCAACTGGGCAGAGTCTTCTCAATGTCACATATCACATAGCCTTGTCATAAGCCTTCTAATATGACACTGATGCCACTGGCATTTCACTTGATCCACATGCAGTTTCTAATACTTGAAAGAACAAATTAGCTTGAAACTGGGGACTGCAACAGAAGTCTCAGTGACAACTGTTTCAGAAAGCAGGAGAAAATTAACTCCATCTTATTTTGAATCAGGACTCTATGCCAGGAGCAGGTCACAAGTACAACCCACTTTCAGCTCTCAGGACCCTGGGTTCCACTCCTCCCAAATGGTTACTGAGAGGGAATTTGAAAAATAAAAAGCAAGAATAATCTTTAAGAGGAAAATACATGGCAAAGAAAGGTCTTATGAAAAGATATCATGGAAACTAAACGATTCCTGCTTAATTACTTACTGTACAATAATTACTTGCAAGATGCCAAGGTCCTATTATCTAATTAAATCTTCATAATGACCCTGTAGAGTACATAATTTTGTGTCCTTCTGGTAGACAAAAACCTCCTATGATGCAAAATTTAACCAAATTCAGATTTATGAATGAAGAAGCTGAAATTAAAACTAAGGAATGCCCACATTAATATTATTTTCAGTGCCACCTCTCACATCACCAGTGACAGCCCTATTCCATCCTTCACTCAATAAATATGCTAAATGTGTGTTGAGTACTCCTAATGCCGCCAGACCATGTGTTAGGGTTCAGCCATTCAATGGTGAATAAGGTGCCAAGGATGTTAATGTTCTCACAATGTAATACTAGGCACAAAGGCAGAGACAGGCAATTAGAATACAGAAGGAAAATTATTCTGACGAGGGAAACACAGAGCATGTCATCTATAAGCGATGCTTGTTGGGGGAAATTGTGTTGAAGGACAAATAAAAGTGAGTAAAACACATGACAAGTAATGAAGCTTCCAAGGAGCAATGTGTGCGAAAGCACAGATCCAGAGGAGTAAATGGAACACAGGAAATGACGGTAGATGGACCGTAGCACACAAGGAAGAAGTGGGGGCCCCAGGGAGGCAGTGATGGAGGCCGAGGTGGTGCCTTGTGAGCCGCGTTGAAGAGTTTGCCCCTCAATGAGGACCATGGAGAGGGGTTGAAGGCTCTGACACCAGGTAATGTTAGGATCACACAAATTCCCTCTGGGACTAAAAGAGTCTAGGTTGAAATGTGGAGACCAAGGAAGAAGGCTGGGCTGGTTACACAGGCAAATACTGATGTAATCTGGAGTAGAATCATCACAGGGAGAAGTGGGAAGATTTGAAAGTTTTAGGAGGTTGATTTGATGACAATTGATGACTGAATCAATGGCCCCGAGTCACCCGACACAGCAACCAAGTAAGACGCTCACTGCCTTTCACCTTTTGTGAAGCTTCTGGACCAGATCTTTACATTTCTGTGTGCAAAAATTTCACACATATACACACACACACCGTCTTTCATGAGACTCTCAGGACTAATTCCAACCTCCCTTTCCCTGTCTCCCTCAGCCCTTACAGAAGTCCAAGCCTTCTTCTCATCCCTTGTTTCCTGCTCTTAATTCCCACGTTAGTTGGTATCATATTTCACTTTCCTTTTTTAGTGCCAGCCAACGGTACTGCCCTCCTTCACTTTCTGACTTTTTTGGTTATAGCCAGAAAAGAGCCAAGTGGTTCCGGGACTGGGAGAGCATCTGCCAGGTTAAGAGCCTCAGTTGTGTGCATTATTGGACTGTTTGGAATATATCAAATGTATGGCTTCTGGAGAGAATTTTAGGAAAAAAACATGATGATAATCCTTCACCAAGATTTGGGTTAAATGGCTGTAAAAGACAACTAGGATTTATGGAGCTCCTACTGAATACCAGGCTCTGCTTGTAAGACTTTATTTCATTTAGTCTTTGCAGATGTGCGTTTTTACACCAGCTGACTGACTATGGAATGCCCCTCTATCCAGAAAGGTCATACAATTCATTTTTAAGGTTTAAATGCAGCAACATAGAACCAAGTATCTAACACTCAGTATGTGCTTGAAATACTAGCTCCCCGCCTTCTACACTGAAGCCTTTTCTGCAACAGGGGTTTTAACTCTAGTTACCCACAGGCCTTGTACTGCCTGTACTGCAAGGATATCCCACCAGATGAACTTGAATTTCTTATGGAAAAGTATGAGAACAGTAGAAAGATATAGTGTGTATGTATGTGTGTATTCTTGTAACAGACAGGCACATGGGCTGCACTTCACCTTATCCAGTGAGATATGTAAGCCCAACTTACATGATTAAGATAAGTGCATGTAGATTGAGTCTGACTAGCCTGAAAGTGAAAATGTCCACTAAATAGTCTATAGAATGTGCAATAATAAGAATACCTGCAGTGAAAATTAGGTTCTTTAAAGGCTAAACTGAATGTTAATGAAATCAGCAAATAGGATGACACTTGGAGTAGAGACATAAGCAAAATTTCACACACATGCACACATACATCCACACACAATGTATAGGCATATACCCATCTGTCCATTTTACTGTCTAATACCAGCCATCAGAGGACATCAGCATTACTTGTTCCCCTACATCTTGTGGGAGAGAGAGGTTTTGATTTACAAGATTTATTTTTCTGCATTTTCAACTTTACCAGTACTTGCTTAAGCCTCTCCTTTCAAATATTTACATTCAGAAATTAAAAATAAATCCAGTGGGAACACACATTATTTTAAATTTTCTGAAGTTCCTTCGGCTGTGGGTAGACTACAGGTTAGGTGGGGATGGGAATCAGCTTTTAATTTGTTTTCAAAGCTTGAATTCAGCTTATCTATTTCTGAGAAGCCGCAAAACATTTGGGGATACTTTCCTTAATTCCCTGGGCTTGTTCCTCCTCTGGCAAAGCTATAGAATTCTAGAAGTTCAGAACTTGAGGAAAACTTGGAGATGGTCTTATATAATCACTTATATTAAAGAAAAGGAAGCTGAGGTCCACTGTGAGAAGATGGCCTTCCTGTGGTCACATAATTACAAAGTGGCAGAGCCTGAGATGGTCCAAGTCTCTCTGTTCCCATTCAGGATCATTCCTGTGTTGGGAGCAGAACTGATACCTCTGTTTATTCTGCTCCCTTGCTTGGTATCAAACCCATGGACCTCATACCTTGACTTTTAACTCCCCCTGCTCCTGGGATCTTAGGAATCCTGAAAGTGGTCTCAAGGTTCACAATTGTACCTGACCAAGTCACTTGGCCTCTTTCTGCCTTAACTTCTTTGAACCAAGAGATGGTAGTGTTTCCTTCCCTTCCTTTCTTTTGCAGAGACAATGTATGGCCAGGACTTCATGGAAAGAAACCTTTTATAGTGTTAGAGTTCAGTTCACTAGTAGGTGCTCCTGACATGCTTGGAAATGAGCATACATGAGCGATGACAGGGATGTACATGTACAGTCTGAAGCCATGTGGACCCAGTCTCCCACTGCTGCCAGGTGTGTGTATTTCCTGTTCCTTGGGCATACTTAGCAGGATGGTCTACTCAGATTGAGGGCAGGATTATGCATGCCTTCCAGCTGACGATGGAGTTGAAATTCACAATTTGAGTATGACAGTCCTGGATTCTTATCTTGCAATTTACTCTCATAGCCCCTTGGAGTCTCAGTTTTGTCATCTGTAAAGTAGAGTTATATCATTGCAGCCTCATGAGCGTGTGGAGTAGATTAAATGATGCAATTCTTATAGAGTTTCCAACACAGTCCTGGGCCGGGGGTAAATATTCTTCAGTATTGGTATTCTCTCCATTAGGAGAGCTGAAATAAGGACAGTTGTGGGGTGGACAAATTAGTTTTCCTGGGAAGATGTGATTCAGTTGGACACACCATTGACTTCTGGCCATGGGCTACTTTGAGAGTGATTTTCATAGGTGACTTCTGGAAATTCAGCCTTGATATAATTTCACAGTGGGACCACCATGACCACTCTAAGGCCTGAAATCAAAATGTCTTAATGTCTGCTGTATCTCAATCTCACAAGCCTTTCAAAGGGTAGGCAGAACCCAGATGTTCAGGGAACTTTCATTGCTCAAGTTGCCGTTTATACAACTTGGATGAGCCTCTTACCACCTAGTGTCCCTCTGCTCACCCAGGAAAGCAGAAGGTAATTATCATTTCTGTGAGTGCTTGGAGTGCTTTGACACATTTTTCATCACCAAAATATAAACAGGAGGTAATTTTCATTTTATTTGTCTAGTTCTTGATTGTTTCTTCCTCTCTTTCTATGGACTCAAAAAGGAGAGTGTTGCACACCACATCTGGCTTGGGATTAGGATAAAACTGTGTCCTTAAGTTGTATTATAAAAACTGTGGTTGCATTGTTTTCCAGACAGGGTAGTACAGTAGCCAGATTTTTTTTTTAAGTAAGTTTAAAGTAAAATTGACTAATGAGGTCTTTTTTTTTTCTCTCTCTCTCCCTCTTGCTTTGGGGTGGGGTAGGGAAAGAAATGCAAAGACTAAAATAAGGCAATCTGGAAAAGTCCAATGTGGATTTCAAGTCTCCCTCTCTGTCCACATCTCCAAGCTGCTGTTCACACTGAAAGGAATTTAAGCATCTTTGGAACTGCTAAGAGTGCCAATGACTGTGCTCTCAGCCTTGGCATGAACCACTCTTCAGTCTTGCCCAGAGTAAGAAGAATAAACCACCTATATATCTGAAGAGCCTAGTTATATGTTAAAATAAAGAACAAACGGGTTCTGGCTGGGTTGCTCCTTTGGTTGGACTGTCATCCCTTGGACTGAAGGGTTGGGGGTTCAATTCCCAGTTAGGATGTGTACAAGAAGGCAGCCAACTGATGTTTTTCTCTCATATTGATGTTTCTCTCTCTGTCTGTCTCTCCCTCCCTTTTTCTCTCTCTAAAGAAAAAGCAATGAAAAAAACATCCTTGGGTAAAGATCAAAATAAATAAATATATAAAGAACTATAGTCCAAACCCAGGTAGACTCTGCATCAGAAACATTGGGAGTTGAGCCTGGACATCTTTTTTCTTTCTTTTCTTTTTTTTTAAATAAGCTCATCATGGTTCCCCCTGCCCCGCCACCAACTCCAACTGAAGTTTGAAAAACACTAGCATAAAAATCTGTGCTAAAACACACAAGACACAACTGTTGGCTTCCCCAAAAGTTGGACTGGAAGTTCATTTGGCTCAGTTTGGAAAAGAAAAGCCCTCAAACTTAACAATAATAAAATATAAAGACATGTTTTGTAAAAAGCCTGCTCGTGTTAAAACCTCCCCTTCTTTTTTTTTGTCTCTTAATTTTCATCTGTGTGGTGTTCTCTCTCCCTCTGTCTCTCTCTCCCTCTGTCTCTCTCTCTCTCTCTCTCTCTCGATTACAAAATGTTCCAGACAGTTGTGGTGATTTTGAGCACATACCCTGAGAGACTGTCTCTGCCGGGATCCATGGAGAAGAGGCAGTCAGAAGTAGGTTCCAGGGTGGGGGCTTCCCGTGCAAGGACACAGCTCTCTGGAACTCTGGCCTTGGCCTCCTGGCTATTTGACAGCTCCTTCCCAGCTTGTTTTAGTCATTTTTATGCACAAAACTTTCTTCAAGGCTCCCAGCTGGAATCCAAGCTCTCCCTCTCCTAAGCTGGCAAGCTCTTTATTGTGTGTTTCACCTATTCCTGTCTGCTTTGCAATGAGTTAAATCAAATGAAATGTCACTTGTGTAATGATCTTCAAAGCATGTTCACGCACACGAACTCATGAATGCTTATGATATACCCTAGTTGGGCACTGGAACTCTCCTAGGTTTAAGAAAAGGGGTTGAGACTCCAGAAACTCCAGAGATTGAGTGACTTCCCCAGGACAGGGAAAGTAGTTAGGGCTGCAGGCTGATTGTCTTTCCATTACACTGTTTTTCATACAAGTTTTATGTGTCTATCAAACTACCTATTTGGGGAGTTAAGCAGCTATATGTGCCAGAAGCACACTTGATACCATAGAATATAAGGGTGTCATCAGAACCTCTTCCATTAAGAAATTTACATTCTTTTTAGATAGTGAATCAGGTTTAAAAAAACTTTGCTATGGTCTGAGTGATTGTGTGCCCCCCCGCCCCCAATTCGTATGTTGAAACTCTTATTTTGGAAATAGGATCATTGCAGATGTAATTAATTCAGTGAACATGAGGCCATGCTGGAAAAGGGTGGTCCCCTAATCCAATATGACAGGTGTCCTTATTAAAAAGGAAGTTCACCCATATGTGCGACATTATAGTACAGAAAGCAGCAAAGCAACCAACCAAATAAACAATCGCAGAGACGTAGACAACAGTTTGGTGGTCGCTGGAGGGGAAGTGTGCAGAGATGCTGAAGGTAAAAGAGGCCAAATACATGGTGTTGGAGGGAGATTAGACTTCGGGTGGTGAGCATAAAGTGCAGTGTGTAGATGACGTGTTACAAGGTTGTACACCTGAAGCTTGTATAATATATTCACCGATGTCACCCCAATATATTTAATTTAATAAAAATAGAGTAAAATTTTAATAAGGAAGTTTGGATGCAGACACATATAAAAGGAAGATATCATGAGAAGGTACAGGGAAAAGACAGCCATCTGCACACCAAAGAGACAGGTCTGAGAGAGACCCTTCCCTCATGATGCCCAGAAGACCCCAACCCTCCTGACACTTTGATTGTGAACTTCTAAGCTCCAGATCTGTGAGATAATAAATTTCAGTTTTGTAAAAGCACCCAATGTGTGGTACATCGATATGGCAGCCCTAGCAAACACATATAGATCTCTTTTTGCCTCTCCGGTGTACACGTCTGAGTTTTAGGCTGTCCTTGCGTCCACGCTGAGAAATATTAGAGGAGGAAAAAGAGGCAAGTCACCCGTTTGGTGTTATTTCCAGTTCTGATTTCCTTCCCTATTCAACCTGCTATCGCTTTTAAAAATATATATCACCCAGACAGCTACTCCGTGCATGGTGTCCAGGGGTTTGTTGCCAGGAGTAGGAAAGACTGGTCGGCGGCGTGTGCTTACTCAGTCTTGACCAGACCCTAAACTGGTGGTTTGGGGTTTGTTGCTTTTCTTGAGGGAAAGGATCATATGTGACTCCATGATCTTGTCAAGAAATGGAAACAGGGAATTCTCACTCATTCTGCTTTCCTTCTTCGGAGGCTAATTTCTCTCCAAGCTCAACTGATAGCTGCGAACATCTTTTTGGTTGAATTTTAAATTTCTAAGTTCATTCTGCTCCTTAACTTTCCAGGCGGAAGGCCTTTTGGACTTGGAGGTGATAAAAGTGAATTTTCTCTCTTTACCTTTAGTGATAATGAAATGGGTGCCCAGGGGCGAGGCATCCTTAGGAAGCCTGCTCCTGATCTTTCTGGGTGTTATCCAAGTCAGTTTTATGGACACTTACTGATCTCCTTTACTTTTTCAAAACTTTGTAGGTGACATGAAAAGAATGAATGGGACATGGCTCTTTTCCTCAAGGGATGCAGGCAAGCTACTTCTCAGAGCCTAGGTAGCCTCAATTTATAGAGCCAGAATCACTATACTCGCCATATAGATGGTGTGTGGGTATTTGGAAAAATAAGAAATAAAAACAGCATTTTGTCAACATAAACTGTCATGCTGATGAAGGGTGATATGTTATTTGCCCTGAATGTGCTTTCTTTCAAGCTCTAAGAGGAGGCTAAAAATAGGATTTGGGGTTTTGCTGAATAAAACTACATTTACTCTCTTGAAATCCCTTCAGATTTTGTCCCTACCTCTTCTCAATCTAATATTTCAAGACAAAACAATCCTAGTATTTTTAGTCTGAAATTGTCCAGCTGCCTCTGCTGGCCCTTGCCCTTTTGGGGGAACATCCCAAGCATCATTAAGTCTTTCTGAAAGAACAAGGACCAGAACTGCACACAATATTCCACCAACAGATACCCCAGGTCCTGAAAAATGGGAGAAAATGACATACTCAGATAGGAGAGAAAAATGTTAGGCACGAAAGTGCATGACCTGTTACGTTGCTATGTAACTCATCTTGGCTCTGGAAGTTACCCCAGTCTGTAATATCTTTACTTTCCCTACTTCTCTACCTGTCAAAACAGTACTCATTTATTCCGCAAGTGATTTGGGAGCCCTTGTTCTATGCCTATGGCTGCGAACAAGGGTCATGTTTTCAAGGGGTTTACATTCTAATAGAGGAGGGTGAAGCGAAAGAGGAAGAAAAGGGGAGAGGGAGGGAGGGAGGGAGAAAGGAAAGAAGAAGAAAGGGAGGAGAAAGAAAGCAGATGAGAGAATTACAATAGGGGGAGATAACCGAGAATAAACAGGGTTTGGGGAAAAGCTTCTCTGAGACACTTGAAGGTCAGGAGCTAGAGAGTTCTAAGCAAAGGAAACAGCCATGTCAAAGGCCCTGTGAAGATCTTGGCACAGCAAGGCACAGACGATGGGTCAGGGGCTGGAAGGGACAGGACAAGTGGTGCAAGATGAGGTCATAGAGATGGCCACGGACCAGATCACAAAGGCTTTGCAAGTCAGTGCAAGGAGGAGATTGGATTTTATTCTAAGTGTCGTAGAAGCCATTAGTGGTTTTTAAGGAGGGAAGTAACAAGGTCTGATTTACTTTTTACAATTTTTCCTTCCATCAGCTAGTCACACAGCTTCACACAGCTGCAGGGCAAGTTAGGAAGTAGAGTTTCGGTTCTGGATGCCACGTGCCCAGATGAAAGCTGCTACAGTGGAGGGGGATGACTGAGTCAGAGCACATCTGTGTGTCATGATCACAAACACTCAGCACACATTGAGAGTGAGGAAGACAACAGAGTTATGACTTTACATATGTGAGTTCTCCAATGTTTTGGTTGAAATCTTTATATAGTTTTATTATTTAAAAATGTATTTTATATCTAACTTAATCTTTTTTAAAAAAAGCAAACTAAAAACCTCCAGTAATACTAATCCATCGTAAGATCCTTTGCCTCTTCTATCATCTAACTTGAGTATTGATGTTGGCATCATCTCTTCTCCTGGACTTGGAGTCCTGTTCCTGCCTAAATAGCATGCACAGAACCTGCCACAAAGTAATTTGCTCAATAGATATTTTTCTGATGAAAATGTGAACAAGTGAATGAGAGAAACCAAAACATTTGTAATAGCAAGAGACTGCTATGAGTAAAGCATTGGTTCATGTAGACTTTTCTAGACATCCACAGTATGGCAGGCATTGCATGATCTATATCTATATCTATATCTATATCTATATCTATATCTATATCTATATCTATATCTATATCTATATCTATATCTATCTATATTAATATACATATCTATCTGTACCTATATAGATACATATATACACACATATGTATAAGACATATGGAAGGAAGCTCACATAACCATATACAATAACTCTGGAAGATAGGTGTTATTGTCCCATTTTATAGATGAGAAACTGAGGTTTAGAGAGATTTAGTTACTTGCTGAAGTTTGCTATGCTAGGAAAAAGTGATGGTCAGTTGTTACTGAAAGAACATTGACCTTGATGAATTTTTCTGAGTACTAAGGAGGTGAACTTGGATGTCCTTTTCTTTAGCTGAATTTTATCTGAAAAATGAAAAGTAAGGGCCTTATTGTGTGTCATCCCACATAACTTAGCCTATGGATGCCATGGCTACTTTGAGAAATAAGGATTCTGTTTTTATCCATCTGAGAAATTGCCAACCTTGTATTCTCCATCACCCGCATCTTTTATTGCATCATAATTCCACAGCTACATTCATTCATTTTCCCTTTCGTGAACTTTGAAGCTTTGTGCAAACACTGGCCCTAACATCTGAGAAAGCAAATCCTTCAGCAGAGTGACGTGTTTCAAACTATGTAGAGAGTAAAAAGTAAATTTTCCCATTTTTAAAACTGACCACAAGAAACACCTTGGAAATAAAGCAGTGGGAACAACTGGTCTGATTTATATGTGAAGACACAAATACACACACTCCTACCCCATTAGAAAATACGCCAACAGGATTCTACCTCAGGCCAGATAAAAGAAACAATAAATAAGGTGGTGTATTGTGAAGCTGATGGCGTTGATAAAAGGCAGCATTGTGAGGTTTATAAAAGACTCTTTTATTTCCTTTTTATTACCTTGGGAGGAGAGGAGGAAATGTCCCTAGTTCCTTTCTTTTTTGAAAGGCATTTGTACAATGCATCTCCGGGGTGTGCAGAGAGAAAATAGTAAACGTCAGGCTTCTACCTTTGACTGCACCTGCTGTGGTGCTCCGGATGGTTAGTTAAATCATGTCTTTTTTAAGTGGAGTCAGAGAAAGAAGATCCTGTAGGCCAGAAGGTCAGGTGAAAGAATCACAAGGTGAAACAGGAAAACTAAATCACTGCTTTTACCTAGTTTGGTGGATTTGTAGAAAGTCCTCACTCGAGGACATGCTTACTGATTTTTAGGGAGAGAAGAAAGGAGGGAGCGAGACAGGGAGAAAAATATTGATACGGGAAAGAAGTATCAATTGGTTGCCTCTTGTATGTGCCCCGAGAAGGGGGTGGGTGGACCAAACCCACAGTCTAGGCATGTGCCTTGACCCGGAATCAAAAGATCGACCTTTCAATTTATAGGACAATGCCCAACCAACCGACCACCCCAGCCAGGGCAGTTTGGTGGATTTTTTTATGGTAGGTTTCTTAAAAATAAATACTTCTCTATTTGATGTATGCCTCTGGTCAATTTCCAGAGTCCCAAAATAGTTTTTTGGTCAGTTTTGTCCAGTTTGACTGTTGATTTTTGGAGATAGAATTTGCTAAGTTCTTTACTCAGACACTCCAGAAGTATCATCAACATTTAACAGTAAAATGAAAAAAAAAAAATTGGGAGGGAAGAATTAAAATAAAAACATCCTTATGTGCCACCAAAAAGTAAGAGAAGTTACTAAAGATAGCATTAATGTATTACTATGTTGGATGATTTGAAAAGAGGGAAAACAATACACAATTCTGCAGCAGGAACGTAGGGAAAATGAGTGCCCGGGAGAATGTCATTACGCAATGTGAAGAAAGGAGAAAGCTTAGCAAAATGAGCATTTCGTGAAAGGGTTTAGGGTCTAAGCAATGAAAGCAATTGACATAAAAGAAATGCATGGCTGATTATCAGCACACCGATTTTTGACATCCCCCTGAGTTCTTTCAGATCTGTTGATTGCTTTTGTGCATCATCAGTTTCTGATTAAAAAGAGATATAAATGATTCAGGTGGAAATTGCACCTCTAAAAAGTATGTATATTACTTTTGTCTATTTTCATCATGTTCATTTCTCTTCAGCTTTTTGGTCATAAAGGTGGAAATGGAACAGTGGAATTGTGTGCAGTAAAAAAAAAATTACCCTTCGAATGAATTGGTTATGGAACAGGAACTTGTGAGAGAAAACTGAAGAAACTGTGGTCCTTTGTCTTGAACAGTGACTGTAGGGAAAGATTTAGAGAGAACTACTTATTCTTTCATTCATCCAGCAAATATTAAACTCTTACCAAGAGCTGTGCACTGCCGGGGACACAGCAGAGGATAAAAGATACAGAACTTCCTGCCTTCCTGGATTTGAGATTCTAGTGGCGTGAGGCAGTAAATTATATAACATGCCAGAGGGTATCAGTTCTATGGCCAAACATTCAATCAGGTATCAGGAAGGGAGAACGGTGAGGGCACTGCAATTTTAAATGGGCTAGACACGGCCGACCTCGCCGAGTGATAACGTTTGGACCAAGATTTGAAGAGAAGAGAAAGCCCACCATGTGGACACGTAGGGAAAGGACATGCAGGGGGAAAGAAAGGTTAGTGAGAAGGAGGACGATTATTTGGCAGGTTCAGTAACAATAAGGTGGTGTGCTGGGAGGACAGTGAACAGAGGGAGAGGAGAAAAGATGAGGAGAGGCATGAACAACAGCACAACAGCACAACAGCACAACAGCACAACAGAACAACAGAACAACAGCACAACAGAACAACAGCACAACAGCACAACAGCACAACAGCACAACAGAACAACAGCACAACAGCACAACAGCACAACAGAACAACAGAACAACAGCACAACAGCACAACAGAACAACAGAACAACAGCACAACAGAACAACAGCACAACAGCACAACAGCACAACAGAACAACAGCACAACAGCACAACAGAATAACAGAACAACAGCACAACAGAACAACAGCACAACAGAACAACAGAACAACAGAATAACAGAACAACAGCACAACAGCACAACAGCACAACAGCACAACAGAACAACAGAACAACAGCACAACAGCACAACAGCACAACAGCACAACAGCACAACAGAACAACAGCACAACAGCACAACAGAATAACAGAACAACAGAACAACAGAACAACAGCACAACAGAACAACAGAACAACAGAATAACAGAACAACAGCACAACAGAACAACAGCACAACAGATCAACAGAATAACAGCACAACAGATCAACAGAACAACAGAAGGCCAGATTTTGTAGGCTTTGAAAGCTACCCCGAGGTCTCTGGTTTATAAGCACTTACCACATGACAAGTACTATGCTAAACATGTGACATGTGTTATCTCCTTTAATTTTGACTCCTTGTGTGTCATTGTACTGTTATTATAGATGATGAAGTATAAACTGAACTAAATGGAATAGATGTTTGTGTGTATTTTTTGTATTCTTTTTTTTTCACTTTTTTTTAATTACTTTATTGTTGTTCAATTACAGTCTGCATTTTCCCCCCACCACTCTCCCCCCACCCCAGCCAATCCCACCCCCCTCCCCCACTCCCACCCTCCCCCTTGGTTATGTCCATGTGTCCTTTATAGTGTTTCCTGGAAACCCTTGCCCCTGCTGTTCCCTCCCCCTTCCCCTCTGGCCATTGTTAGATTGTTCTTAATTTCAATGTCTCTGGTTGTATTTCGTTTGCTGATTTCTTTTGTTGATTATGTTCCAGTTAAAGGTAAGATCATATGGTATTTGTCCCTCACTGCCTGGCTTATTTCACTTAGCATAATGCTCTCTAGTTCCATCCATGCTGTTGCAAAGGATAGGATCTCCTTCTTTCTCTTTGCTACGTAGAATTCCATTGTGTAAATGTACCACAGTTTTTTGATCCACTCATTGACTGATGGGCACTTAGGTTGCTTCCAGCACTTGGCTATTGTAAATTGTGCTGCTGTGAACATTGGGGTGCATAGGTTCTTTTGGATTGGCGTTTCAGGGCTCTTACGGTATAATCCCAGCAGTGGAATAGCTGGGTCAAAAGACAGTTCCATTTTTAGTTTTCTGAGGAAATTCCATACTGTTTTCCACGGTGGCTGCACCAGTCTACAATCCCACCAACAGTGCACTAGGGTTCCCTTTTCTCCACATCCTCTCCAACACTTGTCTGTTGATTTGTTTATGATGGCCATTCTGACCGGTGTCAGGTGGTATCTCATGGTGGTTTTAATTTGCATCTCTCTGATGGCTAGTGATGCTGAGCATCTTTTCATATGTCTCTG